>JAWWES010000081.1:101431179-101459978 GCA_035583135.1 Lophotriccus pileatus | reverse complement strand
TTTCCAGTACATGAAAGCACACCTATCTGGAAATGCACTTAGACTAGCTAGTGCCTAGCTTTTACTGAAACTCAAAATTAAGCATATGCTAAAGTGTTATCTTGGACTGGCACAGACCAAGTATCTGCTTAAGTGATTTTCTGAATCAGAAATAAAGAAATCCATAAAGAAAGGGGGAAGAGAGATAAGAAGACTTCTTTTGTATCATATATAATTCAAACAAACAGAAGCCTAGAAGATATAACTGTTGCTCCCACAAGACATAAGCACCTAAAAAAGTAGTAAGAGCTCCAGCTCCATTAGGGAAGACCTTTCAGGCCACATAAAGCACAAAATACCTTCATCTGGTGAGCTCTGCTGGGTTACTAAATATATTGCTAAGAAGTTTTGCACTGTTTCAAAATATTTATCTTAAAATGCCAAAATCACGCAGCATATTTTAAATTATCCTTTGATATTCTCTCTTTCCCTGTAACAATATATATATATACATATCACCTGCACACTAAATAATCTTTGACACAGTTTATTTCATGCTGAAGTTGAGATGCAGACAAGCAGAATGTGATTCACTCTTGCTACCAACTGCTTCTGAAGACTAATGTCTTTAGTCAAATCAACAATAATGCTAAGATAAAGAAAGTCAAGACTTGGAGCCCTACTTTATCTTAGCTTAGCAGGAGCAGTCAATCATCTCCAGCTTATCTGTGTCCCAACCACAGTATTATTAAGCCATATTTTAGTATTATATATTTAGCAGTGTATCTCTGAATGTAAATCTGACTTTCATCTCTGGCAGTAAAGGAATAAATTATACTAGAAAGAGAACCAGCTATATGATTAACTTCCTTCATGTCATAAACAGCCAAAACAGAGGGAAGCCAGGGAAACACAGGAGATGCTTTTAAGAAGCTTTAAGACTCTACTAGTCACAAAAAAACAATACCTCAAACTATGTCTACAGAACCTGGCAAGGAAGATAAAACCAACTTCTGTACTGTTGCAACTGTTTGCGGAGTCTCTCATGACGTTTGCATGCCAAAGGCCAGCTGCAGCTCTAAGGGTTACCTTTTGGTTTTCTGTGTCTCTGTACGTTAGTCCAAAGTAGTCTTTTTCCAAAAGGTTCAGATGCTCACACACTTTGTCAAATAGCACTTGACCTCTGGAACGTTTCTGTAGGAAATTAACAGAAAACAGAACAAAAAATATTACATTTGCAAAATAACGTAATAAAGCCTTAAAATAACGCCTCTTCTGTCAAATCAATAACCTCAAAATCGTTCAGTTCAATGCATCCATCTTTCTAACCTATTGACCTGGAGCTTCATATGAAGCTGCTGAATGGGGCAAATCCTCTTTCCCTAAAAGCTCAAGTCTTCTTGCAGAGTTAAAAATAAATCATACATGTCATGTTTCAAGTCTCAACAGAAGATCCCTTCTTTCTTTCAAAAACTGCAACTTCAAGGGCATGCTGAAGTCATATCTCTGCAATCCAGAGCAATTCTTTGTCTGCAAGCAGCAACAAACAACAGCACAAAATATTCCTGGAGATGGATTATCAGAGCTGTGACTGTGGCACGGTGGCAATCCAGTGGAGATAAAACCAAACATGGAGATACTTTTTGCTTCGGTAACAACATGGACTGATTCCAGGATTCATTTTTGTCTAATATACAGGGAAATGTGATTACACCATTTACTGAAATCACGGAAAGAGCCTACTATCTAACTTGGAATGCAGCTGGGTAAGAAAGCAGCTTCTCATTGTCCCACTAACCTTCTTCACTGCTGACATGTTAGATGAGAAGATATCTGTCAACAGCCAGAGCCCTTAGCAGAAGCTTCGTACTATCTCTCATGTTGGACAGTAAATATTCAGGTCATCCTAGTTCTCAGTGTTGTATGTGAAACTGAGAAAAAAAATTTCCAAAAGACCAAATGCAGACAGAAATGTCCTTTTTATAAGCTACATGTGCCAACTTTGATATGTATTAATTATGATAATCAATTCAAAATTATTTGGGCCACTGTTTCATCACTGCCTACTTCCGTAAGTGCAACTCAGCTAAAGGAAAAAAATCTCCCCACTTTATTCCAAACACACGCATACATAAATATTTTAATTGATGTCAACACAGCATTTTCTTTATCTGTAGCATACACACGACTTGAAGCACACTGGAAATACGCTACTTGTTTCAAAGGCAATGCAGGCAGTTGAAACAGAAGATGAGAGAATGCTGCCCCCAAATTTACGCGCCTCTGCTGACAGAGTTGTGCCCAGACTGTGCTACCAGCCCAGAAGTCTTGGCCAGGAGAGCATAGTTCACAATCCAAGCTGACACATCTATGCCAACAAACCCATGGAGCCCAACGCTGGCCTCAAACTATTTTAGAAGTGGTAAGCAAGCCAAGAGAAAAAAAAGAAAAGAACTGAGGATTGCTGCCTAACACTCTGTGAAAACATTACAAGAGACAATGGAGGGAGTTGTGCAGCTTAATGTAATTTATGTTAAATTTGGTGTTCTGATGGTATATTGGAAAGGACACTGGGAAACATCCTTTACATTTTTATCAATGGGGAAACTGATGCATGTGGCTGAGCCTAAAAAGTGTTCTCTAGCTGAGGAAAAAAAAAGGCCCAGAACTGCATTACAAGTGTACTGCTGTAGCTTCATTTACTGTGTCTTCCAGCATCATTTGAGCAAACAGCTTTGTGGCCTTGTTCTGCATGTCACATGCTTTCCACGCCGTAATAGGAAGCATAAATATACTCCAGTTCCTTTATAATGTCAAACAAATGTTTAGTTAATTCTTCACGCCCCAAACTTGGAAGCAGATAATAAGAGGTTGGTGGTTTTATACTCGATGCTCCATGTAGAGGAACAGGAGGATAAAAAAGATCTCACTACTGCTGTGTGGAGAGGAATGAACTCAGAATCTTCCAGCCAAAATAGACAGATTTCTGCTCTAAGCAAGCAATGCTGCATTTTGTCAAATTTTCTGCTTCTTTACTTGTTAACAAACTATGTACTTATACTGAATGGAGAGAAATAAGCATGTTAGCTCTAGAGGACACCAGCTTTGAAAAATATGGTCTGCACCACTGTGACACTTACACGTATTCAAATTGTGACACTTCTATGCTCTCTTAATTTTAAGAGTCGCTTAAGGCCAACACAGGAGCTGTTTTACATGGCCAATCCGTGCAGCTACACAGATGTCTGCTTTGAGAAATACTAGCTAGCAGCTGTAAGGTATGGTGTTTTAACAGGGAACTACAGGAAACAGTTGTGCGGGGCTGTGCTGTACTAAAAACCAACCAACCAGAAAACCCCCAATGCTCAGGATTTCTTGTTTGGCTACACATTGCAGGCAAGTGAGAATAACTATGGCAATCCTGAATAATTTGCATGGCAATATGTCCCCCTCCTCCTCCTTCTCCTATACGAAGATGCCAAAGCTGTACTCAGTCACTTTCTGCAAAATTCCTGCTGCATCAGGATATGGGCAAAACACTGCTGGTGCTGCAAGAGCACATCAGAAATACCATGTGTACCTGACAGCCTTTCCCAGTTTGGGTGGTCTCTTCACCATCACAAGGTAGGAACAGCTGATACCTGAGGGAAAGCCCTACTAGGACCACTTCTCTTCCCACTATCCACAGAAATGCCCATCAGCATCCAGACAGATGAGCCTCATGTTGCAGCCTTGCCACTGTCCCAGGTCAGAGATGACCTGCAGGAGAAGGATTTAGGTGACTCCGGTCATTTGGGGATTGTGGGCTGCCTGGCAGTGGAACCACCTCTGCTGCTCTAATACAAAAGCCAAAAGAAATCCTTGTGCACCTGTATACAGGCAGCACAGCCACTTTGCACCCATGTGGTGTGGACAGACACGCTCTGCTTCTAAACCATCACTGCACAGAAATACAGTGAGGGGAAGCTACTGCATAAAGTCATGGGAAATTAAGAGGTTTAGTTAGGAATATATAGTTAAAGAAACTGAACAGACCTCTTGTGCTCTTGCTAATTGCTTTCCATTTACTGTGTGCCCAAATAACCATGCCAAGAAAGACACGGGTATCATTGCTTTGGCAGGAAGAGGATGGCAGGAGGAGAGAAAGGTCAGCTTACAAATTCATACAGCTCCTCAATCTATCCTAAACCTTTGCTTTCTATCATTTTGGAATGACAAGTCTAAGATGATGAAAGATTGACACTCTGTTGATTACTGTGGATCATAAGTTAATTCCAAAACCACCAATCAATTCTCAGCAGTCAAAGAAAAAAAGAAGACAACTTGGAGCTATAAAATACTGGCCTTGTAAATGAAGAGCTTTTCTGAAAGGCAAATATTGCAAGAGTCTCCACTAAAAGTATTCCTAGATATTTTTCAGGTATGAATGGGATGAAATGAAATGTGCAGATGTGAAGAAAGATACTTTGCTTAAGCTCTGGCAAATCAAGAAAATAGAAAGAATACAAAACATAGTTTTAATGGTATAAATGAACACAAAGGTCTGGAAGCAAAAACTTTATGCTTTTCACAGCCTCATCCCTGCAGCTCTATAAAGGCCGGGGCTCTCTCTTGAAGCTGGAATGGGAATAAACAGCCTCCTGGTCAAGCTCCTGGTGAGAGGAGCCAGCAGCAGCGAACTTGGCAAGCCTGTGCCCTGCCAGCAATTCCCACACACACACAAGAGAAAAGCAGAAGCAGCCTCTCTTCTCACCAGCTTCTCCTCCATTTTGGAACTGAGCTTCTCCCTCTCTCCAAGGCTGAAGGGCTCCTCTAATTGTCTTCTCCAGAAACAGTCCATGCTCAAACTTTTCTACATCGGCTTCTTCAGTCCATATCCCTCCCTTACACCTCACTCCCTTACAAGATAACAGTGAGAAGCTCAAAAATTAAGTACCTCTGTTTCAGCTCTATCTGGATAACAAGATTATTAAAAAGTCAATTATTCTCACTGGCAAACATTTGGGTACAATATTCAGTATTTCTTAATTCAGAAAAAAAATATAAAAGTTTTCCTTTATTATGATTAAGCCCATAAACTGTAACATACTTATAATACACAAACACTATTCAAGTGAAAACATGCAAGCCTTTGTTATTGATACAATATAACTCCAGCCATAAAATACAAACTGCACGTTAATAACAGAACCACAGATTGACTAAGGTTGGTGGACACCTCTGGGGATTGCCTAGTCCACCCGCCCTTCTTGGGAGGCACAACCTAAAGCAGGTTGCTCGGGATTGTGTTCCACTTGGGTTTTGGATATCACCATGGATGGAGACTTCCAGCCTGTGCGGGAAATCTGTGCCAGTGTTTGGCCATGATACGATATTTCCTATGATAGCAAATTTTTTTTTCTTCCATTTAAATGAAAATTCCTGCCTTTTGCCTTGTGCCCCTTGCCTCTTGTCCTGGCATATGGGTACCACTGAGCATACTTTGGCTCTGTCTTCTTTACTCCTCCCGTCAGATATTGATGCACATTGCTAAGATCCCCCCAGAGCCTTCTCTTCTCCAGGCTGAACAGTCCAGCTCTCAGACTTTCCTCATGAAATAGACGCTCCAGGGCCTTCATAATATCTGTGGCCCTTTGTTGGACTCTGTCCATTATGTTCCTGTCTGCCTTGTACTGGGGAGTCCAGGACCGGACTCAGCACTTCAGGAGCTGAGTAGATGGAAAGGATGACCTCCTTGACCTTCTGGTAATGTTGTCCAGGATGGCAACAACCTTCTGTGCTGCCAGGGCACATAGTTGATTTTTTTTTTACCTTTTTGCCCATCAGGACCCTCAGGTAATTAAAACCCCTGTATTGCAGTAACCAAGCTACCAAACCCATACTGTGATAACCAAAGGGGAAAATTACAAAGAAAATGAGCAACCAACAACTTAATACAAAGATGTGACACCAACTTCCTTGTCATACAGGTACTAGTAAGACCCCAGGAAATTCCTTTGGAATTTAGTAAGATACAGGGATGAGATCAGAAAGATTTCAAATGTTATGTGCTGGATGGTGCTTCCCAGACTGGAAGCCAGTTGTGCCAGAGGAAAATTTATCCAGATTCAGAACCAGCACCTCCAAGGGACAAATTTTATTTCTGTGCAAGGCTGTAGGCTTGGCTCCCCCATGCCAGCAGGCACTACCTCTCCCAAAAGTCTCCTTCAGGCTGCTGTGGCTCCTGGTTTGGCCCACCCTGAAATACAAATATTTGCAGTCTTCCTGCAGGGCATTTTGGCACCCTCTCTGATGATACAGCCTGAGCCTCTCTTCTGCTGCACCTCGCCCTGAATGATGCACTTTCGCTTGCTGGGGTAACCTCCAAACTACAGGACCAGCTGTTTTTGCTAGCTTTATTCCAGCAGAGATGTGTCCATGATGAGGATCTCTCACACTTGAGCTTCTTCCAGACAGTATCCAACCCCTCTGTCTGACAGATTTCTCCCTGGAGGGGCAATGCCATGCTAGGACTGGTACCTCAGGAGGGCCAAAGAGCCTCTGTTCTCAGAAGGTTTCAAGGCCTTGGCCAGGCAATGCCACAGCTGGCCTGACCCAGCACCAGCCACTGCCCTGCTCACATCAGGAGCCTCCCCCATCCCTTCAAACTGTGATACACAGCCATGACACTGGGATCCCTGTGCACCTTTGCAGATTACCTTGCTCTCACTGATAGGGAAACAGGAGGAGCTGAAGAGCAGCAAACAGCCCTCTCTGCTTTTTAGAAGTGAAACTATTGCAGCCTCCGATGTGACGCATTTAGTGGTGACTCTACTTTGGTATTCGACGCTGCAGTCTCATGTGGGTGCATTATGCTGAGCAAGAGCTGCCTGCAGCATGGAATCAATTACAAGAGATCACATTCAGACCAAATTTTGCAGTGCTACGGAAAACCTGAAGAGAGAAAAGATTTCCACAAACAAACAGTTACAAGAGGATCCATTTTTGCCACCAATAACCATCATCTCCACTGCACAGTAACTGCAAGGTCAGGGCACCCTGATGGACTGAAATTTCTCCTCCCTTTCTGATCAGGCAAGACGAACAAGTGTCACAGCTGTGGACCTGGATTTTAAATGGAGTTTGCATAAATCTTTCTCTGTGAATACATATGCAAACATGACACTGCCGTTTTCCTGAGAAAAGCTGCCAAGCTGCCAGTGAGCTGTGTC
Organism: Lophotriccus pileatus; assembly: GCA_035583135.1. NCBI lineage: Eukaryota > Metazoa > Chordata > Aves > Passeriformes > Tyrannidae > Lophotriccus > Lophotriccus pileatus. The sequence continues at coordinate 101,452,788 of JAWWES010000081.1, read as the reverse complement.
CCACTAGCACTAGCCTGGCATCAAACTCCATGCAATTACTGTAATAACTCTAGTTGGGCACGATCGCTGGAAGAAGGACAAACAGATCTGTATCATGAAATCCCGGTAGGAATAATTGGACTCGAACTGATGTTGAGGTTATCTGGTTCACATTCCTAATTAGCATTTGCACTTTCCAATGAATCTTAACAATGCACTGTATAAATGTGTGGGCTGGCTCTAGCCTTGCATGCTGTAATGTATTTTGGCATGTGGCTGTACTAACTTCTTCCTTCTCCCCTGTTCTTTCTGGTAGGGAAGCATTAGCTAACTTTTTTCATTTGCTATGTGCCTGATGAAAAAGATACCCATTGTGTCCAGACCACTGATTTTATTTCATTTTACTGTTTCAGTTAAAATTACTTTTTGCAACTTATCTGGGTTGACACTTTGATTTCTACACTACATGGGCTGCACAGCAGCGTCCTCTGAGCAAGCACTCAAAAACACCCACAAAAGTTAAAAAGTATACGGCAACAAATAACTAGCACACACAAGAAGTTTCTCCCTCTCCCGTTGAAGATTCTGCAATTATTCTTGCAACACAAACAACTGAAAATTACTAACTAGTTACAGTTTGTTCTCACCACAGTGAGATTTCTCTTTCCAAAGCTCCCCCAGCTGAGTCGCTGAATTGCTGAATTCCAGCCTCCTGACAGCACATTTTCTCATTCTTTCCTTGTGAGTTACCCAACTTTTCCAAAAATATGCCTAATCCCAGAAGAAAACCCCATTACTTCTGCAAATACTCATTACTTGCAAGCTAAAGTGACCAAGCTTCCAAGATCACTTTTGTATCAAGAACCCCATTCGTGGGGGAGATATCTTAACATCACACATATGTAATAAATTGATATGCATAGGCAAACATGTAAAATTTAATGCACATAGGATATGCATACAAACAGATGCAAATTTATAAGTTAATTCAGTGTGGTTCCAAATGCAGAGAAGCTCCTGGCCACATCACGTCGCTTCTCCGTCTACAGAGAGCCAATGAGAGATCCTAAACTCACACAGTTGTTCTGGTAAGAAGCACATTTATATCTGTGAATGAAATAATAATCAACATACTATGACATTTCAGCTGGTCTAGAAAGGAAGGACATTCTAGAAGCTAATCATTGCGCTTTTGGCCAGAAAATTTCTAAATATTGAGAACACGTTCTTTGAATAAATCTTGATTGAAGCTGAAAAAAAAAAAAAAGGCAAATTGTTTTTTCTTTTTTTCCAACGAAAGATAAATGACAGAAGTCATTCAAAAGAAGTTTAACTTCATTTCACTTCTACACACTTTTAATTTGCATTTTCAAAGAATTTGCTCTTGTGCTGTTTACACTTCTCTGCAATTTCTCTCCATGGGGAAAAGAAGATGAAGAAGAAAGGTGACAGAAGAGAAAAGAAACCCTGAATTTCTTCAAATCTATCATTTCTCAATTGAAGTCGCCAGCAGGAAGCTAAGTGAGGAGCACCCAGAAAGAAGAACAGGACACCGAATCCTTTGTGGAGTCTTAACTGGAAGAAAATCAGCAAGCTTTCCTCTGGTTTACTGAAGTAAATCTTACACGTGTAATGTGCACGATAAAAACTTTTGTAAGCATAACATGACTTAACCACTGGAATTTAGACATCTACATCCTGTGCTGCGCTTGCCGAAAACGGCAATGGCAGTTCCAAAAACATCAACAACAGTTAATTGATCTGAAACTTCAGTATGTTGAGAGTGATGTTCTCGGCACTACACAAAACATTTTCAAGAAAGTAATTTCTGCTATGGAACAAAACCTTTGGTGAAGTTCGCTATGCAACACCGTACACCAAAGAGAGATGTAAGACAGATGGAGTGACAAAGCAAACAACAAATATCCACACAGAAAAAAGCTTAAAGATAAAAAAAATATTAACTAATCTTGTCTATTTTATTTATTATTTTAAGTTTCTTACAGAAAAAAAATTGAGTTTGGCATATGAAGAGTATTATAAGTCAAAGAATCACAGAATGGCTTGGGTTGGGAGGGACCTAAAGATCATTTAGTTCCAATCCCACCAGTTCAGGTTGCTCAAAGTCCCATCCAACCTGGCCTTGAACATTCCCAGGGATGGGACATCCACAGTTTCTCTGTTCCAGTGTCTCGTCACCCTCACAAATTAAAGAATTTTCTCCTAGTATGTGATCTAAATCTTGCCTCTTTTAGTTTAAAACAGTTCCCCCTTGTCCTATCATTATCTGCCTGTGTAAAAATGTCTCTCTCCCTCCTTTCTGTACGTCTTCTTTAACTACTGGAAGGTTGCAATGAGGTTTCCCCGGAACCTTCTCTTCTCCAGGCTGAACAACCCCAACTCAGTCCTGTCTTTATAGAAGAGTTGCTCAAGCTCTCTAGAGCATCTTTGTTGCCCTCCGCTGGATGAGGAGGGCACATAAATGTTCGTAAGTTAATAAGTTCAGATTACAACATGTAATCAATAACAATAAATGTTCATAAAGGAACATTTTTGAGGACACATGCATCCCTAGGATGGACAGAATGCTCTCATTCAGTTCCTAAGCAGTTTGCCAGCACATGTAGGACATATTGAACAAGACATTTCTGCCAGCCTTTCAGGTCACAAAAGTCAAAAAAATACGCTCAGTAAAAAGAAAAGGTTCAAAGCAAAACACACTCAAATTTTGGTTCTCAAAAGGAAGTACAATTTAATGTTTTCCACAGTTTAGTGGTAAACTGCGTTTGGAAATGTCCCTAGTCACAGTTCCAAATACAATCTAATGAATAAACTATTTAGCCAAAAGTGGGGACAACTAAGATTGAAGCAGTTTCAGAAAGATTTTGTTAAATAAAAGCTGTATTAAAAAGACTTTTTTTTTTCCCTAACGTGAATATATTTCATATAAGGAAATGCTTTTTCTGAAGGCTGCATGCCAGTACTAGCTCTCCAAATGTCCTATTTCTTTATTAACTTCTTTATGCATGAACCTGCACAGAATGTCACAGTAGGTGAGTAATATGTTCTACTAGTTTGAAATAAAAAGTTCAATACTATTCATCTCTGCTTTTTTATTTTAGAACTCTATCTTATATTGCTCTGCACATACAAATGAATGCCACATAAGGAAACTTGCAGTAGACAAGAAGGTATTTTGACATACAGGGATGACTGATCACTTTCTTTTTTCCTCCATCAGGGTAGTACTATAATTTATCAGCTTATTGATATTTATCTTAATATACCATATTGAAATGTATTACCATCCCTGAAAATAACCTTTTCTGACACCTGCAAGTGAAGTATTCAGATAAACTGATAAATATGTAACACTGTCCGTGCTGCAGTTACATACCTGCAGCAAATGTCAATGACATTGTATAATATGACACAGTTTTTATCAGGGGCAACCTTCTTTAATGCCGTTTGAGCTTGCAATCCTAAACAGCTAGCACTAATCTAAAAAAACCCAGAGGACTGCTAAATCCCAGTAAGAAGATTGGTGACCTAGTCCCAATTCTGGCATCAAACCAAATTAGGGTTTTTGCCTTCTGCATCAGCAGCAGAGATCACACCAGCACACGAGCTCTAAGTGTACCGAGAGGTGCACCACACGGTTTGCATCCTTGGGAAAAAAATGGGCACTTCATTCATGGCAATGGAACTGCTTTGGGGACACCCAAGAAAGAATAAACACTCTGGAGCATGCTTTGATACATGGAAATGTAGGAGCCATTGTCTGCCTGTGCACAATGGCTACAGAAATACCTGTCAAACACGATGATTATCAAATGCATCCCAAGTGCATTAACAGAATGCATACTGTATAAACTGAGATCTGGTAACAGCTTATGAGCACTACTCTCTGATAAATGAATACAAAAACAGTGGACAAAATTTCTCAATCAGCAGTTCTGCTCTCAGCACTGATTAGTCTCACACATTTGCTAAATGATGACATAAAATAATAAACAATATTCCACATTTCTGGAGGCTTTTCAACAGAGAAAGTAACCCCCTCAGTCAGCTTTCTTGAGAACACAGATTGTTTGGGCTTGGATTTTAGCTAGATGTCCAGCTGATCCATTGGCTTAATGCCTCCTGATTGCCCTACCGCCTCCTGCAAGACACTCTGCAGTAACTCAGGCGGGTCTCTTGGGATTCAGTACAGCAGCTGAAGCTTTCCGAGGGCATTGTAAATATAAATATTTTCCTTATTCTACCTATACCTGGGCGAATTCAGCAAACACTCGTCTCTCCTTCGTAACTGCTAACTAACTGCGCACAAGCCTAGTAGCATCACAGCGACCAAGGGGAACCAATCACTACCTGTAATATAAATAGTCTCTGGCACACATTAACGAAAAACAACCATAAACATTTTGTTTATTTTTAGCCGAAAAAAGCTCCTCTGTCAACATAGTCCGATTTACAGAGTAATCTTGCCATATGAATTTAAAAGCCACAGAGCTCTCCCTGACCTACATTGCCAGGCTGGAGTGAAAAAAACAAAATACATTGCACAGAAACCACAGCAGAGAGATGCTCTTGAGGCAGGAGAGGCAGCAGGATGATCAGCCTTTTAGATTTGGAGTACCTTAGACAGTATTACACCATCAGTGCTGGGGTTGTCAAGAAAACTAACATAGCCTGTTCTCAAGCTACATCCAAGCTTTATCCACTTCAGATCAAAATCATTTCTGTCAGAGCAAGATAAACCATGAGACAGACCTTGCTATCAACACTTTGCTTTGCAAGCAGATATTTCCTCACCACCCAGTCCCGTCTCTGATATTTTGTTCGTTGTATCAACAGACATGGCTAAAAACATAAAAGTAGGCCAGTGAGCCAGTGGGGATCAGCTGGGAAAAAAAAATCTCCCATATGAGGCATTAGGATTTTATATGACAAGGTAATATATTTAGGGAATGATAATAAAGTGAGGTTTACTTGGTTTTGGTCTGGAAACAGCAACTGTTTTCCCTAACATGGGGACAGCACCTATAAATTGGAGCAACTAGCAACAGAGTCGATGATGAATTTAGACAGCTCAGTTGGGAGCTGGAGCAAGTAGCAGGCACTTCAGTGACACAGAAACAGGGCAGGAAACATGACAAAATGCACGGAAGCTTGGCAGGAGCGTGACTCGGCAGTGACATGAAAATCAGCAACTTCTCTGTTGGATGGGCACAGGAGAGATGGGGGAATGTACGCATTTGTTCAGAAACAGCAGGAAGCTTTAAAATCTGAATATTCATTTGGGAAAGGGAAAAGGATAAGCAAAGCCCTTCATCCACTCTTTGTGACTTACATTCCAGCAGCAATTAAAAAACATGTGTGGAGGTTGAGTGCTTGCTACACAAGACACCTCAGTAAGCTGGAGGCTGGGACCACTCCAGGACATAAGCCCAGAGAAGACAAACATGAAGGGAGTGACACAGTCTCACCCTGGTGAGGCCATCAGCAAGGACAATGACAAGGACAGGACCCCTGGAGTCACCAGACATCTATCTGTCTGGGGTAAAGGGCAGGTGGAAGATCACCCTCTCCTAGGCTCTTGCAAACAGATTAACAAGCAACGAGCCTTCCAGTACCTCTGCTTGAGTGTGCATGACCAAACCAGTTTTTCAAAAGCTTCACCAGATGGTAAACAAGCTCCTGTTGCCTGGCTTGTGTCCAACTGGTGCCCCAGGGGAAGGGGACCAGAAGCAATATTTCAGTAGGAAGTTTTCAGCTAGCCATTTGTTCCCTAGAAAACTATTCGTCAATGTAGGTAGTCCCATCTCTATAGTTTTCAACATTATGAAAAATAGCTGCAACTCCAAAGTATCAAAATGAAAAGTTTTGCCTGCCAAGTCCACCATTTCACAGCACAAATCATTCTCAGAAAACTATTAACAATAGGCAAGAGATAAGAGAACTGGATGTAGAAAACAGAGGTGGAGAGGACAAGTACAACTTTTTTTATTTTTGTGTTATTTTAAGCTTCTGGCATTTTGATTGTGGCCCTGTCCTCTGTTGTGCCAAAAGGTGGAATTTAAAGCCCAACCTGCTGTTCACTTGGTAAGACATTGGGAGGAGTTACTTGGTTTTAATTCTTTATTTCTCATTCAGTCTCTAAAATACTTGTGTATTAACTGGAGGAAATGCAAGAGACCACATCTGTCCAATCACTTAGGTGTTTTGCTACCAAGATTATAAGAGACCTTCTCCTTGAATACCACACAGCCCAGATGTTTCTAGCTGTGAAAGATGTCAGGGAGCTGAGCCTCTCCCAGTGAGGAAGAAATGCTCCAGTCTCACACCAACATCCTCCCTCAGCCTCGTGGCATTTCCAAAAGGCTTACCTTAACCTGAAGTGACTTGTTTTGATTAAGATTTCTTTAGCTTCAGAAAAATAATAATAAACATCACTAAAAGGCAGCTCAGACATTTTTATTTCAGTTACCAATCTTAAGCAAAAAACCTTTCTCAGCTCAGGCTCACAACTTATTATTACGAGTTGGATAACATTGGTGTCGATTTTCAGATCATTGTGCTTGAATTGATGAGTATTTTAAGACATAAAAAGCTGCCTATGATATTTGGAAAAAGAAAGCCACAAGAATTGTATATTAACTTTATTCAGCTGAAACATATTCAGGCAATACTTAGACTCCTACTGACATGTGTCAGGTAACATAGATCTTAAGTGAATCCCCTGGCTAATCCAAGTCAGCCCTAATTAGAAGGTCTGGGGACAGAAAACATGCTGTGTAATGGCATTGATGCCTCTCAACCCAGTCACTTTTACTGAAACACGTCCTGGGGAAGGAACAAAACCCAAAACAAAGGTCTTCATATTAAATTAAGTGAAATGTAAGCAACGAGTAGGTCAAAAGGAAAAGACTTATTAAAAAAATTCTCTCTTGCATTCAGTAATCAGTTTCACATGTAAAGCCATTTGCAAGAGACTGTGTGGAATTCATTAAACAATTAAAATGTGCAGGGGGTAACTGAAACTGTATCCTTAAGAAATCAGAGTGCATCCTATTACAGAGGTTTCCTTCTTGACCTTAAAGCCTACCTCAAAATGGATGAGAAATTCAATGTTATTAACTCCCCATGCAAAAGCAGGTCCATGCTGAGACAGCTCCCATGGAAGGGTTAGCTCAGACACTGCGCGGGGAGGAGGACCATGGGGCCATGCATTCCCCCACTTTCATACAGAAATACACGAGGATTTTTCCTCCAGAGGGAGTCTTGCAGGGCAGGAAAAGCAGCATACACAGCACTGAAGCCAGCAACCACTCCCTTTCACTCCAGGCAGCGGTAGCAGTGCAGAAATAAGTCTGCTTGTCCTCAACTCTTCAAGCCTGTCCTTTGACAATCTTTAAGAACTTATTTTTTAAGGAAGCATCCATGTACTCTCACTTTTTAACAGGAAAAGGAGAAATTCATGCAAAACGTGATATTTCAACCTGTTAGAGAATCCATTTATTTCACCGGCATTTTGCCTTCAAAAAGGAGTGTCAGCCCATACTTGCATAGGGCAGAAAGGGACAGGTCTACTCCACTCTGCTTCCATTCATGTTACAAATCCTGGTTTCAAATGTATGGAAACAAAACTGCTTGCCATTTCAACTCAAGTACACTACTCTGATGTCACATGGGGAAACCCATTAAGAAAGTGGGCTCTCCATCAGGGACAAAGTCACCCAAGGTTCATCACAAAGCCATGGCAGCGGCTACAGCATGGGACACCCGACCCCTGCCCAGATCCCAGCGGCGGTGTGACCGAGAAAATTTGAGGAAAAAAACTCAACAACCAAACATACATAGTGTATTTTTATCAGTCCCCTCCTACCTCAGCTGACCCCCACTCACCCAGACGTGGGGCCAGCAGTAATGCTTTGTGAGGTGTCAGCTTTCCGTGTGCTCTGCAGCTTGTCAAAATCCTACGTCAACTCACTGCTTGATGTAGGGCTGCAGAGTTGCCACAGACAGGCTGCCATGGAAACATTTGTTTTAATTTACTGGTGGCCTGCACGATAAGAAAGTCTGAGCGGTACAGGAATGACGAAAGAGTAGAAATTACCAATGGGCTCAGACAGTTCTGCCTACCAAAATGAAATCTTTTACCATTTATTTAGACAGATTATGTTATAGATTTATGATCTCACTTTGTGAATGATAACATGTAGATGTTTAGAGCTGAAACAAATTCCAACTTGTTTTAGGAAGACCCTTTAAATTAGGCTATGTATAACGGAGAACACAACAGCTGGTTCCACTTGCATCTTTTAATTAAAATGCAGTAGTCTAGATAACAGAAAATTGAAATGGGACAGAGAGGAACAAGGCGGGAAATAAATCCTAGAAAAAGCATAACTGTAACCCTGCTTAAAGATGATGAAACCCAGAAATAAGTTACTTTGGTTGTTTTCCTGTATCTTAGAAAAAAATTGAACTAGTCTGTCCATTGTCTTTTTTAAGGTTTTAGAAGTCTTTGATCTTGTTTTATCTTTGGTTCTTCAAACCAAAAAATGCAAAGCACACGTCTAGCTTGCTTAACAGAGAAGTCTTCAGCTACCTCTTTGCAGTGTAGCTTTGACCACAGCTACGGTCTCTGTTGCTTTGATAATCAACATTTCTTGGCCTGATGCTGGTTGAGAGAGGACAGTGAAGAGGCCAAGGAGAACTACTTCCAGCAGGGGTGGACATCTAGGTGGATACCACGGCTCAGCATTCCTCTGAGCAGACTGCATCAGCTCCTGTGATTGAGTGCTGCAACTTGCTCACAACATGGGAGAAACACTCAGCCACCCTGAGGCTGCTCTTTAACAGAGGACCAGGCAAATGTCTGTGTACAGCAAATACCTCCTCTCCAGAAGCCAATAGCTTTCCCTGGGCAGAAGAAACACCATTAGCTGGCCATCTCACCTCCAAAACGAAACCCCTCTCTGAAATAAGGTTGCCACTACCATCTCCAGGTTTCTGGACAAGAACAGCAGTGGGGGTACAGATGGAAGCACTGGTGGTTTATGGTTTTGGAGGAGGATGAATGAACAGGTTGGGTTACCTACTTAACCTGCTTTTGGCTTGTAATGTCTTACTGCATGAAAGACTTTCTGGGTCAGGACAGATAGAGCACACAGGCAGTAACACTCCAGAGCCTCAAGGGAAGGATTTTACCTGGCATTTGCTTAAGAACCTTTCACTGAACAGATACCACATTAGATGAACCCCTGTTAACCTCAGCTTTTAAGTTAGCTCCTCTACATTTTCCCTGCAGATACATCTCATACAATATGAAAACACCCAGTGTCACAAATGCAAAGTACTGAATGTGAGAAGGACTGAAAGATACAGCAGAAAGCAGTGAAGAGGTTCAGAATTAAATACAGAACAATAAAGAGGAGCTTCTGAAACAAAGGACACCAAGGGGATAATGGATTAACCAAACCTGCCTCAGAAGCGTTTCAATCTGAAAGTATGTGCCACATCAGCTGCCAGGTCATTAACTGGATGAACACATAATTGATAAGATGCAGGTTGCACTCTACTGGAGAGTAATAAGCTCCTTTAAATGGCATTAATATTTAACATAAATAAAAAGCATTTCTCATTTGCAAACCCCTCTGTAGAGTAACTGATGGATTCTATAATGATCCCCAACTCCCAGACTAGGGAATGCAGTTCTGGAGAGATAAATACCTGGCCTGCATCCAAACCAAGATTCACTGACAGAGCTATTATTCTAGCTCAAAATTAGGTTTCTAAGTTTCTGGTCCTTCTAGATTACAGTGCTTTGTAGCCTGCAGTAGATAGAAGCATGATACACACAGAGCTGGAAGACAGGAGCTGACAAACATAGGATGACATTTCTGACTCACATCCACCAACTGTCACATTCCTACCCTGGGTCACTGTCCACTCCAAAAGATGTAGCTGAGTGGGTTGAACACAAGGAGTGGAAGTATTAAATATCTGATTGCCATGTGTTGTCTGCCCCTCTCACCTTTCTTTTAAAGAATTAATCTTGGGGAATTTATTGACCTCCATAACTTGTTGGGTGTCTCAGTATACTTTATAGATCTCTCTCTATATAGATATGCATGTATGGAGTTTTCTTTCCCCATTTAAGTTGATACAGTGAGTTCACTTGTAAGTGAGCCTTCAAATATGACAGCATTTTCCTGAAACATGACAGATTTATTTCTCATGCTGCAGCACTGAGTTTCTGTGAAACAGCCACAAAACTTTATTATCCAAAATTCCTGTAGGAGAACTTCACCTTCAGCCTCCTACATGATTTTCCGAGATGTCTGCTGAGACAGACCCTCAGTTTTCCTGCCCTACTAACTCCCTTTGTATATACTTTTTTCTCCTCAGGAGAAAAAGTGCAGTGAAAGTCATATAATTTGTCTGGGCTGCAGTCAGCATCCTTTTGCTTTAGCTAAACTTTATGCACATAGAAAGTAGGCTCCCCTGGGGATCTACAAAATGTTCCGCTGGGCTGGAGTGGGCTGTGCCAGAGAGGTACCTGCAGTTGCATCCTCCATACACACAATGTACTGACAATACCACCTCGGAGGGATGTAAAGTCTGAATCACCCATTTAAGGCAAGTAAATGCATGGGTCACTCCAGCTGCACTTGTTCCCTGAAATATTTATTCCTTCTAACTAACTTCTGTTTCAATACTCTGCTCATCATTATAGCCTTACAGCTTTGTCATTGGAGAATTCATCCTTTTAGGAGCTATATTTTCATCAATATTACATTCTGCCTAGGCAGCCTGATCATCTTAGAAGCAGATAAAATGATTACTGATGACAGTCAATACAACTTCAAAATATTCCAGCAATGTAAGTAGAAAAATTGCATACAAAACTGGACATTATTCAAGAGCTATTCAGAACTTGCAAAGCAGAGAAATCTCACAAGGAATAAAACATGATGGCTTCCATATGCTAGCATTTTGACACTTCAACTCCAACAGAGCTCAAGTTTAGTGGAAGAGTGCAACTTCCTTTCAGAAATTATTATTCACATTTTTTTCATAAGTGGAAACCTGACACAACAAATCTCTCTTTCTGCACCACCTTAGATTCTGATAAAGCTCAGTCTGCTAGACAAGATTTCCATAGAAATCCTATTTGGTAAAATTTGTTTGATTGTATTCCAAAAAGTGACTCACATTTTACAAGCAAGTGGCAAGAGCTGAAACAAGTTTGACTCTTTACATCAAAGCCAGAATGAGTCATTCTTCCAGCTTAATGGCTCACATGCTATCCTTGAGAGACCAAACTGAGACTGCAGGTCAAGAAATGACCATTTAATAGTCACAAGGTATGTGGCCAGATAGCTAGTCCTAGACTGAAAGAAACAACACAAGACTCAGCCAGTGAACGTAAAAGACACTCAACAGCATGGACTGCTAAACTGTTGTAAGAGTAGTAAAATACCAGCTTCTGTTCGCAACTCACTCCTGCATAGCAAAATTTGGCCCAAACTGTAAAGTCAGGGTTAAATAAAAAACAATAAGGTTCTTCCTCACCTGCCATTTTCCAAAGCACTTAAAAGCTTTTTCCAAAGCACTTAAAAGCACTTAAAAGCTCAGCCTTTCCTTGCATGCAAGGCCTCCTGACCTGAAGCAGGTTCAGGTCAGGCTAGTCCACTGACCAAAAATTACCTTGGTGACAGTGACTGAATGGAGAAATGGGTCAACTCTGGGATGCTGAATTTTGTCATGCTTACTCTGAGGCAGTCAGTGTGCTCCCTTGCTGCTTTTCTGGGACCTTCTGGAGTTGAAGGCAAGGCATCCTCTTAGCATGGGTCTGCCTACTGGCACAGACTGGCTCCTAAGTGAGAGCACACTCCTCCCAAAAGTAGGCTCCTGTCAGAGTCTCAGCAGGGAAGGCAAGTTTCCTTACAGAAAAATCACAGCATCTTTCTGCCAGTAACATTCAGACACAGTTATGATTCACAGACATGGAGAAGCACACAAAACTCTCCAACCCACTGTTATTTGCTCCTGACATTTCCCCCACTTAGCCAGGACATCTCTCATGCCCTTACGAATCTCACAATAGTCAGAATTACTGCATGGACAATGACTTAATGTAAGTCTCAACTCAGCAGAGTACCAAGGAAAAGAAAAGCCCAGTGGGATCAAAATCCTTCTTTGTTTATGGGCTTTGTTGCCCATAATTCATTTTCTGCATTCTGCTGTGGCATGTGCCAACAAAAATGTAATCCAAAGTGTCTGGCTGTTCCAGGGAGTGCTCAGAATGCCTCACCTAAGCTCAAATCTGTGCACCTTCTTCAATGTCAAGAAAAAACAATGAAAGCATCTCTGAGCTTGGCACTGGCAAAATATCAAGCCTTTCATCCTTTTGTTTAAATTAAAAATATAACTTCCACTACTTACTTTTGGACAGTCAAAAAAAAAAAAGAAGACAAAAAGCCATTTACCTCTACTTCACACGCATATTCCGAACCATCCAGGAGCGTCACTTTGCATTGCATATTTTTCGGTTTCTTGACGATCTTTAGAGGAGACTTGGAAAGTTTGCTAGATGAAGATTTTTGAGAGAGCTTGTCTTCCTCTAGCTGCTGATATTCCAGCTGTTTTGCACTTGCAGCAGCAAACTCCTGTTCTTTCTCTGTGGCCTGTAGAGAGAGCAAAAGATACTTTTTGAAGTGAGATAAACCAATCATGCCACGCAGTACACTGTGCACCCTGCACCCAGGCATTTAAGTGAGCCTTGTGTGGGGCTTGGACAAGCAAGTCCCTGATGTAGTACAGTCTTTATTGAAAAGATTTCCCACGTTCCTCCCAGCTGTTCTTTCTCATTCAAAAATGTACCGAATATGCATGAAGGAGGGGCATTCATGAAAATACTTTACCACTCCTACTTTTTCCATAGGTACAAAACCCCACTTGGATTTCCTGTATTTGTTTTTTTAGTGTGTTGGAAATACTGAGTACTGTTGTTCGTGAACAGATACTCCTACAGTTTCTTGATATTATTTTAAAGTTCCATGCCTACTAAATCATATGATGCTTCCATGGAGCCACATAAATAGAAAAATACCATCAGGTTTGCACTAATTTCGCTGTCAGTGAGAAAACGGTTCCTGAATGAGGGCATGGATGCCCCCTAACAGTGTGAATTCACAGGGGGATGCTGACATGCCTGGGAGAGCAAAAGGCTATGCAAGCACCCAAGCAAAGGGTTAAACAAACAGGATGGAAGTGAGGGACTAAACAACTTTTATGTGCAGCCAGCTGGCTAATGGATGATAAGTACAGGATGAGACGCTGAATTTTGCTCTCTGAAAATGCCCAGTAAGGCCCTCCGACTGACAAGAAAGGTGCTATTTGAAAGACAAATATACTGCAGGGAAAAGGGGCAAGAAGAAACAACTGTGGTCACTCTTGTTTGGGTTTATGTGAGAGTAAGGCCATTTGAAGAGTTACCGTGATGCAGCGCAGCACACGGTTCTCTCCACGGCACTAGATGAAAGCCAGAACAGCTCTACAGCATTTCACCCTTCCTAGCAACAGCACTGTGCTGCAGTCATTTCCCTTCTCATCAGTTATGTCCCAATAGATTCCAAACAAACCCTCAAAAGGAGTGCAGTAATACCTAAGCTAAAGCTTAAATAAAATAAAAAAGTCTTTCCGTTATCTCACTACAAGGGGGAAAAAAACCAACAAACCCCACCCTGCTTTAGCTCTGAATTATTTCAGTATAATAAGCAACAAGCATTACTGGAAATATGTTGTAAATTAACCCACCAGGTCTGTTTCCATTCATTGTATATAATAGACTTTCATGAGAATGGAGCAAATCCATCCAAAGGTTTTAATCTGCTCTGAGACCAGAACAACCTTGCATCATATAACCAGAAACAACAGTGTACTGCTAAATCACAGGGAACTGTCCCTGAGTGATTTCATAAAAACAAGCCATAAGCTTCCCCTCTACCTTCAGGTGAATGGGGAGAAGGGGAATTTGGAGCTAGTTGTGACACCAACAGTGCCAGCAAATTACAAGGAGGTGAGGCAAGACCCCATGGTCCTACTTTCTCTGCTAGAGAGGACATAGCAATGGTCTCCTGAACTTTCTGGGGAAAGTAGAAGAAAGTGGAACTAGAAAGATAAGAGAGCAAGAGCTGGTTTCAAAATCCACCACATCTCCTGAGCCATGGATTTTCTTCCCCAGGAGCAGACCACCAACAGCTGTCTCTTCCCCCATCTAGCTCCAGCCTAAAGGACTTTCTCCCTCCAATACCTGGACATCAGCTTTGTGTCTGGATGTCAAGGTCCTCACACATGTGAAGACTGTCAGGAGACGGAGACACTAATTATGTCAATGGATTAGCTGTTTGCTGAGCATTTAACACTCACAGCAGCTGTGACAAAGAGAGAGAGTCCTCCTGGGCTCACAGCAAGGCTTGAGGCCAGCTAACTTTCTACCGCCTCCACAAGCAGCTGGCAAGTGGTCAAAGCTGGTGCAATGAGATATAAAAAAGACTGAAGATGCCTCCTCCTAGGGCCTCTGTGCAGAGCTGCACTGGTGCTGATGGGCAGAGGGGCTCTTTAATGATTTCTGTACATTTTGTTAAAAGAAATATGCCAGAGAAACTGCATGTGCATATATGTGGGTGCAGAATTCATTCCAGGGATGAAAAAAAAGCAGCACTGTCATATACAGTGGCTCATGACATTTCTGACATGAGTTAGTACCCCACTCCAACAAAAGAAATCACCAACAAAATACCTCAGACACATGGAACTAACTAATCTTCTTCGAGAAAACAAAAAAGCTGCTTGAGAGAAAAGCCCACAACAAGGGAGCGCATCACCCATTTAAACTTCAGAACCATATTTAGCCCGCAAGTAATTTCTGTGAATCCTAATGGACTAGTAATTATTTTCCTTCATAAAGACACTTGGTAACTTAAGACTAAAGCAGAGTTTTGTTTATTTAAAAATATTACCGAGGTTATTTTGTTTGTTAAGGTTCCCTTCTACATTAAGATCAGGGAAATGTGTCTAGGTTAAAATCATACAAAAGATTTTCTCATTTGTCTGGAGAACAAAACATGCCAAGAACTATTAGAGAAGATTACCCCAAACTATGCTGACATGTTCAGGCATTGAAGCACTTTCAGACTGTATTAAGACCCTTCTTCCTAAAGAAACCTGACATCCCGGAGTCTAGGAAAAAAAGACAGCCAATGAAAAACCCATGTACACAGTGAATTATTTTGAATTCTGCAAGTGTAGCTGCATTTTCGTCTAAATTCTTCTCCAAGATCCTTCAGCACCATATTTTTGCAGTTCCTGTGCTCTATTTTTGCAGTATTTTTGGTGTCATGGACTAACCTCTAGTGCAGCAGAAGTTGCTTCAGGGTCTGCATTTTTTGAGCATGATACCTCTCATCTATGACACAGTATGTTCAAGCCCTTCTGAAGCTGCATCCCCCCTCAAAGGAAGCCTTTGGAGTCACAGGATTCAGCAGTAATGATCTTGGATACTCTGCAGCTTCTCATTGGAGTATGAAGTGATATTACCACACCTGCACAACACATTAATCCCATCTACTTATGGTAGTTGCTCGGAAATATTGGTGCCCAACCCATGCGATGCTACCTTCTCTTTTTCAAAGAGACAGGAAGGCAGGCATACGGTTAGGCTGTATTATTACACCTGACAGGAAGGATTTATTTCTCTAATAACTGTTAATCTCAATATGAAAAGGTTCTTCATCTTCATTAAAAAGTTTTGGGTTTTTTATGTGTATAAGGTGACAAAGAAAAGACACTTTCATGGATTGGTAACTTAAATCTTTCTTCTCAAGGTTCTCTCATGTGAGCAAGAGCAAAAATCAACTTCCTCACTTCAATTACAGACAGCAAGGAACAGAATGAACAACTTCAAGTTTTGGCTTTTTTAATGACATCATTGCTTTGTCTCTTAGTGCTGCTTTTAAGTGGTTCTTTCCTGTGATACAGATACTTAAGCCACTGTGAAATATACTGGGCCTATCAACACAGTTGGATTTGGCAGTCTGCTTACAGAATGGACATTTGGATTCAATCTGGTAATCTCAACAGGAAGGTGTCACATATCCCTTTCACTAACCCAGTTTTTCTATCAAGCCTTCTACAGACACCAGCTCACTGTGATCTTCTACAGACACCAGCTCACTGTGATCTTCTTTGGGAAAGAAAGGGATCACGCAGCACATGAGAGCATCTCAGGTCTGCAAACTCACACCTCTAAACACAGATAGGCAGTTTTGGTGTCTAAGTTGGGGTGTTTTTTGTGTGTGTGGTTATTTTGGGGTTGGGTTTGTTTTGTGGTTTGGGGTTTTTCAGTTTATTTACTTTTTTAAGATGAAACTTGAAGTGGAATGATTACTGAATATGTCTGGAAAAACAAAATATTACTACTTATGCCTAGGACTGATAAAATTACACTAAATTAATGACCAGTTTATTCAACACCTTCCTCTTTTGGACAAGCAGCCCTGCTTCCTTCCCCCAAAATAATTACAGGCAATTTCTGATCTATTTCAGATTGTCCCAACACATAACTGGTGGATGTGGGAGCAAGAACAGAGAGGTGCCTGGTGGGCAATAGAGTGAGGCTGATCAAGGGTTATCAACAGTAAAAATGGTTAGCAATTAAAAAAAAGCAAACAGTTCTTCCAATGGCTGAACTTAACAGCAACCAACAGCAGAAATCCTGCACTGCTATGTCTACTCCTTGAGACGTAAGATTTTAGACAACTGTTTTAATTTGGTCCCAGAAACATTTGTTGTCCCAAGCATTTAGGTAATGCACCCCTTTTGGAGTGAGATACAAAAATATTTTGTATCTGAAATTGTTTATACCCCCATTTTTTTCCACACCAGCACTAAGTTTGGGCTGTAGCTCTGTGAAAAAAAGCTTAAAACCCATGACCACAGCTAGCCCCAGAGAGCTTCTACAGGTGCTCTCGCACTAATTTTAAGTAACACCTTACATCTACTTGCTTCACCAGCACTGTCTCTCCCAGCCAGGTAAAAGAACAGAAGCCCACTTCAAACAGCCAGAAATTTTCAAAGGATGGAGTGGAGGAGGAATTAGGCTGACTCTCCAAAGCTGAATGTGATCAGATGAGGGTCATAACCTTATGGAGCTAAGGGAAGTGATTTGCAGGTAACTCATTATCTATGTGTCACTTATCCATGAAGAACAATGTCTGTTAATCCTATTGACTGGAAAT
The DNA here is from genome assembly GCA_035583135.1 of Lophotriccus pileatus. Classification (NCBI taxonomy): domain Eukaryota; kingdom Metazoa; phylum Chordata; class Aves; order Passeriformes; family Tyrannidae; genus Lophotriccus; species Lophotriccus pileatus. The sequence goes on along the minus strand of JAWWES010000081.1, from coordinate 101,435,497 downwards.
TATTAACAGGAAGAAGAAAGCAGCTTCCGCAAATTTAATAAGTGCTACAATGAACCAAATGGAAAAGCACGCAATAGCTCTTCTGAAACCTATTACATGAATAGTTCAAGTAATTATAATGCAGTTATTCCAGAACCATGAGAAACTTAAGGGACCACAGACTCTTCATGGCTCACACATCAGACAAGCAAGCATGAAATCAGTGTTCAGCAGGTGTCAAAAGAAATGAACTCTGAAAACATTTTCAGCTTCATAAAAACTGACGCTGTTTGCTATCTAATGCAAATGCAAGATCAAAGATGTTTCCTGCTTAGTTAATGAGACTACCCTTATATTTAAGCACTGGAGGCAGAAATACCTGCCATGAACTTCAAAACAGTCTGCCTGAGACCTATTAGTCTTTCAATGCAAAAGGCCAGCCAGCCAAGATCTACACCATCACATCAAGCACCCTTCCATGCATCTCTGAATACATATTTCCCCTCCTGACATACCAGTTATTTCCCAGGAGCAGTAAGTGGGTACACAGCCACTTGCATGCAGTGAGTGTGTGTGTACAGGCTCCCTTACCTGCTCCTTTTTCACTGGTGTGCTGTGTGCTGCCACAGCCGAGAACTGCTCGAGTGCGTTTTGAGGTTCTTCACTTGGCTGCTGCTGTTGCTGCTCTTGCTGCTCTTGCTGCTGCTGGTCCTGTGGCTGGGTCTGTGCTGCCCCTTGCTGCGCAGGGCTCTCCTGCTGATCCTGCTCTTTATCCTTGGACTCAGAGTCCGATCCCGATTCTGTAGTCATGGTTGGTTATTCTGCAAAACAAGGTGAGCAGATCCACTGAGTACAACCTCATAGCTGTGAATTTGTAAGCTAGCCTTACAAAATGAAGAAAGATCAGATACAAAGTTTTAGTCTTAACATGCTCAGACTTTAAAGTGGCTATCACACTGGTCCAACTGGCATCCCTAGGAAAGCTTCCTTGGTGCAAAAGACCAGGTCTAAATGCATCCATACTCTAAGGAAGAGTGTTTTTCCATAAAATCTCATTTTACATTGTAATACACTGACATTATAGGACTTCTGTTCAAGTTAAATACAGAATACATAGTTCATAATTCATAAAGGGAGAGCAACATGCTGAGAAAAGCTTATGTAACAAAATCCACTGCAGTTCTAAAGCATGTGGAAACTTTCGAAACATTAAATCTTTTGTCCTTTACATTGAAGCCAACACAGCTTGAGCTCCTCAACACCTGCACTCCCTTTGGGAAATGTACTCAAGTATTTTTGATGCTTCCAGGCAACATATTAATGGTTGGACTCCATGATCTTAGAGGTCTTTTCCAACCTAAAGGATTCTGTGATTCTGCATATGCTACAAACATCTGAAGTGGGCCCACCAACATCAGTGCAAACACACAACTGCCCTTAAGCCCAAACCTTGCCACTTGAGCTCATCTACACTTCTGTCATTTCTGTCTAAGTGCTAGAGCATCCAAAAGAAAATATAAATACTTCCATTAAGTCATTTTAAGTGTAACACTTAAAATGAAGTGAATACAACTTTTCTTGAATGTGAGATGTCTCTGTCTGTACTTTGTCCAGTACTAAATAAAAATGAAAATATTAGCAAAGTTAATCAAAATCTTAACTATTTCAATTAAATACTCTTGTTACAAATATGTGGTTGGCACCCAATTCTCCAACTACATACAAACAAAACCAAAGTTTAAAAAAATACTATGATTTTGTATCAAAACAAGGATTTGAAAAAGCAGGCTCTGCACCAGTTCAGCAAAAGGAGTGTGCTTATATGTTTGTTACTCATATGTTCTCAGACATACTCATGAACTTTTCTTAAGCGTTTTGCTTTTTGGTTTGAAAACAAACCAGTCTGCTGCAATCTATTTCTGTTCATCATCAGGACATGATTTCTTTAACCTGGTAACCATAGCTACTGTGTAATTATAGGTGGTTCCACAGAATATACATCTGCTACCTCATCTGCTAGGAATTCACTATCAACTCCTAGAATACACTACAATGTTTACTAGTAGAAGTAGGTTTATTATAGATCACAAGAAAAGTAAACCCTTTTTTTTTTTAAAATGTTTAATGAGCTAAATAGTTTGACAGAAAATGTTTTAAATTAGGCCAATTACTACTTCCAAACTCACTTATGTATTCTGCGCTTTCAAGGCTAAGCTCTCCAGTAAATGCATGTCTCTGCAGAGCAAAGCAAGTCACAGCATTCAGCCTGTGCTCAGCTTTTGCACTGCATGTGGGGACAGGGGTGCATGTTCCTACTCCCTGCAAGCCAAAACAGCAGGAGAAAGAAGCAGAACTAGAAAGCATACAGGGCAGATTTATGCTTCAGGTCACATTTTCAAAGTACTAATGTGTGACACTCTTGTTTAGGAATACATTATAAATTTCTACACTCAAACTTGGCAGAACTGCATAAAAAAATACCTTTTAAAATGCATTGTTTTACAAATTGTCTTCAGCATTTACAGAAAGCAATAATTAGCTTGAGTCTTAAAATGTGACAGTTTGAAAGGCGTTCACCTAACTGAACTTCAGCTGTCCATGTCTGAGATGGTCACTTTAAATGTGGAGGAGAAAAACAGACATTTCAGAGAATGATTCATCTGACCTATTTCAGATTCCTGCTTTAAGCTGAGATAAATCACACACTAGCGCAACTGCATCCAACTTGCTATGAAGGAAGCCTAAACAAGTTCCTCCAATGTAGATAACACAAACCCATCCTCTACGTTCAATTCTCCTAAGCGACTCCTTTTTTTACGCTTTAAACATTAAATTCTACAACAATGTTATTCTCTCAGAGTTTTGGTTTGCCCATCTGTCAATTCAACGTGGAATAAACTATTCTTCATCTGAAGCTGTTATGGTTGCCTTGAAAAGCACACAGGCCTCCATGAATGTCCCAAGTTTCCCCCAACACCATGTTTTGTACAAGCGTATGAAAATATGAAATGCAAATTAATCAAATAATTATTTCAATAAACTCAAACTATGTATTTGATTTTCTTTTCCAGAAACTACTGATTAGGAAGTAGCCAAAACCTAACTTACAGCTACAAAAATCACTGATCAAACAACACCAAAGAGGACCTATGACCAATACAATGTGTAACGCATGAAAGTTGTAGTATCAAGTCTTTATTTTCCCCCCTCTTGCTATGAATTAGAATGGTGTAAATAAAAAGTAGCTATCATACTTGCTGTTTAGAAAGAGGTATAAATCTCTATAGGATCGGACTGCCAACCAATACAAATCAAAAGTCTGTCTTCCTTCAGCTGCCATCACCACGCCACTTGAAGCTCATTTTTTCCCCCTGTGTAGCTTCTTTCCTAATGACCATTTGTATCCTGGCTGTTTGTAAACATGGAAACACAGCCATTTAAATTAGCCCCATGAACCACAGCTTCATGCAGCATGAGATAAAAACAAGTTTTACTTTTCCTGCCACTTATAATTTTGAACCTCAGGGAAAAACAAATATGGTTCTTATATTCTTCTGGGACATTCCTGCATGAAACACAACCTTACAATACTGAGTTACTCTCTAGGATTGGTTTTCTCTCCAGTTCCATGAGTTCTTGCTGGCTTTAAGAGTGCTTTGTTAGAAAACTTCAGGTGCATTATCAAATCTTTTAGCATAAGAAATTCCCTGGATACAATATTACTGTCATTAGTCAAACAGCAGATGGATTTAATTAAACTTAGGTTACCCATTTCCAAATGTCTTTATTTCCCCATGCATACATGTTTAATAACAAATACTGAGAACAAAATACTATTCATTTCATGCTGTTATCTTACAGGTGTAAATAGAAGCAAAGCAAACACATTGTGAATCCAATTTGTTACAAACTGCTCTGATGACTGTATTGTTAAGATTTATCTCATTCCACTTAGTGCAGGTTGAAAATACATAAATTGCAAGACAAAAAACAACATTCCTCTCTCAGTGCAAACCAACAGTTTGTTTTGCCTTCCTCAGCAAACAGCTGCTTATCCACATGAACTTTGGCAGCATTTCATTTGTTATAAGTAGCAAAACAGTCCTCCTAGTAAGAGGTAATTTCACTCGCTAGAAGAAATAACAGTAATTTTAAGAAATCCACCAACATAAATATTACTCTGCCTTTGTATGCAGCAAATCTGACAGAATAGCTAGTAGTGTCTAAACATTTATCAAACATGTAGCTGGCTGAGAATTTCTTATTCTTATTTGATTAGTTATTTACTGTACCTGGCTATGTACCAAAACCATGACTTCTACTGTGAATTTCAGTACAG
>JAWWES010000081.1:101336649-101431079 GCA_035583135.1 Lophotriccus pileatus | reverse complement strand
TAGATGGATTGCCTTAAGGGCTAACGAGCTCCATCTGCCCGGGGAGGTCCCTGACCAGGACTCGAACCTGGGTCTCAACGGTAACAGCGCTGCGTCTTAACCACTAGACCACCGGGGCTATTCTTATTTGATTAGTTATTTACTGTACCTGGCTATGTACCAAAACCATGACTTCTACTGTGAATTTCAGTACAGGAAGAACGAAATCACTGAAGTTCCTTAAAAAACTTTCCTGTTGCCAGCACAGCCTCCATATCAAATTCCCCTTTCCAGCACACAGAAAACAAACTAATGAAAAGAAACTGGGAGCACTACCTTACACAAATGAGGTAATACTAAGCCAGATGTGGTCTTGGATAGCTAAGTTTTGGCTTACAACCCAGTGTTCAAAGATTCCAAAAGATTAGCTGAGTTCAAACCTAACTCAGATGATGCTAATACTGGATAGTCGGAGGCTAGAATAAATTTGGCTACAGAATTCAATCAGAATGAAAATCAAGCCTTTTGATTAAAAGCGGGGCAGGAGGGGAATGGCCAAAAATTAGCTTACTTTAATCTACAACTAAAAAATTAAGTTAAAAATGTATGTACTTTCAGCAGTGTAAAGTTTTAAAATATAAGTTTTTGAGTGCTGCAGATGAACACATAAGAGAGTATAAATATTAATATACTGTCAAGGTATTAAAACACAACTTCAAAAAACCAACATGACATTTAAAAAAAATTTTTTTAGGTCAAATCACAGAAAATAAAAATTTTCCTACCCTTACACTATACAAAGACATTATGTAAGATTACAAAACCTGCAAACCACCTGCGCAAAAAGCCCTACATCCTAAAACCTTATGGCACACCTAGACCTGGTTACCTTCAGCCACCAACCTATTGCAGCTCGGAAGATTACGATTTCCATTACCAGTTACTTCCTATGGACTTTAAATGCATAATTTCTTCTTCTCCATAAAGGAATCAAAACCATATTGTCTTCTATGTCACCTGGTCCCCTCCAGCAAGTGACAGTCCCAATCTACTGTATACATTCATACATTCAAAAACTTATTTGACACCCTACCTCCCGTTCTCAAAGCACAGACCTTCTGGGTTGCATCTACAGAGTAACAAAATTCACAGCTAATTGACAGCAGAGTCCACAGTTTAATTAATCTAGTAGTCATTAATAAATTTTTATTTATATATAAATACATGCTAGTGAAAATATATGCTATATTAAGCAAACAGAAATCACATTAGAGAAGAAATTGTGAATTAATTCTGAATAAATTGTGATGTAATGAGAAAACAAAATTGAACCAAGCATAATTAAATGAACTATACATAGCCACTATTTCCTGTAATGCACAGAGTAATGATTTACATTTAAATGCTTCTTTGATCTAATTAATTCTCTTTGTGGAAAGTTCTCCTTTAATTACAGTAATTTTTGAAGATTGTTATAAATCTTTGCAAAGATCCAAATTTGGAAGTTATGTAACAAAATAATGATTCCATACTTCAAAAATAATGTTCTGCATAATGAGGGACATATTTATCCAATAAAGATGAGATGCTGATGAGAAGAGCATATGGAGAACAATATTGCTGCAATGAGCAGTAACGGAAATGCCAATATATGTTTCAAGAAAAGAATACACACCAGAACTCCAACTTCTAAGCTTGAAATATAAACTGTTTTCATCAAACTGCCTGAATTCTCAGCTCACTTCGTTCCAGTTGTGCTCCTTTTTAGGAAAACAATAGTTTTCTGTTGATCCACTTTAAGTTGGGTGAGTTTTGCCCTCATGTGCAGGAGGCACTTGCGGCACAAACATGTGGTGAGGGGCCCTAAGAGTTAAACCAGCTCTTTCTTGACCCATCACCATCCTTCAGAGCTAGACAGGCCTTACAGAGGAGGCATCTCCGTGGCACTACATTTACTCCAGTGGACAGCAACAAGCCAAAGCAACTGCAAAGATGTATCCTAAATGGACATCGTTGGGAAACAGCCCCAAAAAGGGCCACTGGATGCCCCAACCCAACCACAAGCTCCTGTCACCTCTCTCATGTGGGCACCAGTGTGATTTTGGGGGCCTGGTGGCTCAGCTGGGAGGGCTGAACCTTCCCGGAGTGCAGAGGCAGAAGCAGCACTTCTCATTCCAGCATCAGCGGGTACCCCATCTGTCTGATATGGCTGTGAGACTCCAGCCCAGCAGGTGCAACCCTTGTAGTTCAAGGCACAAACAACCTGGCTGTACTGAAAGTTTAGCATCACACCTTAAATGTATACATATAAGCATAAAAGCATTAGAGTCAGCACATAAGAAAAAAAAAACAAAACCAAAAAAAACCCAACCATGAAAAGAAAGTAAAAAAAACTCATAACAAAAGAAACAAGAGGAAAACCAAGAAAGGCACCTCAGGGTGAGGTGCTATTGTGCCAGCAAAGCGTGCTCCAGGTTAAATGACTTAACAGGTGTGGTGACACAAGACATGGGCCCAAAGATAAGTGCATGAGGCAGACTGCAGGGAGGGCAGGAAGGTGCTCATCAACAATAATAAAAAAGGCTGCTTGGAGGTGTTGCAAGACATAGCAGAATTTAAAATATTTGTTTGGCCTGCTAGGAAGGTGTGTGATACAGATTTCTTTAAAGTTTCTTGATGAAGATGAGAGAAGGAAAACTAGAGATAACATCTAAGGAAGGAGTCACACAATCCCAAGGCGATGGAGAAGACACCTTGAAACCATCAGACATACTCTTCAGAGGGGACAAAAAAGGGATTGTTACCCATCAGAACCCAAAACTCCACCATCCCAAGCAGGACTGTGGCAGCACCATGACTAAACGAAAGTGCAGCTGAACATTTCCAGAGAGACTGTCCTTCACCTAGCAAGGCTGGGAACAGAAAGTGTCAGAAGCCTTTAAAGGACCTGGGAAGCAGGGGAATATATCAAAAAGGGATTATACACCAAAGCAGAACCAATGACGCATGAACACAAAAGGAAATATGAAGACTAGGATGTAAACTCACTTAAAATCACCAAGAGCTGTGGCAAACAATAAGAGAGTCTATAAACACATTAGAAAGAAAACGAGGCCTGTTACAGAACACAGGAGAGGCTGAATTCTCCAGTGCCTCATTTCACAGCAGCTAGCTGGGACCAGATAATGGGGGCATATTTCATTTGACACAAAGGATGTGCAAGTGCAGGCTGGATGGAATAAGGGAAGAACAGAGCAAACACATCAATCAGCCAGCTGGTTTCAACTCAGCAGGAACCATTGGAAATCTCCTTACGGTGCTTGGGAAACCACCATCAATCTTTGGCATCTCCATGACAGTTGTTAATGGTTTAGAGAGGCCAGGTAAGGTCTAAAAGAAATTAAAAGACCAAACACGGCATCCAATCTTATAAAGGAAACAGAAAAACCAGAAATTACAGTGTACTTTTAATACCAAAGTTACTGGAGCACACTGCTAAAGGATTTCTAATCCTGTAAAAATAATGAGATTAGGAAGAAAACAAAACAAATAGCTAACATTATTGTATCAAAAATTCCTGTCAAACTACAGTAATGTTCCTCTTGCTCTCTCTGACAGGACATCTGTCCCAGCTGATAAAAACGAAGTAGAGTAGTACAGATGACAGAGCCTATCTTTAGAAAGGCTTTTAAAACAGCCCCACATGACTTTTTCATGAGTGAACTATGGAAACAGTTTCCATTATTACAAGAAAAAGGGGAAAAAAAAGATGTAGAAGTGATTAAAAGCCACAAACCCTAGCCTACAGTAAGCAGCATGATAACAACCTGTGAAAACTTATTGATTTGGAGAATCACAGCCATTTGAGGATCAGTGAAGGAAGAAAGAGTGCCTGATCCATGCTCAGCAACAAACTGGGGAGGTTGGGACACACCGCTAGCATCCTCACCCAACTTAAAGAAGACAAAAGCATATATATGCTGAAAATCATATATTTGCTGAATCCAACTACATTCCTGTAAGGATAACAGCAGCAGGAGTGGAGACATCAGAAGTTAAAAGTGATGAGAAAGATATGGGGTTAGGCAGCAAGAATGAAGCAGCTTGAGGGTCTGAAGTTACGTGTTAAGCAAGGTGAATTCCTGTCGACATAATGCTGGAGATGTTCTGCCTCTGCAGCACCAGGGAAAAGTATACAGCATACTGTATTTCAGCTTGGAATTCATATTTTTTGAAAAATATGCACTAAACACTGTCAAGATGGGAGTAGGAAGAACAACAGCACCTTTAGAAAATGTGATCTGTGGAAAAAGGTTTAAGGAGCAAGATTTTTTTACTCTGGGAAAGGGAGGTTGATAAGAGCCCTGCAACACATACAAACTTCTTGCAGACAGAAATTAATCAAGCATTTGCTAACAGTGAAGCAAGAACCTGAATTGGCATCAAGTGGGATTTAGAGTAGACAGCATATCAACTGTAATGACAGTCAGGAAGAGGTTATCTATAGATATGTGGAGTCATCACAGGACACTTACATACAGATAAAAAGGAACAGCAAAATTCTCTGTTTGCAACTTTATAAAGCATAAGATACTAAAGTTCTGTTGATTTTGCTACCCCTTCCACTTGGGTTGGTAACTCTAATTTCACAAAATGCATATTGCTTCTGTTTCAGAGCACCTGGACACACAGGATAACATTTTTGTTTCCTGTTTACCTTCCATTTCTGTGATTCAGTGAAATTACCTGGGTCTGTTTTCCCATCTGGATGGGTGGCTTCCCACTGCAATAAAACCCAGAATCATTGCCATTTCTGCTGCCCTTCCTGCATGCAAGTTTTATGAAGAATGTGACTGACTGGGTTTCCTGAAAACACTAGATCACCTTTTGGAGGTCATAACACCTAGAGCACCCCAAGGCTACCCTAATTCTGAACAGGACAAGTAAAATCAGGCCACCATAACATGCTTTGGCTCATTTTTTCCTGTCCTGCTGATCCAAGCAGCTTTCCCTATGGGCCAACATTGATTTACCAGAGGAAGAAGCAAATTGCATTCTTTCATCAAACTCTCTTTTCAGGTCTGCAGGCACGGGGTGCAGTTGCCACTGTGCCCTTCCCTGCATTCAGAGTGAGGGCTGGCTCTGCCCCCCTCATCCCCCACCACCAAGATTCATCCACCAGCTCCAAAAGCAGGTTTGATCGTGGCCACTGCTCACATCAGTTCCTGCAGACAGCTCCCGTCTGGAAGAGCAGACACAAGGTGGCAAACACATACCTTTCTGGGAGTGCTGAGTGTAACTATAGAAGTGCACACTGATTAAACCCAAACCTGATAGTTATTTCATTCATCAAGAAAATAACAACCAACGCAAAAAAAAACTACCAAAAAAACTAAAAGGTAAGAGGAAAACTCTTGAGAAACACAATAAACTGCTGCTTACAACAGACTTCACCAAAGCATCTGCTCACCAAAAACCTTTAACTTACAGAAATACTGCAATTGCAGAAAGGTGAGGAGAATGAGAAATAATACACAAATTAGTTGATAAAAATGTATGATGAGAAAAAATAGGGAATTACAGGGTATAGGTAGATGTGAGGAGGAGAAGGAAATGAAGGAACTAGTAATGGAGACTATAGCAGCATCCCACAGATGTTGGTCTAGAGAGAATTGCATAGAAACACCTCTTTCACCCCTTTCCTCATTTCAGTTACAAAAAACCCTAGGCAAAAAAAGCCCCAAACCCCCAGCAAAACTGCTTGTAGTGCTGTGATTAAAACCGATTGATAAATATTTCATTGAGAAACTAGAAAGGCAAGAAAGATCTCTCAATGGCACACCCTGATTTTCTGCAGACAAGTCACTTTGATTACTTGGGTTACATTTACATGAAGTTTTGACCTTTCTAAATTGCTCTGGAGCCAAATGTTCACATGGGGTTCCCTGTGCATCACTCACTATTTAAAAGTTGCATTTAATGTCACAAAGGCTAAGAGTGCTTTAGGCATCACATCATTAAAGTTCATATTTTCATATTGAGCAGAAAATATAATGAATTCAAAATTTAAAAAAAAAAAAAAAAAGAGTTGCACGAGTTGCTAACACATGGCAGGTGTGCTACATTATCACACTACCCTCAGGCCAAAATACTGTAACACCTGTGAACAATATTTTCTGTTTCATACACTACCTAAATAGACTGTGCTCCAGTGCTCCCAAGCTGGTGACCTGACTAACCTCACAGAAACAAGGGAATCAGACAGGCAAGGTACAGATCAGAGCATCAAACCCATCTCCTCCAAGGGCTTCTGACTCCCTCCTAGCAGACATTAATCTTTCTAACTCAGGTGATGGAAGAGACCACTAAGTAAAACAAAAAATGAATTGTAATTTAAAATATCAACCTGAATTTTCTGATTTCCTGGACATCTTACTAACTGGAATTCAGCAATGAAAGCAGTTGTTTCTTTGCTTCATTTTACTGAGTAGTGCTTGAAAAAGTCACAAAGGGCTGCTCACCCTGAATATTAAACCCTCCCCAGCCTACCACTTGTAAAAGCAATGTAGTATTATAAATTTTTGGTGGGTTTTTGGTTTTTTGGCTTTTTTTGGGTTTTTTGCAGTGACTGGATATTTTCCCCCTATTTTTACCGTTTGGAGGGGATTAATTTTTACATTTTTGTAGCTTTGTTTCCAAACCAGAGTGGGTCAGAGGTGGAAGAAAGGAAGTAGAGAAGATGGACATTTTGCAGGCAGCTGCCTAACACCTCTTTCAACTGGCCACAGCCATTTCCATTGTCCACTGCTGCTCCATCCTGTCAAGACACACGTCAGCACTGTGGCTGCAATATCTGTTCCCAGATCCATACAGGTTTGCAGGCATTGCTGCCCTGCAGCACACTGAGCTTCAGGAGGCCACACTGTTTTCCATAAACCTCCCCAGAACCAAGCCTTTTAAGTCTTTTAAGGCTGTCATCATTCCTTTCTTTGGGGAGGCAGGTGTGACACAGGTCATGCAAGGCAGGGCTCTTGAACAAGGGCTTCTCCCACAGCATCTCAGAGCAGTGCCTGCTCTTCATCACTGGGGAGCTCCAGGTGTTCCTGAACGCTGGACTAAAATAATTGGTAAAACTTCAAAAACTAAGGCAGACACAAAAGGAAGGAAGAACTCATTGGCAGTGAAAAAAAAACCCCAGAGGAACCATTCTGAAACCTAGTTAAAGGCCACTCTATGCAAGGAGAGACAACAGGCTAAGGCCTTGGGACAAAAATGCTCCTACTTCATCCTCCTTTTTTTTTTGTTCCCTCCAATACTAACACTAATTTTACATCCAGTTTTTGAACTTCTGAAGGCACTAAAGAGGGCTGATACAGTAAGCCTACATGGGGCGGCATCACAGTGTGTTTAGTCATAATAGCTTTTGTTTTCCTGAAATGGATTATTAACTTCATATTTAGATACTAATCTCATGGGCATTCAAGTCAGTTTTGAATGTAAAACACATCCTGTAATACCAACTAATAGACTTTCCATTTGGAGCACCGCATCAGCAAACCAGCAATTCTCCAAAACCAAACCCATGGCATCAGACAATAGCTTCGTATATTTAAACTCTTCTGGTATCCCCATGCTCCCCAGAGCTTTAATTACCTGCTACAGATTACAAAAGTACTGTTAATTTGGCAGCGGCAGCTAGCCTGTGACACCTGTGCTCCAAGTGACACTGTCACTGTAAAAACAGTCTCCCAGCCACCTTTCAAAATGCAGTTCAACATCTTCCCCCCAAAACTGAAACACACATACTAGCAGTCTGCTCTAACACCTCGTGGCCACAGCTGTTAAGCAACATGTTGGATGCAAACCAAGATCTGAGGATGGTGTAGGAGCAGGGACTTCTAGGAATGAATCAGTCAGAGTGGAAAGGCATGGATGACAAGAATATTTATGGTGGATCCAGGCATCTGTATAGTGATCTCACTTAAAATCAGAGAGTAAGCGGGATTCTCTCCCAGCTTCAGTTACACTTTGGGTACATGTTTTAGGACCATTTTAGTTACACATTTCCAAAGCACAGGAAGGTCACGCATATGTTGTCCCAGTGCATACTAGTTAAGTCCTGAGGGTCCTTTGCATGATGAGCTCTACACGGAATTAAGAGAAAGCTTTCTGTGTCTTCACATAACATCCCAATAAAGCCAAAAACCTTTCACCATCTGTGCAGCTAAACTATGAGGATTTGCACATCATCATCCAATACAGCCTGACAAAGAAAATAGCTATCTTTAAAGAGGCTCTAACCCTTTTTACCTATTAAACCCTGAAATGCTCTACATACAGCTACATAGTAATTACATTATATACTCCTGACCCACTGTTATACTGGATTATGCTGGCTCTGAAGATGGATGTCACCAGATCTGGCAACTCCTCCGTGACGTGTATGACCTTCTTGGAGTTCAGACACATAAAAGCGACAGCAGCTCAGAGAGGACAGAAGGGTTTGAGGCAATGGGGACAGACAGGTGGCTTGAAGCGTCCCCCCAAGACAGTGGTCAGAAAAAAATGGGGGAGGAGGTGAAGAATAAGAAAGCAGGAAGTTGCAATAATGCAGCTTAATCACAAAAGCTAAGAGGGAATGGACAGACTCTTAGAGCAAAAAGAGGAAGAAAAGGTCTTTGCAGCTTTTAAGTCACGGGAGTTTCAAGAAAGTAAGTAATGCAAATCTATGTTACTGACCAGGAATTGTGCATTTAAAACAATTAAAAAAACCTACTCTGTATTTAGTTAATAATTTAAAAGCAGAAAAAAAAGTCTTATCGCCTAACTGAGGAACAAATGACTTTACAACCTGAATTATTTCTTTCCCCACATACTTTTCCTTATACCTACCTCTGCTAAATATTTGATTATGTGCTTTTAAAGCTACAAACCACTAATTTCATAGCTACTGAATAATCCAAACAATCTACTTTAATTTAAGGAAGAATCCTGCAATTCAGAAACAGAGTGAAATATTTTGATACCAGACCCTCTTCAGTGTGCTGTTTCCAACTTGTCTCACATGCTAACAGCATAAGTGCCCAAATCAACGAAACAAGTCCATGAACAGCAGCTTTTTCCATCCTTCCTCCTGATGTTGTGCAGGACCCAACGCAAGACTCTCTGGGCAAGCGACAAAGGACTGCTGTGCATTGTTATCTAATGATGATTGTATGCCAATTTATTTTTTTTTCAGTACCCTTCAGGTCACAGCACATAAAATTCAACTTATTTATATTCCCCAGTATGTGGTTGTGTGTGGGGGGGTGGGGGAAAAGGTAACTGGGTAACAGTCTCACTCCTTACTGAAAAGATTTGTCCAAGAAGGCATTTATAATTTCAAAGTTTAATATATCAAACAAATGTTGTACCTTAGTGCATAATTCAACATTCTCAGAAGCTAATAAACATGCAGAAAATACAAAGAGTTACTCCTTACTGCATCATAAATGGTGGCTCAACAACAAAAAAACTTCTAGTAGCTATGTTGGATGCCAGAGTAAGGAGAGTTGCATTTCACCTCTCCTTCCCCTCTTCCGCTCACTCTGCAGTCTGTTTTCTGTGGGGACACAAATCTCCATGCCAATATTCACATGGCCATTACATCTGAACTAAAAAATGAATGAGGTAATCCACCCCCTCCGTGGATGTCATGAATGCCCCAGGGAAGCAGTACCCTGCAGCTGGGCTCCAACCCACTCTGCTCTCTGTCACCTCCATTACATGCGTGTGTTTTACCACATCTGGGACCACAGCAACTTTACCCCTAAGAAATAATTGTTTTAGAGGTTTCCAAAGAAGCAACAAACCTACTAATCCTTCCCCCAGCTCCAGAACATCATTAATTATTCCTACAGCAGCAGATACCACAGCCTTTCTGGAGAGAGACAGCCATGCAAGCATGCCAAAAGCACCACCAACAAATCAAACACATTATATATGTGCTGGATCTTAATTAGGGGGCTTGTCTTGCATACTGACATCAATGCTCTATGCTTCCCTTCTCAGCTTCCTTTGTCTAAACTCTACCTGGTATATATTTATGTCACCTTTTACCAACATCCCACAATGCTGAAGTTTCCATGTTCCCCATTACCATTGGTTTCCTAGCCTTACTATTAACAAAAATTTTCCCAAATGTCTGACCTAATTCTTCCTACTTTAAATGTAGGCACACTCCTCCTCACCCTGAAGACAGTGGATGCGTAACACAGCTTTGCAGCTTGCAGACGGCTGCTGTTCGTCCCTCAGACCACTCTCTGTCTCTTCTGGCAAGTCCTATTTTTAGTCCTCTCTCAGGCTCCTTCTCCTCTCCTTTGTTCTCTTTCCCATCAGTCCACCTCTCTTCCGAGTAATAGCATCCAAACCCTAATTTCAGTCGAAGATCAACTGTGCTTACTGGTGCTGAACAGCTTGGAAGGATGGATTTATACCTGAAAACAATACATTTTATACTTCCTGCTAGCAAAGAGCTCAATAATTTCACCATATTATGACAATTATCAATTTGGTTTTAACCTCTGATCTATTCAAAATCCCACACTGTCTTCTCCAAACACACGCCTAAAGATCTCCCAAGTGGAAGATAGCTATCCTAACTACATTATGTTCAATAAAATGTAAGGAAAAAAACCCCAACTTACTGGGTAAATATTATTTGACTCTTTTTTTCATTTTATACTTCAAAAGTCCCTTCTCTTGTGCTAGCTATCATCAAAAAAGTAAGGTATTTATTGCTGTAAAAGATCTAGTTTCAGTGACAGAGTGCACACGATTTGTATTATCAGAACAATTGCAGCTCCCTGGATCCAAAGTACATTCATGCCATTACACCCTCTTATTTATTAAAATATTAGAGAGTACCAATTGGAAACATTTTCAATTTCACCTGTACCTTCCACCCATGCTGACATACACACTCCACCTCCTTGACAGGTCTTGAGGGCATTAGCAATTTGGCTAGGCTGACCCCCCAGCACGTTTGCTGTAGTGGTTTTGCGGGAGCAGAGGATGTCTTCCAAAAAACACAGGAACTCAACGCTCTTGTCCGCTTTCAAGAGCCACAGGGCCATTAAGGTGACCCGAGTGGCAGTGCTGGCAGTGTCGTAACTTATTAATAAATTGAGAGCAAGCTCACATCTGCTAGGAATGGAAAGTCTAGTCTACCTCATTTTACGGTCTCTAGCTGAGTCAAGCACATTAAAATATGTATTACTTCTGTCTACCTGTCACTTCTTGTAATATGCTTAGGTGAACCCATGGCTGCAAGCCAGAGCCCAAACTGTTTCAACACAAGCAGTGCTTTTGGGGAAAAGTTATTTGCAACATAAGTGTCAGGTTCCTCTCAGTATGCTGGTAAATGTATGCCTCAACCCTCAACGAACCAAAAGTTAAATCAGGAGGAAAGACTCCAATTTCAGCTTAATCTGGGAATCATAATACACTCATGAAATGAACTACATGTTCTGCTTGTAGCTCATGCTCCAATGAAAAAAAATGGAAAAGCCAAAAGACTGATTGAGGCTGATTCCTCTAGCATGTATTTTAAAAACAATTTTGATATCGGGGTTTCTCAAGAGGGAACAAAACCCCAGCCTACATTACACTATTAAGGAGAGTATCATCTCTTCCTACCTTTGGTACCGACAGTAAATATGCCATGGGGACACAAAGCCACGAAAAGGGCTGACGGGCCAATATAGGATATTGCTTCATTCCAACCCATTGTTAGACAATGGCTGGCATTCAGACAACGGAAAGCTTGCAGAGAAGCTAGTTCAAGCCGGCTTAAGTGTATGCAAGCATGGACTTGGATATTTAGGAGTTCTTAAGAAGAAAAGCAGCTTGCAGTATGTCAGGGTGGGGTTCTGAGACTTTCTTTTTTGTCTAATCCATTAGTGGTAAGTAAGACCGGGAATATGGCAGGGTCATTTGTGCTCAGAACTGCATCTAAGCCTCAGAATTACAGCTGTAATTAATGGGGTTTCCAAGTTGGGGGGAGAGGGGAGGAATCAACTGAGGAAAAAAAAACCCTAAACCAAAACCACTTAGAAAACCCCAGCAGCCTGCAGAGTAAGCAAGTTAGGGATTTCTTCTCTTACTCACACACAAGCATACGATCAAGGGCACGACTTCCAAAATACACATATTTGAGGTTCTTCCCCGTTTCACCCCATTTATAATCTTTTACAGGCTCGTAAAAGCATGCTGCCTTCAAAAAGATGAGGGTTTTTTACTTATTATTTCATCTGCAGTTCAGCACACGGATTGACCTGCGCTGACATAACCTTAAGTAAAACAGGTTCAAGTATGCATTTTCACCATCCCTAAAGCGAGCTCTATTTTATTAGTTTTTTTTTTTTCTCCCTTTCCCTCCGCTCACACTTCAGAAGAGAGGAAATGCCTACTGTGAATTCTTGTCCAGCATTTTAAATACCACATGAAACGCTTTCTTTCCAACGTGAGACAGCTTCCCATGGACCGTAAGCTTTCCAAGAACAAGAGGTGTAAATACCTCTGTCCTTCCTCAGTGTGGGGGAAGCAGCTGAGCCAGAGAGGGAGACCACAGGCCCCACATGCCACAGCACCTACCCAGCACCCATGCTTATGCCAGCAAGGACAGAAAACACCATCGGCAGATAACCAGCCACTTCACTTGATCACCCAACTGCAGTTGCAACCAAAACTGCTAAGCACCCACAAAATACCAATTCTTTATATGAAGATCATTCGGTTATTTTTAAAGCAACAAACTATACTACCCTATACATCACAGCCATACACCCACTATGGAATTAAGTGCAGCAAAGCTAAATTATTACCTTTTTGCAACAACCTCGGTCTTGTAACACCCAGAAGTCTCCTAGAAGACAGTTTTGTAGCTTATTAAACTAAATACTTTTTTGTGTTCTACAAGGTTTCTTTGTCAAGGAAAATCATGTACAGCTATAAATTTGTGAAATGTATTATAAATAATGCCACAGGTTCAAATCAGTTCGATTGTAATGGAGAAGATGATTCTCTTAGTTTATTCGTCAATGCTCAGGCCACAGCAGTCTGCAAGGTACAGCAGACCCATTACTGCAGCTGAATAAAAGGCAATTTCAAAATTCACATAAAACAGAGATAAATCCAAACTTCTCTGTTTAGGTTGCTGCCTTCAACAGAGACACCAAGTCATTATTACACATCTCTTTTAAACACTCTTTATAACAAAAAGTCTGGATTTTTTGATTTGGGTTTTGTGCTCTGGTTGGGATTTTTTGATTGCCTTTGGGTATTTGGGCATTTTTTTCTTGTTTGTGGGGCTTTTTTGGGGGTGGTGTCCTTTTTTTTTTTTTTTTTCCTAAAAGATGGCTCATGTTATAATTCCTTTTCTTGTCAGATACTGTAGCATATTAGGAAGCAGATTTGTTAAGCCATGTATGCACCTAACAAGTTTAAGTCTGGCACACATCCTTTCCAACTCCTCCTCATTCAAACAAAATTTATATAGTGAAAAACCTGTGCCATGGAAGGAAAAAACCCTCTATTTTGCTATTTTCAGAACAGAGTGAATGTACTTGAATGAAAAAACCTTACCTTAGTTCCTAAAAAAATGACAAAAAGGGAAGACTGATTCAGCCTTAACACTGTGTTGGCTGTAGCCATCCTAGCAATTTGCACCATTACTAACCTGAGTTAGGCAGTGGTGCCTGACCTGTGCAAGAGGATTTATAGGCACCCAGAGCAGATGCTGCACTATTTTCCAGTGTATCGCCTCTAAAGGCAAAAGGATCCTGAATTTTCTTCAAATTAGAGGTGTGCGTCTGCAACATAAGGTACAGAGTGCTTACAAACCCTACACTCCGTGGCATGGGTTTTTCAACTTGTTTTAATTCACAGGTCTTGGCAGGCAGAGGCAGTGTGCTGTGTGGGACCAGAACAAAGCTGATGCAAAGCACGTGGATGGCAGAGCCTCAGCCCAAATATTTCACTGTATGGATCTCCTTCTCTCAGGCCAATGCCACTCACCTAATGTGAACATGGGCGCATCCTTCCCTCCTGGTTTATATTTATCTCTGGCCCAAGTGCTGTTTTCCAACAGTAAACACAAGCTCACCAGTGCTCAGGACTCTGAAACTAAAGAAGGAATTTTTCCCCAACTCTACACATACCTCTTCATGTGTGTGAGACGTTAAAATGACACAAACTGGGTTCATGTGCCAAGGAACAAAGGCCTGGAATTTCTGAATGTTCAAAGCCAGCATATGTCTAGCCTTATATTCATCTTCTATATGTACTTTGCCTCTCTGAAGCCTACAGCACAGCTGTCATTAACATTCACCCCTTCTGCTAACACTTTCCTTAATCCCTGACTGACTTCCCAGCCTATAATTAAACTTTCCAGCTGCCACACTCAGAGATGGTACCAATATCCATCATTTACTTCTAAGTAGTCCCTAGAAAGCTCTTCTTCCGATCTCCAAGACCATGGGCTAGGACCAAAGCCTCTTACACTTACAGGTTTTAGGCTAAAAACCTTTCATTTGCTTACAAATTCTCCAATCTTTTACCAGGGAAATTAAATGGCCCAAGTAGTATTATATTAATAATTGAACTCATGCATCTTTATAGTGCCAATAGGTGGAATGCAAAGAGCTTGAAAACCGATGGCTAAACACTGCACATGTTTACGTGTTTTGTATGGAAAATACACCAGAAAGAGCTGAATAACCAACATCATTTACAAAGCTGTTTGATCCAATAGGAACTCTGTGACAAAAGAATTAGGATTTGGAAAGACCACACGAATAGAAGTAATGAAAGGCCTAACATCTAACTTTAGATTGCAACAGTAAATTGGGGTTAGCACTTCAATCTTGAAAAATCTGTTTCTCATATTCATGTACATGATTACTTGAGCAGCAGAGCTGGTTGGCAACATTTTTGTCTGGTGCTATTCTTGCAGTGTTCAAGAGGACTTCATTTTTTATGAGAAAATTACTGCCTTCACAGTTGAAACTGGAAGGGAGAAGACGTCTAAAGCAACTGCTGTAGTTTTTGGTGATGTGATATAACAAGACCCTGAAGCAGGTCAGGGCAGTGTAACACTCAGTGCACACACAGTATGGGCTTCAGGACACCCATCGCCCACAAGCCCTTCAAATCCAGGGTAAGAAAACCCCACCAGACATCCACAAAACCCCGTTACTTTTGTGGGCCTCAATGTTTTGGCACAACAAGGAGCCTATGTCTCCTCTGTTGTAGAGTAGGGCAATATCTGTTTGAGTGCTGAAGCACTATCACTGAGAACAGCAAGCAGACACGAAGTGGAGGCACCTTCAGAAAAGGAACCCATTGGTTTTGTAATGTTATCCCAGTGGTTAACAATTTAACAGTAAAGCTTTAATGAATTTCAGTAACACTGCAGGATTTATCAGCTACTGTAAGGCTATTTCGTTAGGCTACCAGGAGATTATTCATTCAGGTTTTGTCAAGTCTAAAAGCATCACTGCTAAGCAAAGAGATCATGCCAGACAGGTGCTAAAGTTCTAAGTTTGACCAGCTATGCCTTGTTCCTAGCAGCAAGGCAAATAAAGTTCAATATTTTAAGAGAAAATGAATACATTTTCAGTTATATCTAAAATATGGGTGAAACTTTTCTCTCTCCTTACATTAAGCATATAATTTCAAAGGTGAATTTTGAAGAGTGCACGTGACACTCTTAAGCTTCAAATACCTATGTGTTGAGAGGTTAGGAGAACATGAAAACAGTGTTTCATTGAAACCCGTTTGTCATTTTTAATCACAGGATAACTCTAGAAAAGGTGTGACTGAAGCAATTTAAATTTTCACCTGACAAACTGAATTATTCATCTTTGTGGCACCTACGACAAAAGCCCAAGCAGAGCAGTCAGTCAGTCAGTCACCAGCCTCAGGAGTTACTACAGAAAATCCTTGAGAAGGGGAAGTTGTGTCTTGCAGCTCCCGAGGGTGAAGTCCTGCTCCTTGCAGCCACTGCAGCCAGGAGGGCCCAGGACCTCGTCCTTGTCCCCACTGCTACCTCCTACCTCCAGTTCTCCAAAGCAGGGGAGGATCTTGGGCAGCCCCACTGATAAGAAATGCTGTGGTTTGCAAGGAAGGTGATAGAGAAACAAAGTTAAGTGCTTTATCTGCTCCTGGAAAGAGCTGTTTGTTCTGTACTTGTAGCTCTGGCAGGGAGGGCTAAGGAGCCTGAGGAGCTTTTTACTCATACCTGAATGAAAGCCTTACCTATTGCCAGTCATTATTTCAATTCGTCTATGGAAAGCAATAAATATTCCAAGCTCACACTAAGTTTTCAAGGAGTTGTCTTTTTCTAACAGAGCGCACTTGTCATGATGCCTTATTACTCCAGTTCTGGAAGATATCATATGTTTTGCAGAACTGTTATCTTCAGTGCTTTATATTACTCTTATGGACTAATTTTGTATCTAATATTAGTGATCAATAGTTCCCTTACTACGTGTTTAAGCAGAGTTCAGAAAGAAATAAAGTTTTAAGAATTTCCACAGTTACTTAAAATGGGGTTTCCATACACCACAATTTCAGAATACTGGGATAAATTAGAACAGGTTATCCAAGGTCTTAAAATGAAGGCAGAAAACAAGATTCCTTGCCTGGAAACCTAAAGATGTTGGCTTAAACATGCCTCTAGTTAAAGAGTGAATTCTGCTCAGTCGACATCTCCAACAAGTATGTTTTCAAGTAGGAAATAATTCCATTCATTATGTAAACTTTATTCAGACTCTTGTTAATGTTTGTGCTATCCTTTCTGAATTTCTGGACAGTTTCTTTCAGGCTTAGCAGCCAACATTTAATTAAGAAATATTTAACCACTAGTATATTTAAAACAATGTCACATATGCAGAAATAATTGCCTATCACATCTACTTTACAAAACCAAAACACAGACAGCGGAAACCAGATACAAAACATTCTCCTTCAGCTGAACTAGTTTGGTTTAGAAAATGAACAGCCAGTGTATTTCCTTGGCTGAGACCTTGATCTGTTTGCCAAGTCCCATCCTGCAGAGATTTTTCTTCTTACAACATTCCAGGTGCAGAGGGCACTATCAGGGAAGCACACTCACAGTTATGCAGGTTAAGAACAATGACAGCCTTGGTATGCCTTAAATGAAAGGAGGCAAAGGATTTTTAGCAAAGTACATAATGCAGCATGTAGTTAATGTCTCTATTTTAGACTGGAAGCTAGAGAACGACAGATATCTTATGACAGTTAGTTACTTTACCACATCATGGTTTATTGCCACATCTTCTATTGCCTGCCAGCACTTTTGTTACTTGGGAAAAAAAAAAAAAAAGACACAGCAAGATTTCTTATTCTATGGAGATATCAAACACTTGTATAGATTTCCACAAAGTGTTTAAAAAAAGGATGCATAGCTACACTGACAGCATTCTTCAAAGCAACATCACAGGATCAGAAGGTCATGGGAGGGCATCTTTTTTTCATACCAGCTATCTTGCTTTTAGATAGAAGAAACACTGGCAAGAGTTAGAAAGGGGCGCTTCAGGTGATGGAAAATGCAGGACGCAGGGAAACAGGAAAATAAAGTGCAATAACCAAACTGCTACTGGGGTGAAGCAAGGTGACTCAGAACAATAAGAGATGGGGAAAACACAATGATCATGTCTGCACAGCAGACTGGTAAAAACAAAATTGGAGCCGAAGAGGGAGGCAGTCCAAAGCCAGGTAAAGAGTTCACTTTAATAGAGACACTTCTCTAACAGAAGCTGCTGATACCCTTCTGATCAGTGTAACCATCTTGCCTCCATGGGTAACCCCAAAACCACACAGTTTGCCCTATACTGGCAAGAGACATTTTATGTCTGTTCCTACAGAACAGCAGTGGGAAACCAGTAAAAATTTAAAAGGAAGGAACTTTTTTATTTTTTCAGCTCTGCATCCCTAATTTAATCACTGTCCCCTCAGGCTGGGAAAAGGACTGGCTTTAGTGTTTTGCATCACTATGTTGGCAGAGATGCTGCACAGTACAATATTCATGGTTTGTATATGATACAAGTGTAAGAAAAACAGTTTTGGGTTCACACAATGAAGAACAAGTCACGAAATCTGAGTCACAGAACTAGCAGATTAGGATATAATACTTTCAAACTTTAGTGTGAAATTCTGGGTGGTCGGGCTTCAAGAGAACTACAGTGAATGGGTAACAGATCAGAAATAACAACCTCAGCACCAACACTTAGAAGAATAAGGTAGGCTTTTCAAGTAAGTTTAGTTTAGTTTAGCTCTCAAGTAATTTAGTTATATCAGCATTTCACCATCACAATAATTGTGTGGCATATTTAGTTATGTGCAAATAAACACTGTGTATGCAGACAGAAAGCCTAGCTGAATATATTTAAATATACTGATGAAGGCTATGGGCACTGTCTTTTCTCGCTGCTTTGGACAACCAGTGAGGGCAGAAGCACTGTCTGCTGGCTCTGCTTCTCCAACCCATTACAGGTGTGAAAGGATTTCCAAGATCAGAATAAACCAAGACAAATCAGCTATTCTCTAGTTCTTGAGAGTGCCCTTAAATAGGGTGGCATGAGAAGTGGTTGTGAGTCATGGTTATCTTTTCTACTTTTTCCAAATATCTACTATAGCCCATGAATAGAATTATTATAATCTACAAGTATGACTAGTGGCATTGAGGGCAGGACTAAGCACAGAATACAAATCAGTGTCAATACCAGATCTAAACTGGCATAGAGCCTGTCCACAACCTCTGTTTGCTGCACTTAGCACGCTACCCCTACAAGTAACTGACGAAACCCCGACAGAGCGCTGGCACAGTATTAAAGGATCCTCCTAATTGCCATGCCTCAAATTCCAGCTCTAAGCCTACTAAGAGAAAGTCTGCAAAACTCTTTAATAAATCATAGAAATCAGAGATGGAAATTAGGTCATGTCACCCACGTCTCCTCTCCGCACTGTGAATTTGTTACCCATACATAGCTGCTGAGTGCTCTGTCTCGACAACTCCTAAATGATTCAAGTGCTGAGGTTTCTCCCAATTCCCCAGGCAAGCTGTTACACAGCCCAGTGAACCTTACTATCTATGCACTTTTCACTGACCAGCCTCATCCTCTCCACACCAGTTTTGCCTTGGTCCCATTTTGTTCTGTTCCTATTTTTATCTCACTCCAACTCTCTGCAAATCTTCTCTTGATGCTACTTCAACCACCATCCGGCAAAAATTGTTGCTCAGGAAACGTTGTTCTGCCTCTCCTGTAATACCACTGTAGTGTGCTGCTATTTTTAGGAGAAGAAAGGAGGTGGTAAGGGAATGAAAGGCTGCCAGATCCAGCTGTACAAGAATAATGCTCCAGTACGTGGAAACTACATTACAGTGTTTCTCTTTAAAGCACATATAATTGACCAAAAGCTTACAGCCTTCTGGAATGATCCAAATGGGAGAGACAGAAGAAATGGCAAAGACAAATTCCAAGGTTAAAAAAAAACCCTTGTCATCTCACTTCACCTTTCAAACCCATAGCTGGGCTTCTCCTTCCAGGGCTGTTCTTGAGATTTTATAATGGCATTTTCCTAGCGAGACACATGGTTAAAGCAGTCACATGCTGTCATTATCCTAGAATCACAGAATTGTTTGGGTTCAAAGGGACCTTAAAGATCATCTAGCTCCTACCGCCCTGCCATGGGAAGGGACACCTTCCACTAGACCAGGTTGCTCAAAGCCCCATTCAACATGGGCTTGAACACCTGGCTTCAGGAACATGTTCTCAGGCACATCATGAGATTCTTGAAGTGTCCTGCACAGGGCCAGGAGTTGGACTCCATGATCCTGATGGGTCCCTTCCAACTCAGCATATTCTATGATTCTATGTCTTTCAGAGATGGGACATTCACAAATTCTCTGAGCAACCTGTTCCAGTGCCTCACCATCCTCACAGTGAAGAATTTCTTCCCAATATCTAATCTAAACCTGTCCTCTTACAGTTTAAAGCTATTCCCCTGTGTCCTATCACCATATGCCCATGTAAAAGGTCTCTTCATCTTTTCTGTAAGCCCCCTTTAAGTACCAGAAGGCTGCAGTGAGGTCTCCCCAGAAGAGCCTTCTCTTCTCCAGGCTGAACAACACCACTCTCTCAGCCTGTCTTCAAAGGAGTGCTTCAGCCCTCTGGTCATATTTGTGGTCCTCCTCTGGACCTGCTCCAACAGGTCTACACCCTTCCTGTGCTGGTGATCCCACAGCTGGACACAACACTCCAAGTGGGGTCTCACGAGAGTGGAGTAGAGGGACAGAACCACCTCCCCTAACCTGCTAGCCACTCTGTTTTTGATGCAGCCCAGGATGCAGTTGGCTTTCTGGGCTGTGAGCATGCATTGCTGCATCATGTTGAGCTTCTTGTCCACACATCCCCTCAAGTCCTTCTCCTCAGGGCTGCTCTCAATCCATCTCTCAGCCTGGATTTGTGCTTAGAATTGTGCTGGACCCTTGTGAAGGACCTTGCACTTGACCTTGTTGAACTTCATGAGGTACATCCAGGCCCACCTCTCAAGCCTGTCAAGGTCCCTCTGAATGTCATCCCTCCCCTCCAGCATGTCAACCGCACCAAACAGTTTGGCATTGTCAGCAAACTGTGTGGTGTGGTTCATTATAAAACAATCAATTGAGAAACCTGCTTACAACAAGAGGCCACTGTGCCTTAGGCCAGACCCTTAAGTGGAAGAGAGACCTGTGTTTTACACCTACATCAAGACAAGGTGATGTGCTGACCTCCAAAAAGGCAGCTGCCCATTATTCCCCAACCTCCCTGGTAATGCTGGTGCCAGATGCCCCATGCTAAGGGCGCTGTGCAACCAATGCCTGGACTATCAAGACCATCTGGCCAAATTAAAAAGACCCTGCTTTCCTGCTGCATACCTGACTGCACACTTTCATACATCAACCACTACTTTTATCTTTATCAAATCTCCTGTTTACTGATATGACAGGTTAAGAACCACTACTAGGATCAAAACAGAGGTACTTGATTACTTGATACAAGTAATTCCCACAAGCAAGTGGCAGTGTCTCTCTGTACAGGCATCTGTGCATGTACTGACTTCAGTGCATCTGTGGGGCACCCTCAGCAATCACACTAGGGAGCAGAGGGGTTAAGTGCTGCCTGTCCCAACACTTGCTCTGCAACAGCAGTAATTTAATTGAAAGAAAACAATGATAAATTGAGTTGACCTGGTGAAGTAATCATCTCCAGGGTCCTTAGAAAGATTACAGCTTCCTGACCAAAGCTACGATTTGGTTGGGTCAGATTTTGATACCTCTATTTAAACTGACTTGAACCCTGCTTCACAGGCTCACCGATTCTAGCGGGAAGACTGGCAGATTAAGACACTCCCCAACGTGAGTCAGGGTGCAAGAACAGGTCTCTCAGTTAGCATAAACATATGTTTCCTAGGTCTGGAAGAACTGGGTGCTTCTTTTCTTCCTTCTTCTGTTCTTCACAGCCTGTTTACATTTGCTGGCTTATTAAACAAGATTTTATTTGCAGCCAGTATGTCCTAAGAAACGGGAGGTGTTACACATAATTGCCCTTAGATTCATAAGGAGTAAACAAGGTAACCTCCACCAGGGAGTCCTCCTGCTCCATTGCTACCAGCAGTGTCACGTTCCCTGGCTGCCATGAGCAGTGTCACCTTCTGCTACCAGGGAAAGGGCTGATGGTGCTCCCCAGCATGTGGCTGCCTCCCAGGATTTACTCATCTCCTCCAGGGAGGTAGAGAGTGCTGAGGCTGAGACTGAAAGGGATGAAGCTCTGAGGAAGAGGAACATGAAGGAATAATCCTAAATGGTGAGGACGAGAAGGAAGCAGATGCTTGGCCACCTTCCTGAGTAATGGGAAGAATGGACAGTGCCACAGGCTCCTGCCCCAGCAGGGACCCCACCAAGGAGCCCAAAGACAGGCGCACGCAGCCAGTGACCGCAGCCAGGGAAAGGGGACAGGTAGCAGGAGTGATAGGCAAGAGCCTGACTGGAGGAGCAGGACACAAGTAAAGAGCAGAGCAAAACTACAGATGTAAGTGTGCTTGCTCTGGTGTAACACGGCCCAGAGACTGGTGTTTTCCCTATCTCCTTCCCATGAACAGCCCACCAATCATCAACAGGGCTCCAGTCAAGAGCCCACCAGGGTCAGCTATTGTCACCTCAAACTATCCCCTCACTTGCTACCTGCAGCCCATATGGGAACAAACCCCAACCCCTGGTTTAGGAAAAAGGCTGCAGAAAAGCCAAGTGATAGATGCATGCTGCTCCTTGGTAGTCTCAGTTTTAACACAGCTCCAAACCAGAAATATCAACCATTCCACACAGGAGCTTTCTTCTCCCAACTTTCACTCATTAGAGCTATGCTATCACTACTTCCCTCTGTCGCATTTGCCAATAAACATGTTTCATACAAATATGTGCACGTGAGCAGGTATCCAAAATTGTATCCTGCTTTTTCTCTTCACGTCCCCTCCCCCTTCCTGAAAATATTTATTTATATTCACATATGCTTTCCATTTATTCTAGCCCTTTACCCTGACACATGCTCTGAGTCGTCATTTTCCACATTCTTCTTTAACCCTCTAAACTGAAAGACTTTTCTCAGTGGGATCAAACATCTGGTGGGTGATCCTCATGCAGATTTCAGTACTTCTTTTGTTTCTCAGCTTGCCAACAGATCAGTTTTGATAGGTAGTGAAGCCACTGAAAAGAATTCCCTGTCTGTGGCACACAAAGTATTTCCAAGATCTATAAAGGAAAAGGTAAAAATTTAAAAGGCCTATATAGAAAGCTCCCCCACCCCTTTTTTTTTTTTTTTTTTGGTTCTATGTACTTTTTATTTATGTATTACCCTTTTCTATACTGCATCCCATAGGATGCAAATAGATTATTATAATTTCCTTTTTTGCTTTTATCCGCTTTATTCAAGAACAGCCAGCTCTGCTGATACAAAGACCAAGTAAAAAGTAAAGATAGCATTTTCCTCCAGGGACAAAAAGCTGACAATTATTCAAATTGCATTATATCAATTACTCAGGAAGAGTGCAGGAGATACCGATTTTGCCATCTATACAGCACATTGTCTCAGATTAACTCACTTGTCCCAAATACTGACCCATTTCTGCTTTTCCACAGATATTTAGTCCTCGGCAATCCTCCCGAGCTTCCTCTGCACCGATGCTTATGGTGATGATGATGGAGAATGGCATCGGAGGGAGCAAAGGGCCTGTAGGTTTTCTCTTACTGAAGCCAAGATAAGTGCTTATGTTCCTCTTCTCCACTACCTGGGCTGTTTATTTTAAGAAATGGAGGTCTTTCTAAAGAAAACAAGCATTTCTCTTTGGGTGTTTCTAGCCAGCTAATGCAAGAGGAAGTGCTATGTGTCCATATACGCATTTAGACTTTGACCATTCCCCAGCCACTATGAATGGCTAAAACTGGAGATTGAAAATTTAGAGAAACATGCTATAAAAACTAGCTAATCTATCATTCTTTCAGTGGTTCGTCTCTTTTAAAGACTTCCTTTATGGTACTGACTCAAACTGCTTAGTGATGCTTATTTAAGTCTAGTTCTGGGTAACACTCTTATACACCCTAACTTTTGCAGTAAATAAAAACAATCCATTGTGATTCTTCAGAATAAACATATTTTCAGCCTAATTTTCAGCTTAGTTGACAGCAGTCATAGTTTTCAATTATATGCATGCATTATATTCACTTGATTAAGAGAGAAATTCTGTTGGACAAAAACACTTTGAAACACTGCATTCATAACATATTCCTATAACATTCAAACACTGCAGTAATATTTCCTGTAAAAATGTGATAAATAAGATGCTAAACCATGATATCCTAGGTCCACACTATACACAATGAAAGATCACAATCCTGAAGACTCACAACAGCCCTCTCTGCATGGACCGACCCTTCATTGTCAAAGCCCAACATATACTGAACATGCACTGAACATACAGAGATTCCCACCCAAGGTTTTATTTTGATGTAAAAAAAAAGTCACATAGTACTTTTGTGGTTCGTGTTGAAAATGCTGTAGCTTGAGAAATAAAGCTGATGCTTCATCTCATGAGAGACAAGTAGTCTTTTATAACCGCTTATAAATGGTTTGACGTTTTCCCTCAGACAACAAGCAGTCATTTACTGGTACACGAGATTTCCACAAAACAAGTCTGAATGTCACCCACCGTGAATAACACATTTAACACATTTCAAGAACTTTCTGTTAACTCAAGATCATGCCTGAAACACAAAGAAGTGACATTTTACATATTTCAAGAAAAACAACCATGCATAACCCCCATGGAATTCACAACCATGCATCAAACAACAAATCTAACAACCATAGGTGCGACCACCTTGCTGTGGGACAAACAGCCCATCAGTACCCTTACCTATACCCTTACCCATAAAACCCCTCCCCAGACGTCAAAGAAAAATCTGTGAACAATAATTTTTTCTCATCAAAGACTAAATATTCTGCAGGTTTCCACTACAGACAAGAAAAGATTTCACCCCGTTTAATTGAAAAATTACATAAGTTGTAGCTTCACCTTCACTTGCTCCTCCTCGGAAGAGAGAACAAAACCCCAACCCAAACCAGACCTCTCCAGTTTTGGTGCAGCTCTCCAGGAGTCAGACGCAGCCCTACCCAGCAAGGAGCCGCCAAGGCAGAGGCGCAGGGGGAGGCTGGGGATGGGTGCCACACCCTGCACCCCCCCTCCCCCGCTCCTCCTCCTCCTCCAGGCTAAACCTGCCCACCGCAGCAGCGGGTTCCCATTGCATGAGGTCCTGATGCGCATCCGACCAGCGCCTCGGTCATACAGGGCAGCCTTTCGGGAGAAAAGGCCGTAAGCTGCGCCACTTAACGGAGGGATGCGGCTGCGGGCAATTAGTCTGGGGAGCGGCACGGGCTGTACTGGTCTGATTAAATAAAACCAGCGTATTTTTAATGCTTCCCGATATCTTTCATGTTCTCTGCTGCAGCAAGCAAGTCTGCAGCATGCCAGCGGCTCACGGAGCCCTCCTGTTCTTGCGGTGCCGTCAGGAATAAACTTCCAGTGCTCCTACTCTAATGCGGTGCTCTCGGGCTCTCTTCTCCTCCCCTGATTGCAATGCAGGTCTCATGCTCGCATTAGAGCTGAAACTTTCCAACCCAAGGAGACCAGCACAGCAGTATTTGCCTATACTCTATTATGCATGTACACACACAGAGGTGCAGCAAGACCAGTGAATTTAACCACATCAGTGATGCAGTACGATGATCTTGACCTTTTTATACTCTATCAAAGGACTCTTCTCTATAGAGTTAGAGAAAAAGCATACATTCGATTGCATCTGACCTTTACTGGTTAAAGCCTTACGTATTTTGCTTATATTCTTATTTTCTATGAGATTTAGTTGCTTTCTTTAATACAAATCTTTCAGCTTTCTATGGACAGAGAAAAATAAAGACAACATAATAAGTAAAAGGAAAAGATATCACTTAGCTCACCAAGCTGTAAAAGGATGGATGCACATGGGACACACCTAACCCTAAGCTTTTTTTTTTTTTTTCTTTTTGGCAAGCAGGCCTCTGATATGCAATCATTTTGACAGAGAAGACCTCAAACGTAGGTAGTTTCCCTTCAACTTACAAGCAGCATGCGTGTTCAGTGGAGGAAATACTTTCCATCTCTGCCTCAAACACGGGCACATGATGGAGAACAGTGGTGAGTGATAACAGCCTTTACCCACTGCCTTCCTCCTCCAGCACAGCCCCAAGAGAAATTAAATCAAGACAGCGCAAGGCCAGATGAGGATGCTTTGCTATTGCGATCACCATAGGAGTAAGAGTTTGTAAGCTTCTCGGTATATGCGATAAAGTTTCGCCTTTGAATGAAGGATGGGACAACCGAAAAAACCAAAATGCTATTCCACCCACTCACCCTAGACCCTCTCCAAGGGCGAGGGGCCGCAACCGGGACGCCGGCGCACAGACGGACCAGCTCAGCCCGCCCGCTGGTCGCACCCGCGGCTTTTCTATTCCCCTTTCCCCAGAGACCTGACCGACACTTCCACACCTCACTCCGCGGGGCCTGGCGCGGGGATGCAGCGCCCGGGCCGCGCTCCCGCGCACCTGGAGCCCGCGCCGGGCCGGGCGGGCAGGGACGCGCGGTCCCCAGCGCGGGACGGAGCGGGGCAGCCCCGGCCCGGCGGGACCCCTCTCTGCCGGCCAGGAAAGGGCCGGCGCGGCGCTGCCACTGCAGCGGTCCGGGGCTGCGATGTGCTCTCCGTGCATAACCACACCCACCGCATTGCAGAAGCCACGGCCCGGGCCGGGGTGGAGGGGCGGGGGTGAAGCCCCCCCACCCCCCGCCACCGCCAGTGGCGGAGCCACGGCCGGGCCCCTGCCCAGGTGTTGTGCCCCCGAGGTGAGCGGGGCTGCGGGCACTCGGGGAGGCACGGCCCCAGCGGGGGCTCGGAGTGCGCCCTACCACGCCAGACACCCCCGCGCTCTGCCGCGTACAGAAGTTTCCCACAGAAATGCGTATCGCCCTAAAAAAATTAAAATTGGAAACCTCCCCCCCCTCCCCATACTCCCATAAAGCTGCGGCGGGAGCAACCGAGCCTGTGTATCCCCGAGGAGCCCCCGCCGCCCTCCCCGCTCTGCGGGAGGCACCGCTCGCTGCCTACCCCCGGCACTCCCAGGGCAGCCTGGCCGACCGCACACACCGCCCCCCCAACTTAAAAATGGCTCCTAAGAATGATGTGTATGTGTATATATATATATATATAATGTATATATGCATACATATATATATAAATAAATACGTATATATTTAAAAAGGGGGGGGGGATGCAATCTGCCCCCGCCCCCCCCCCGGGCATACCCTCCGCTTCCCGTTGCGGGGAGGGCGCCGCAGGCAGCGGTGCCGGAGCGGCGCGGAGGTCCCTGGTCGGCGGCGGGGTCGGGACGCGGGGCTGCTCCCGGCGCGGCGGCGGCGGCCACGCGTCAGCAGCGGCAGCGCAGCCCGGCTCTGCCCAGAGCGAGCCTCCGCCGCTCCCCAGCAAATCAGGGCTGCCGAGGCTTCTTCGGAGAGAGGGAGGGAAAAAGGAAAGCGAAAAAAAAAAAAAAAAAAAAAAAAAGGGAGGCAAAAAAGCGTACGCCGCGGAGAACGGCAAAAGCTGGATGCCGGCAGGTCTGCGGAGCCAGGCTATCCGCCTGCCCGCCTCCCCAGGCCGCCAAGGGCTGCTCCCCAGGCACTCGGAAGGGAACCCAACCCCGCACCCCTCCCGCCCGGCACAGGGATCCCCCACCTGCGTCCGGAGGAATACGGCCGTTTTTTGGCTCAGCTAAATGAATCCGTCTATTTAGAGAGATGAGTTTAGCTGCTGCAGTTGCAGCCAAACGCCCGCGACAGAGAGGCTCCCCGTCAACTTAAAAGCAGCAAGCTGTGTGCTGGCAAGGTATAGCTTTCAATTATATTTGGGGAGGTTGATGGGGAGGGAGGGTACCAGCTTTTTCAATTTTAATTTCCAATGACAAAACCCACACTCTTAAAATCTGAACCCTATCTCCCTCAACAACATCCCCAAAGAACATGAATAAAATGTAGGTCCTGCCATGTATCAGCTCCCAATCTAAAAAGGGTACTGCAAAACTGAATATAACTTTCAAGTTCTCACTCCAGTACAGACCACAACATTGCCACATGTCAAAAAGTATCAGAAGTTTCTAGTGCATACAGAGCAGTTTTGGAGGGGATTAATCCTACTTGCACCATTTCATTTTGGTAAGTATGTAGCTCCTCTTAGAGCTCATAACTGAGCTCTCCACCTACTACACAGTTGGGTTTGAGACTCTGCTGCACCCCAGCACCAAAGAAACTACTTGTTTGCTTCTCCGGGGGACCCGAAGCAGCTTAACTTGCTCTTTTCCAGAGGAGGAATTTGCCACAGGAAGGGCAGTGATGGCTTGTCTACAGAAGAGCGATGTTCTCACGCTGCACCTTCAGTTGTGGTACAGCACAATGAATAAAATGTGCTTTATATAGGCCCTTTATATAGGGCATTTTGAGAGCTCCCAAAATTTATGAGATCCAAATTATACTCAGAGCTCTGGTATGAATTGGGGGAGGTAAGGGGGGCATGAGTATCTCCTTTAATTAGCAGCATCTCTGGGGGATTTAAGAAGGGTAAGAGGTTTTTATAGTAGGCAGCAGCATACAATTTCTCAGATCTGCAAAACTGTGCTGTTCTGTATTTCATGTAGAATCATAGCCAGACACACACTCCACTCTTCACCTGCTATGCAGGAGTGCTACTTAGCAAATTTGGAACGCCCATACGGTGCATAATAGGGAAAGAGACT
This sequence comes from Lophotriccus pileatus, assembly GCA_035583135.1. Classification (NCBI taxonomy): domain Eukaryota; kingdom Metazoa; phylum Chordata; class Aves; order Passeriformes; family Tyrannidae; genus Lophotriccus; species Lophotriccus pileatus. Next base: position 101,402,631 of record JAWWES010000081.1, on the reverse strand, counting down.
TCAGAAGAAAAATGTATGCCATCAACTAAGAGAGGGCATACCGCTGGTCATGCAGTTGAAATAACAAGACTTGCATATTCTTCTCCACCAGGAGTTCTGGAAGTCATCACAAATCACAAGGGAATGGACTTGACAGCAGAGACAGATGTTAGAGTTAACAAGGTTTGATTTGGAAAAAAAAAAAAAAAAAGTAGAAGGACTGAGTTGGTCTGAGTCAAACAGAGCCTCAAAAGAAGCTTGGAAACTTCAGAAATATTTCTGAAAAAAAGAGCAAGAATTTACCAGCTCAACCTTTGGCAGCTCTTGCACTGCCCATTACATCACTTTTAAGCAGCGATACATCGCTGGAGCATTTGCGCTCCCCAGCCACACTTGTTGTCTTTGAGCAGTACTGCAGACAGATTTGCCCCATGGTTATACTATCCTCTGTGATCCCTTCTGTGGTTATACTGCATATATAATGTCATCTTTCACCTAGAAGGCTTTCAGCATATTGATTTAACTTCAAAATATAAAGTGGTATTAACAGGCTGCTCCTACAAGCAGGAAATCTTTGCAGCAGATAAAAGCTGTACATCTGGTACATCTGAGCTACCAATATGGGCCCAAGTTTCAGAGTTCTCAACATTTACAGTATTTTTAATATTTTTTTTTCAATTTCAACGTGTTATTTTCTAATTCCAAAGTGGGTTAGTTGCCCAACTTGCCTTGACTTCTGTCAGATGGGAACTCCGTGGAAGTTTAGGTTTCCATGAGTCAACAGTTTTAAATATTATTTCTCTTTTTTAAAAAGGGTATTTTCAGTAATTTATAGCAAGCCTGAATCTATACTCTTCTCTCACAGGTGAGAAACGTGAATAATACCCCTGCACTTCACTGGAGTTATTCCAAGTATTTACACAAAACGAAGACCAGATTACAAGTCCAGGTAGCACTAGAAGAGGCTGAGTTCCTGCCTTGCTGTGGGACAATATTTTTACTGCCTACTCATCTTTCTGGAGATGATGCTTCAGAAATGAATGTCAGGAGCAAAGGGTTCTCTTTGAGTTTCCATTCACATCAGGCTTGGTGCAGCCCAAGGTAGTCCCTTCTCCGAGCCAAGGGCAGTTGATGCATGTCTGAATTGCTTCTGTGCTGGTCTGGAAGCCAGGCTGTCTCCAGCATCCCATCGTTTGGGGAGGGAAGCACATAGCTACCAAGACACCAGGACCCAACTGTGCGAGCAAGAGTCAGAGTCACTCAGAAGATCGACAAATAATTGGGAAATGGGTAAAACAGGTGGCAAGCTCTGCTTTCCATTCTCTTCTGCTGTTCCAGTTTCTCCCTTTCAGTGAACACTTGCAACTTCCTTGGGAAAGCCCTTTAAAGGGAGGGAGGGAGAGAGGGAGAAAGGCACAAAAAGCCAGGGAAGAATAAAGGCAAAGACAGCCTCTGACACGAAGTACGTAAATTAGAGGTGGAGAAGGAGGAGGTGCCAAGACACACACACCTCCTTCCCCATGGGGTTCCAATCAGAGGCAGAGAGCCGTAAGGAAAACAGGCCTGTGCAGAGCATTTGGCCACTACAAGGACTTTTTTTATGGGACAGGGGAATGGGGAGACACATGGTCTCTGCCAGGAAAAGATGAATAGGCAACCCTGGAAGAACAGGGACAAGGATTATTGCCCAGCTCCGGGAACTGATGCCTAAAACATTCTTGTGATTCCCTAATTGATTGGACATGGCATTCAAAATAGCACATCACAGAAAAGCAAGACACAAAAATGCTATCAAACTCGGCAAAAGACTGTCTCAAGTCCAGCCAATGATGAATTAGCTGGGTATAGCACTTTGAAAAACAGCAAGTACTGTAAAAGTAGTAGCATTAGTACAGCATTATTAAGAAGATACTTCTTAGCAGACAGGAGCTTGGCAATATCTGTCTAGACGGGCAGATGGGTTTGGAGTCGAACTGATTTTTTTTTTCAAAATTTTTTTATTATTACCGTATCCACTTCCATTTATTAAAAGCAAACTGTTCTGCCCATGACTCATGCAGCTTAACTTTCTGCATGGCAATGAAACAAAATTCTCATAATTAAGAGCAATCACTGTGAGCAGATGAAGGTAAGATTCAGGAATCAGACCAAATCCTCTATTTCTGTCTTCCCTCACTGCAAACATAATGCCCACTAATTGGCCAATATTACCATTGCCTTCAAATATGTAAGTAGTAAACCTTCTGGTGAGATATCCCTTAGTACAACTCAGTGACACTGCAGGCCAGATTTATTCTTGGCACTGGTTTATTGACCTCAGTGAAGAGATTTATTTGGTGTGCTGTCTGAAGTAAGTCTCCCTCTGCCATTCAGTGCCAAATCCACCCCATTTTAAGACTACTGAAGGAACAATCAGTAAATTTGGCCCCAGTGCTTCTGCAACTGAAATCCTGCCTATAGAAGATTTACTGCAATTAATTCAGCACTGCCTTTTGCCACTTTCATATCTGTAGCTACTTTCTGACTGAGAGCATTAACTGGATTATCAAGTGATTACCTCGTGCTGTTCTCCAGCCCCCTTATGAACTAAAGGTAGCTGCATTTTATGGATACATGATGCTTTGACACGTACCCGAGGCTATATCCAAAACATACAAAAGTTAGTTTTCAGAGTAATACACTGAAGTTTTTAATCTCAGTTAAGATTTTATTTTTTTATTTATTTTGTTTATGCATAATCATTGCTATGGTTTAATTGTACTCTGATCTAACATACACTGATTACAGGAAACTCAAAATACAGAATATGTGCAATATGCTGCTATCGTGAGTTTATTTGGGTGTCAGTAGGGTTCCTGAACAGCCTAACAATGAGGGAGGCAAAGACAACTCTCATTTTCTATTGGCAACTCTAAGCCTGCAAGCTTCCCAGATGGTAACCATGTCTATGGAGGTCAACACAGACCATTTCCCTTTTACTGTGTTCCTTTCTGTTGAGTCCATCTATTTCAGTCTATGAAATTCTGCCTTTTTGTCTTCATGCCCACAGTGCAAGTTGTTTTGCTCTACTTTTGGGGTGTTAAATGGGAAAGCCTTCCTTCTCCCTTTTCCATACCATTAACCCAGTCTTGCATTTTAGTTGCAAAGCTGTTTTTAGCTTTTCTATGTCTTCTTTTCATCTAATTCAGAGAGAGATTTAAACAGGAGTTTACCTTGAGCATAAGCTCAAGTCTCACTGAGATAAAGGAGAATCAGTGCTCATATTTATGAAGTACTACGAGAAATAGAAATGTCACCATGAATCATAACTGCCTTCTACAATCCCGTTTTCAGATACCTCTTCCTCATGACACCTATAATAAAACAACTCTCAGTGGCCAGGTTAATAGGCATAGCCCCCAGCTGCTTTTATATAATTTGTCTTCATTAGCTGCAAGATTTACCTGGGAGGGAAGGCATTTTAATGAGTGTTTGCATAGCACCCAACATAGTTCAACTCTCATCTTAATGAAGGTTAATAGCAATTAAGGGAAGCACTATAGGTTCTTATTTAAAGTACAATGAATATCTATGTTTATCATCATACTAAAATGTTAATGAGAAGAGGTAAGAAGCCCCACCCACAAATGAACACATTTATCCTTGATGTGTATTGTCTTAAAAGCTACAATGTCACAGATTGCTTTCTTTAGTGGTATAAGGATTACTTTAGGCTCAAGGATTCCTTAGAATTAAAACATTTCTGACCTGGCATGTCTAAACAAGAAGTTTAGGTTCCTCGTCTATCTTTCCTATCAAACTATCCCTCTCCATTTTCATTCTCTCAAAGTGACATAAGAGTAGAAAACCCAGATCCAATGTTTGACAATAAGTAAACTCACAGAAAGGGAAAGGGCCGGTGCTTTTAATCTACCAAATATACTTACTGAAGGAAACAACAAAAAAGCAAAATCCCAATATATACAGTGCAATTTGTCTGCCTCCAGTCAGAAAAGTCTGCAGTTGTTCCCAGCACACTGCCTCATCTTGCTCTTACTTCTTTCCTTGCACAAAACTTTACAGCAGAAGTGGCTGCTCTTCATAAAGCAAGGACCTGGGGCTGTGCCCAATGGCTGGGCCCACCCAGCCAGATGTTGCCTTGCTCCACACAGCCTGTCCCTGGCCCAGTCTGCCACATCCTCCCAGTCAAACATCTGCAATACCGACAGCAGAAAAGTCTCCATCATTCCCCTGATTTCCCAGCTGCTCCTTCCCACCTCTGTCCTGCCCCTATGCCACTATAAGTATTGATTAAAGCCATGGGAAGAAGTAGGCAAACCCTTTCATGTTAAAGCTAAAAAGAGAGGAGAGATGATAAATCTGGTCAATTTCTCACCATAATTCCCTGTGAGATCTCATCAATATGAGACTGAGGAGTGGGTGGTGTGGTATGACACAAGCAATGAGGATGATGGCAACGTCACACTGCTGCCTCTTTTGGGGCCTATGCCAGCCTGTGCTGGCATCAGATGGGGGTGTTGGCCAACAGCCTTTATTTATGTGAGCAACTGCTCAAAATGATATCACTAACCTTCAACCCCCACCTGAGAAGGGCTCCCAGGGGCCAAGCCCACCTTCAGCTAAAAGACAGCCCCTGCACACAACCAGGAGCTCCTCCACCTGATGTTTATAGCTGCTCAGATGCTTTCAAAATGCACTAAAACTTGCTCTAATTCATATTACAGTTTAAGTCGCACATTCAGTTGATGGGACACTGCCAGTAAAACTGAAGCTAGTGAGGAGAAACCCATCCCTTCCTTCTGCTTCAACAGCTTACTCCCCCTGCTACTCGCTCTCACTGTAAGTATTCACAGAGAAAAATCAGATCCAGGTTTTCTGTGTTTTGCCCTTGGCAAATATAGTGGCGTATCTTAACCTTAGGTGCCCTGTGTGTACCCAGCAAATTGTATTGTGGGATAGAAAGTAGCACATTTTACTGGTTTCTTTCTAACTGAAATGAAGCCAATTGCCAACTGGACACAGACTTGTGAAACAAGCCTGGGAGATCTGGGTTTGTATCTCTGAAGGGTAAATCCGCTTAATAGCATGAAAATGATACTATTACATTCAAACGGGGGTGGGGATGAAGGGGGAGATCAAACAACAGCAAAACAAACAATCATCATCAACTCACAGTTAAACTAAAGTTTCACTCACCCAAATGACAAATGGTATGTATTTATCCCCTAGGCACTGAAAAATACCCAAGAAAAGCATCTCAAGCCTCTCACCCTTTTGAAAAGCTTTTTAAACTTAGCAAATAATGAGTATCATGAACAGCCTGTCACAGTGCAAATGTTTAATTTATCACACATCCCCTGAAACGATAATTTTAAGACCGGGTTTGCTCAGTTGCCACCAGGCGCTGCTCCCAGTCAGCCTGTGTGCAAACATCTGTCCAGCTGCTCCCAGAGAAACGCGCCCACAGCCCAAAGTTGCCAAGCAACACCCTCGATGCCTTAAGCATCAGGCCAACTCGCCTGCTTTAAAAAAGTTACTCGGAAAAAGGCTGGTAGGAACGCACAAGCTTTCATAAGGACCCTGCATTTAAAAGAAGAGTTGTCTGCCACTTTCCAGAAAATTTTAGGGTGCACAATAAAATAAATGTAGCAACTGCTGTCATCACCTCAAAACAAAACAAAACAAAAAATTCTGTGCTAAAGTTTCTAATGTTGAAACTAAAACCTAAACAAATATTCAGGCTGAAAAATCTATTTCCTGGGCAGCAGCAGACAAAGTGCATGCTACCTTTCCATTCCTTATTCAACTCCAGGAACAGGTAAATATCCATTCAGTGTCCTTGGGGGCTGACACAGCACCACTGGTGACAGTTAAAGGCAAGCATATATCATTGGTTTCAAAAGAATCATTAAAATAATGTATTTACAAAAAATCTGTGAACCAAATAAATCCAGGCTGCATTCTTCCCCACATTTGAACTCATTTTGCTCAAGCTTCAGGCAAATTATTTCCAAGGTTCACTTTAACTCATCAATGAGAGCACCCAAGTACCCACACTTACCACAGTTTTAATGCTAGCTCCTCTCTCAAAACAAAGTAACAAACAGAAAAAGTGGGACCGGAATCTCTGTTGCAAGACAAAATCATGCCAACAGTATAAGGGCTTACAAACAGGTTTGGTCCTCAGTTTCGCTTGCCTGCTCAACTCTGATGAGATCATGGTGAGTGCATCAATATGCACTTTGCTATCTCGACCCATCCACTTGGGAAAAATTTGCAATAGCCATTGCACCTATTAACACACACTATGAATTTCCTTTTCTTAACAAAAGCAACCAGACCTCATGCTATTTGAAATTTTGCTGATGCTTGAGGTGCCAGGCAAGGGCAATAAGGCTGGAAAAGAAGTATTTTCAGTTTAAGGCATTGCTTCCTCCTGACAAGACTTACAGTTGGAAGAATAATGAACACTACAAATATTTTCTCAAAGGAAAAACATGGTGGCATTGATATAAAGCACTGCATTTACGCAGTATGCAGCACACAGTTGTTTCCTTTGCAGTTGCAAGAAAATTCCATATTTCAATTAGTTTGGAATAAAATGTCCCAAACCCCTCCAATTCTGCCTTTGTTGTTGAATCCATTTCTGGAGGTTTGGGCCATTTCACTGCTATTTGGACAGCAGCTAATCTATAGCCTAAAAGTTATTTTTGGCAGAAGCAAGAAGTTACAAAGAAACGCAAGCAAGCCAGATAAATGAACTCATAAAACAGATTTCAGAGGGTTCAGATGACTTCAATGAGTTGCTCTCCTATGTTCCTTTCACATTTTGGGGAGAAAAACTAGGAAGAGGAAAATTAAGTGTGAGAAAGGCTGTATTCATTCACAAGGGTTTATTACTGCTCCTTGTCCTCTACACTCCACCCTTACCACACCAAGCCCAGCGCTCTGAGTAGGTATCTTTAGATATTTCTGCAAGGCAGGAAGGAGCATATGCAGTAGCTGTATGCATGCTGACAGGCAGCACTGCACATGCTGATTGTCTATCACAACACATGCCTCGATTAATCAAACAGGCTACCTGCCTGCCATGGCCACACAGGGCATTTAACAGCTGAGCTCCTGCCAAAGCAAAACACGTCCCTTGGAGAGACAAGGTTTGCCTCTCGACTCTCTTAGACCACCATGGCTTCACCACCACCACCACACCCTTTTATTTCTCACACCACTACCCAGGGTGGATTTGAATGTGCAGCGTCAAAGATGCTGAAGTACTGTCTTGTGGTGTAGAGCCCCTATGTCTTTCCCTGAACCACCCACCCTCTGCTTTGCATTAAGCATACAAAGTCTTGCACTATTTTCTTTCCTGGGGGATTCTGCCACCCTTTGAAGGAACCTGAAAGTGATTATACTGATGAATGATGAAATGTGAGCTCTTGTTCTCATGTTCCACCCAAGCAAAAAGGCAGGATATAGAGTGGTTTATTCTTTGAGAACTCAACCTTGAGTTTCCACCACAACTGTGGTGAGACATTTCTTGGGTTGCCTTGCAACACCCTTCAGAGAGCAAAATCTTTTTTTTTCTAGTACTCTGAAATGAACTTCAAGCAAAAAGTGTTCTCGTGTCATCAGTGAATTCCTAACTTCCAGGTTTTGGGTTTGTTTTCCTTCCCCCTATCTTTAATGAGCAGCAAATAATGATGATCATAACAATATAAATAATAATTTTAAACCTCAACCTTTAATGACGATTTCTTGAAATAATATGACAAAAAGTCTAGGCTTTGAGAGAAATAAATTTTCTGTACTCCACAACACCCATGAAGAAAATCAAATACTCTGACATATGTCCACTACAATGATTGAAGTAAGGACTTTTGTAAGCTCCCCAATGGTTAACTTATAAAGTAAAGCAAAGTGAAATTTTATTTTGCTGTAACTGACTGTGATCTTGAAATGCACATGAATTATAAGGTCTCTTGCAAACGCTGCATCATTAATATGGATATTTTATTCACTTACCTTCTTCAAAGCCTCTCTAAAGCTAAAATTATGTTCCCTGTTATTTATCAATTTTATTTAGGCTAATCAAATAAAATTTTCACTTTACAACTTCCCAGGCATCCCATTATGTGGTGTGTCTAAAGTTTGTATAGAATTCATCAGTCAATGAATGTAGCAGAACAACGTTCAACAGGCAATTACAGCATCTGAAAAACTTGCCATAAAACAGCAGTTACCACACATTATATACATGCAAACTGAGTTATTATGGTAAGATTATGCAGCATGTTACATCTTACTTTCTTATCTTTAAAGTCCTTAATACCGTCAGCTTCTGTACCAGGAGTACAGCAACTGCTTTTAACCACTTTTTGTTACCTCTTTTAGTGCCTGAAACCTATAAAACACTTGCATTGTGCAAGGAAAATTGCAGTTATTTTTACTTATTTACAAAAGAATAAAGTGGTGAAAAATAAAGACACTTCTGAAACATCTACCGCAGTTCTTTACCAAGTGTAAACTTACCAAGTTAAAGCTAAGGAGTGTTTTGGGTCAATTTCCTTAGCCCACGGAAAGTAGTGATAGCTATACTTAGGCGTTCCCAAATATGCAAGAGCTTTACACACATGGAACAATTGCACACTGTGTGCACAGAGATGACACACTGGAAGTGGAGCATGAGAGAGAAACAACACCTCCTTGTAACCATGCAGCCAACACTGAACCTGGACAAGCCCAGGGAGCACCTCCGTATTCTGGGCCAACAAGCTGAGACCTGTAGTGGGAACTCAGCTCTGCAACTGCCACACTCAGGAGCAAGGGGGCTGGACAGATGAAGAACACAGCCAGCGTCCTGAGCAAACACATGCCAGAGCATGAATCCAGAGGGTACCAGGATCACACCGCAGAAAGACTGTATTTTAAGTACTGGGATGTGATCAACCCGTTTCATTGTGAAGGACCAGTAATGAACATGTCCTGAAAAATTTAAGTTCTGTGGAATAGATGAGCTGCAAACTCTTATAGACTAAAACTAGCTAAAATTCTTATCAGAGAAAGCATTTTGAAAGCATTGCAATGTAACAGTTATATAATTTTCAATTGTATTGTATAGTCTCTCTCCCAAATTTCTGATGTTCCTATACTTGTTTCTATACTGGGTGCTCTTTATATACATATATTTAGGGAAATAAAAAATACCAGGTCTTTTTGAGAGTTTCAATTCCCCCTTCTTCCTCCCACCCACATCTGTACATCTCCACTTTGTTTAAACCTTATGGCTCCAAAGAGCAGTAAAGTAACTTGTGGAAGGGAAACTGAGTGTTGCAACAGTCTGCTACTGGAATGAGAAAATAAACATAGAAAGGAGAGGTGGTATGAATCATGCTGAGACATGTGACACTTATAAATCATAACAAAAATAAGTTTTAAAAAATTTTTAGTTAATAATAGCATTGTATAACTCAGACTCCCCAGAAGACAGCCAGTATTTGGACCTGCTCTTATCCAGGGTTCTCACACCTTTGTAGACTACAATTTTCTTTACTTTTTGTAGTCTTCATTGTACTATGATAAAGTTTACTTTCTAGCATAAAAGAAAATCAAACTACTCCTGTGCATGAGAATTAGGAAAAAAAAAAAATCAAGCCATTTTGTCCAAGTGTTCACTATTACACTGGGAATGCATCCACCTACTTTAATATGTATTATGTTTTCTAGTGAGTGATTTTAGGAGGTGCTGTTCTCAAGTTATTATAAGCAATAGTGGGATATTAGGAAAAATTTCTTCACTGAAAAGGTTGATAAGCATTGGAACAGGCTGCCCAGGGAAGTTAGTGTTCAAAAAACATGCAGATACGGCACTTATGGACACGTTTTAGTGGTGGATCTGGCAGTTTTAGGTTAATGGTTGGACTCAATGGTCTTTTCCATTAATTTCAATTAATTTCAATCTTTTCAATCTTAATGATTCTATGATTTTCACAACCATAATCAGAGCAAGCAGTTTGCTTAAACGAACAGGTTTCAAAATCCGATTTGAAACCTGCACTGATTCTGAGCGTGTTGGTGAGAGGAAAGGAAGGAGCAGGCAGAAGCAGCCTTGCCCTTCTCCATATGATTTTCTAATGCATTTTCTGCTCTCTGGCAGCAGTTGATAATTATGTCAGATTTCACAAGACAGATTCTCTGCCTGAACAGTTGTCTTGTTTATAAAACTAAGAATTAAAGCGACATTATAAAATACACAAATAAGCAGCCTCTCTGCCTGTTTGCACATAGGTTACCCATTGGTGGCACTGAAAGCCCTTATCTCAACACATTCTTTTCCAACCAAAGCACTGAGAAGCAACAGAGACTTTCTAAACCTCTGTTTGAAAATCTTATCGCTCACTCAACAAGAGCCTTGAACAGACTATCAGGAGTCCCAGGAAGTACAGCAGAGCTGGAAAAAAAAATAAAGTCAGTTATACCTATACTATCTGCCACAGTAGCTTTGCATAAGCAAAAGGTGATACTCCTCCCTGCAGAGAGGTCTGATCTCAGCAGTTCAGTGGGTGAAGTCCTCAACCATAGAAAAGGATGGGAAAACTCATCAGTTTAATGATGCAAGGGTATCCCTGCCCTGTGTGATCTGACATTCCTGGTCATCAAGCCAAACAAATCCAACAGAAATATAGTGTCAAAGAGAAACAGTGCATTGTCTGACTGCTCTATTTTACAAATTAGACACAGACAATTTTAATAGCTCTACAGCTGTATACATGTGTACTGTGGAAAACTAAATTCTGACTCGATCCCTTTATTTGTGTTTTACCCAATAGTACCAATGCTATATTAATTGGAGGATTTTTAAAAATACCTCCTTTTCCTTTTTACAAATAAATGGAAAAAAGTACATTCAAGAGAAACAGCTACATTATGCCTAGTAATGAACTAATTATTACAAAATACATACTCATCCCAAAAGTATTCTAGCCTAATATTACAGCCCATTTTATAATCTAATTCAAATGAAGACAATATTTGAAAATTACACACACATGCTTGCACACAATATGGGTAGTTAGTGCAATTACAATAATTTCTCATCCGAATTATGTGTGCAGTTGATTTTTTGTGTGTCTCTCAGCACTAGATCCACTAGACCTCCCCTTTCCCCCCCCCCCGCCAGCATATGAAGGTCAGCTGCTTTTAACGCCGGAAATTTAGTGAAACATCTTGGTTTTTTATTGCATTGAAACTGGTTTTAGTCAGAGCAGCTCGCAGTTAAATGGCAGGCAGAACAAGCAAATTCAATTAAAATAGCTCTGAGGCAAAAAGGAGATGAGTGTATTAAGAAATATAAATGGGAATTTAAATGGGTGCTACAAGAGCACAGCCAGGCCAGTACAGAACCCTGTCTTTCCCTCTTTCATACCTGTGTTTTTCTCTAACGATGAAGAATATTTTTAAATAGGCTGCTCCACTTCACTATATCTTATCTTGGCATGCAGCGAGCAGACACAGAAGAGTGAAGTTTTCACCAATCCTGCCACACCAATCCTTTCTTGCAGAGGAGAACTTTCAAAATGCACAGTCTGAAGTATCCCTCTTTCCCAAGCTTAATTTCTGCCCCCTGCCTCAGAGAGAAGGCACACAGAGCACCCTTTCTGCAGGGTGTAAGGCTGAGCACGGCCAAGGCAAGAGCTGCAACCAGCCTCTAAGGGAACAGAAAGGGAAAGTGGGGCGCAGCCACCACAGCTCCAGGGCTGCTCTGCCAGGAGCTTCAGAAATGAGCCTGCAAGTTATTCACAGATTCACATAAATGGCCACAGAAGCCTTTTGTTGTTGTTGTTGTTGTTTTAAATCACTGCAAGACACTGCTCCACATGAGGTCAAGTGCAGCATAACATTCTCTTGGGCTCAATCCTCAGGATCAGAATAGTTTCGGACCTCTTCTCTAGAGCTTGTTTTATTCTAACGAGTTCTGGAAAAGAACATTACCCACGAACTGTGCAGCTCCCTTCCTCCCCAGGAGCCTAGTCCTCTGGACTAGGGCTCACCTGTGCCTTGCTTTGCAATTAATTAACACAATTCCTTCCTTTCACCATTGCTTGTGGCACCACTTTTATTTCCCAACTGCAGAACACTATCTAGTTGAGGGAGAGTCAAACCCTTTTTAGTCCCCCCAGATATCAGGCAGTTCTACATCACAAAGAAGAGAAGCAGGAATAAAATTAACATTTTAATTATATTCAACAGTTTCTATATCTCTCAATGAATTTTTACCTTTTTTTAATTTTTAAATCAACTGTATAAATGTTTACATAATATCTACACCAGATCTTAACAAAAATTTGCTTTCAATCGGTCTCTGTTACCACAGTAGCTGTGATGTGCAGCTATATCCCTCTGCACCAGCACTGGATCAGATACCAGAACTCATCCAAATTACCAATTCAGTTCTGATTCCCTGAATTTTCCACAAGTTTAAATAAAAAAAAAAAAAACAGTCATCAAAGCAATGTTCAAGTAACACATGTTATTCAAGTTCAGACTCAAAGTTTTACTTTTCAGAGCTAACTGAAAATAGGCATTTTCTGAACTAATGGGAATCACACAAAGTTGTTTGCTATTGGTTTGCTGTGGTTTTTTTCCTTTCTTTCTTTTCTTTGAATCACAGCAATGTGTCTTCAAGCACAAATATTTTACTTTCTCTAAACATGCCCAAATTTTCCTTTTGGTTTGCATGGCAGTCTTAATAATTGGAAAACTAATGGACTTGGGATGAAGACAGATCTCAGGGACACTGAATAATATCTTTTCTGTTGTTCGTACTATCTACTATTTGGGCCACCTTTTTTAAAGAAAGATAAAAACTTTTTCTCCTATATTTCCTTTTTTTTTCCCCCCATGCCCCATTTATTTCACAGTTGTAGTTATCCCTTTCTGATGTCAATATGAAAATGAGAAAGTTTTTTCCATTAATACACCTAAGTCACACTATTAGTTCTTCTCCTGTAGCATCTCAGATCTCCAGGCAGTGAAAAGAGCAAAAGCACAGTATACCCTGTACACATCAACAAGTAACCTTTGCTTTAGACAGCCAGGATTAAGACTAGAAACAGCACTAAAGTGAAATTATTTTGAAACTAAACCCCCTTTTCACAGTGAATCCAAGCAACTTCACATTTCTTACATGTAATTATGTTTATGTTGTGTCTAGAGCAAGTGTAACTTGGCAGGAGTGCAACACTCAGCAGACAGATATGGCAGCGGGAGAAAAGATAGCAGCTCTAAAAATAAAGGCTCCAACAGTATCACAAGCAGGAGCCAAAAATCAGAAGAAATATGTATTTGCTATCAGTGAGGTTAAAGAGATGGTGAAAACCCATGCAGCAGAATAGTCCACTTAGCCCCTGAAAGACCATTTTACCTTTCCTCCGAGTGAGCTAGACAGGGCAAGCTGGACTTCTCCTTTTACATCAGTAATGCTGAGGATGCAACAGAGAAGCTTCAGAGGAACATGTTATTAGAGCCAACACTTACAACAGAAAACTGACAAAAAAGAAATAGGAAGGGAATTTTATGGGCAAATTACCCACCAGAATACATTAGCATTATACTGGTCAGTACTTCAGAAATGCCAGAATTAAATTGCCTTCTGCTGATGCACTATGCCCAGCCTCCTTCTTTCCTTTTTTTTTTTTTTTTTTTTTTTTTTTTTTTTTTGACCAGCAAGGAATTGCTGCCTTATCCAGTGGAAAAGGTAAAGAGTATTTAAGGAATTCAGTTATGAAGACAGAATTATCAATTTCCTCGCTTGCTTTCCTGTGGTCCTTAACACTGATAAACGAGCACTGCAAGAATAGCCATCAATACTGATAATCGCTATTTTTCCAGCCACATTTTTTACACAGGAGACTGAGCCACACACATTAATGTCAAAAGCATCTATCAATTTGGGATGCCTGACTTGTGCCACCGAGGAAAGCATGCTTACACCACTTAGTATTTCTAGCACAATCCCAATACTTTTCAACTGCATCTCATTTCTTTTGTTCCGTGATTCTCAAATTACAGCTCAGACCTCAGAAAAGGGAAAACTCAAGTAAATGACATCACATCAAAAGGGAACTCCAGGGTAACGGCTAGAACTGAAAGATCAATCAAGTACAGTCTGCTACTGCATCACCTGCATTGCCTTGCCCTATTTATCAAAGACCTTCTGCAAAACGTAAACAGGAGGCTGACTGGCTTCTGAGTATACCACTAAATGAGTCTTGCCAGGAAAAAAAGCAAAGATGCTACCCTCCAGTCCTTCCTCTGACTTGTTTCTTTCTGGCTTCCTTCTTTTTCCTCCCTTTCTGATCCTCATCATGCTCTCTACTCTGAGGCTGCCCTTCCATCCAGACCTAGTCTTACCAACTTGTTCAAATCCTTACTGAACACGAACCTTTTATGCAGTACTTCACTCAGTATGGATTTGCCAAAAAACTATGCAGCCTTCCAGGCTAATAGGGTTTGCCAGAAAGCTTGAGAATAATAGAATTTTGGTCAAAGGACTGTAAAAATATTTTAATACAGGTAAAACTATACATAATCCTTTCATTCCTGAAAACAAGCTTAAGATAATTTTGGCTTGATAAAAAACAAACCCCTTCTTTTCCATTCCAAGTGAGGCATACACTCCTTTTGGATAAAAAGGTTAGCCGAAGTGTCTCAAATCAGAAGTAGTTATGGGTTGGAAACAATTTTCATGAGAAAGATCAGACTAGCAATCATTCTTGCTAAAAATCAAAAGAGTTCATAAAGCATAGGATTTTACTTGAATCATGGAATAATTAGTACTGGAAGTGGCCTCAAAGTCATCAAGTCCTATCTTCTTGCTGAAAGTGGGGTTAACTTCAAAGTTGGATAAGGTTGCTCAAGTGTTTATTCTGTCAAATTCTGCATATCTTCAAGTATGAAAAGTCTGCATACTCTCTGCACAACCTGTCCTGATACTTGATAATCCTTACTGTGAAATTTGGTTATTTACACCTAGCAGAAAATCCCCTTGCTGTCACTTTCAAGATGACTCTGATGAACCTTATTTATAAACCATTTGTAAGATTCCCCTTTAACAATTTTCTTCTCCAGGATACATAAAGCCACACTTCCCAACTCTCTTGGTCTGTCATTCCACCCTTCAGCCTCCTTCCTATCTTGATAACCCTCATTCTAAAACGGGAAATTTTTTTTCCATGGGAGAAGGACTCAAAACCAGGCCCAGGACTCCAGATATAGCCTGTCTATTGCTTATTAGGGGGGACTTGACATGCCTATCTGTACTCTTCTTATTCATCATGGATGTGGTTTAGTGGTGAACTTGGCAGTGTTATGTTTATGGTTGGACTTAACGGTCTTAAGGGTCTTTTCAAACCTAAATGATTCCATGATCTATGATTCTGTGGTTGCCCTTCACTGCTAACTTACATTCAGTTTGTCCACCAAAAGGACTTTCCTGCAGACCTATTACTGAGGCAGCTGTCCCCAACTTTTACTTATTCCCTCCTAGATGCAGTTCTCCGCATTTTACTTTGCTAAGCTTCACAGTGTTGCCTCCTAGCCCACTAAAAAAAGTTTTCTGCAGTTCTCACTAATTCTAAAAACTTCAGTCCTTTGCATAGCACTGTAACAGTGAATAGAAATCACTTACACTTACTAAGGGGAAAGGCTGTGGACCATACCTTTTAACAGCTTGTGTCCAAGCCTAGGACTGAGACCCTTCTGCTCAGCCAGGGAACGGCTCAATACCCACTGCTTTTCAACGCAGCCCCAGTAATGCAGTGCAAACTCTTCTCATGAAGCCTTCTTTAGAAAAGGTCCCCATACCACCTTCCCACAGAAGGGACCAGATATGTTTATTCCAGCATCACTTCTGGGAATATTAACTACTCTTATGTGGAGGCACACAAAAAAATCAATGCAAGCTAGGAAGCACTAAACCAGATGTGCAGCAAGGAGAAAAGAAGGATTTTCTGAGAACAAAGTGAAGGAGGTAGAATTCACAAGTTTCTTTTTCCCCATTCCTCTGAGAAGAGCAGGAAGCTGATGGATGATTTTTTGAAGGAACATCTTGTTAAAAAATGCTGGCAACACATCCTCAACCTTTAGGGTCTACTTAATCAGTTAAAATGGCTGTCTCTGAAAGAATCAAATTAATATTAGACATGAAAGATGAAGAAAAAGCAGGAAGCTGGAGAAATGAATAGATTTAGCTGACTCATCCCTCTGAGAATCCTGTTTAATTATACTTCGCCCACAATGGAGAGAGAACTGTTTCTCAAGTAAAAAGTTCATGGAAGGTAAATCCATCCATCCAATCATCCATCACCACTGAAGCAATGTAATGATGATAGGATGATAATTGCCATCTAAGTTCCTGCAATATTTAATTGAACCAGTAAGTGATGTGACTGGCTTCTCCCTGTGAAAGGGCTAGTGTGTGGCCCCACACTGAAACAGCTGATGGTGATCTCAGCTAGGATCTAATCACCTGCTCAGGCCAAGGGCACTGCAGTTGTGCTGGTCGTGAAAAAAATAAGTGTCCTTGCTTTGGCCAGCTTTGTTTCCTCATTGTCCTTTGCCCCTTCCCAAAGCATCAAAGCACCATGTGCTACTATCCTAGGGGGGTTTTGGTGTGATTGCATTTGCTCTCTCACCCTCTGCCAGAGTGGTGTGAGAGGGGCTGCCCAGACTCCCTGAACACACGAGTAACAGCATGTGAACCTCGGTGTCTATTCTTGACACGTTTCTACTGTGGAACAAAAAATAAAAAGAAAAAAAATTGCTGGTTGCTAGCAGTTCAGCTACAGTTGTGGTTACTGGATTGGATGTCAGGGTCAAAAACTAGATGCCAAAAACACCGAGATCTCATACACTTAGTAGGGATCCAGATTCTCATCTGTCCCAAGCTGGCAGGGCTCCACATTGACAGTCTGGCTCCCACTGTAAATGGGCTATAAACATGTCTTTGCTTCATCTGTGAGGCTTGGGGTATCTTAAATTTGACAGTCACTGAATGAAGCCTTACTCTGGAATTGAGAGGCAAATTATCAAACTGACTTGTTAAATTAGATTTCATTAGCTGTAGGAACATTGCAAATGCACGCTTTGTTATTTGAGCCTTCAATCTGATTTTGTCAAGACTCTTTCACTGTACAATTTTCTAAAGCAAATTATTCTGAAAGGTTGTGCAAATGGCATAAAAAGCAGCAACAGAGTAATGACTTTCTAAGCAATAGTCAGGGGTGGTGGGAATTAATTTTTTTAAAAAACAAAACAAAACAAAACAAAAAAAATCAAAATTTCCTAAAGCTTCTCAGGTCAACAGTTTTCAACGGCTTCATATTCAACCAGCATATTTCTCAGCCCAAAGGTGTAAATCCTGAGGAACATTACAACGTGAGACCTTTGCACTCCTGTTTTTGAGGAGCCTCAGTGAGCTGTGATTTGATACGCACCACAGTGAAAGAATTTCCAGCTGCCAGCAGAAAAGGAAAAGAACTGGAAAACAAAGTTTGAATTACTTCTGTAATTCATCAGTTGGGTATTAAGGAAAGGAAAAGAGGAATGGCTGATTCAAAGCCTGTAAGGAATCACTGGATTTAAATTTACCTCTGCAGAGAAGGAAGTCACATCTGGAGTTTATATTAACTTTTTCCACAGAAGCAGAGTATATTCACTTGTGAAATCTTAAACAGCATGAAATGAAAGTCACGTAAAATAAAATTTAAAAAAATCATCTTCTCATAAAAAATTTTGGAAATAACGTCTTTAGGCATCATAAAGACCAGGGACCTATGAAACTCATTAAAAAGATTTAGCATTCTGCTTTTTCACTTCCCAAAATTATTTACAACTCCCATGAAAAGCAGGTCTGAGAACCCAGTGGTGGGAGGGGTGTGGGTGGGGAACCCCAAACCTTAATTTCTCACTCTAGTTTAAAATTGGTACAACGTGCAGCAAAATAACATCCTTATAAAAGGTGGAATTTTTACGGTGTAAATTAAAGACCTCTGTAAGTTCCAGACAGCCCACGAGCCTCCCACCTACTTCAGGATGTGCCTGGGCTGCCTAGGGTTGGAGTTGACCCCACACTGGTCATCAGACAAGCACCTCTGCCATTTTTACAAGCGTGTGTTTCTCACAGGCATCACGGCCACACACCAGAGTAAGGTTTTGGTGACAGCAGACAAGAGGCATCTTCTACATCCCACATCAGACCAAGCCATGGAATCACGCAAAATACAGCACATTTTAAGCAAGTTAAGGTTTCTGATTTACAGAGATGTCGCTGTCGGATTTGGAGCCCAGGAGGTTCATACAGTATCCCTCCCGCAGCCTGGGCACCTGCCCTGTGCACAGACTCCAGCGCTGTTACAACCCATTTTGAAGCAGCTGGTGGGTAAACAAAAGGAAGCACCCACAGTGTGTAGCCCCAGATGCTCAAGGGCTGCAATGCCCTCGCACATATTGCATCCACGGTTCCTGCCACCAGAGAACATGTCTCAGATTCACAGCAGGGAGGGACTCACTGTGCAACCAACACACTCCCGTCGGGTCATCAGCACTAACTGAGGGGTGGAAAAAATGATTTTGAAGTAGCATAGCCTAGAAATTTAACCCAGGCCTCCTGAGCAGGAGATTGGAGGATTATTCCACCTCACCAAAGCCATCTTTGTTTTCCTGAGTGCTTCCTAACCCAAAACGTGTGTAAAATACACTGCCTTCTAGTATTATAAGCATGATTTAGTAATCTATTAAAAACAAAAAACCAAAACCACATCCACCCCATCCTCCACTCCTCCTCCGCCCCTCCCCGCCCCGGAAATAAAGCAAAACCAAACAAAATCCAGTAAAGAGATCTGCCATTACTAAGAACAGACATAATCCGATCCTACTCACCAGCGGTCCACTATGGAGTGAAAAAAATCAAAGCACTGAGTTTTTACTCTGTAAGAATGAAGTTTATAAGCTCAAGGTGATCTCTTTGGACATCTTATGCCCATTCCTCTTAATGTGTTTGGTAAAAACATCACGTGTATTGTATAGAGTAAAAAGGCAGTCTAGAAAACTCTATGTGCAAGATGTGAATAAACCAGTTCATCGTCTAAGTCATTACAGTGTTATATATAGAGGGGGCAAATATTTGCATATGAGGAAACAAAGTACTTTTACAAAGTGCTTGGAAAAGAATATGCAATAACCAGCTGGCCAGCAGCAGAGTTCTCTCTAATTTACTTTTCAATAGAAATCTTAATAGTGGCTTTTCAACAAAATTCACCTTCCTATATTAATTCATTATGAATTTGAGACATGTAGAAACTTGAGAAACAAAAATAATTTAACTCTTAAAACAAACTTCAGGAAAAGAACTGCACATAATCTGTGTTAGTACTTTTAAAGTACACTCCTCACACCCCACAATCATCTTATACTCTCATTCCCTTTCCAAAATTCCCACCACTAGGGATAGAACATGTATCAATATCACAGAAAATACCATTGTAACAAACTCTGGAAAAAAATAAATTAAGAAAGTACACTTAACTTTTCCCAAAGGATCAAGGGTGCCAGGCAGCACAAACCAGTCACCAGAGCTGTCACAGGAATAGAGGTTTCGAGGATCTACACCAAACCCGCAGGAATGTGAGAGCCTTTCCTGTAGCCAGCTGGCTGTCAAAGGGTGATGGATTACTTGCTCAACCAATTACAGGAACAACCAATTTTGAGGTGATTTGCTTGATTTTAAATCCTAATTATGACTCAAAACAACCACCCTGAACATCAGCATGGTACCACTGTAAGAGACTTCATTAGGATTTGTGCTTCGATTAGCCAAAAAAAAACCCTCCTGTAATGCCTGTGTAAAAGCAGCTGCACTTTGCCAGGACATCTGCTGAACCCAAGGTTAAATCCGAGCCTCTATCCACCCTGACTGACAAAACAGAGATTCACACAAAGGAAGCAGAGAAAAGCCTCCATCTGGGGAATCCACAGAGCTGACCCACGGATACCTTTTCTCCACTTGTATGTAATAATATATCCCTATATAGAGAGCCAGAGCACACTGCTGGAGAATATGACATTTTTTTATTAGTTCTTAATGTTTTACTGTCTGTCCATGCAAAGATAGCCTCACAGATCATATCTCATCAAATGTGTAATGAGCCAAATTATTCTCTACTACTGTAAATCTGTGAAGGTCCATTGATCTCATTACAGGAGAGCAATTTACACTTGCAAAGAGGGTGGGAGACAACTTCTAAATGAGGAAAGAGAACAAAAACCGTAATCATGGGAAGCCTAACTAAGGAACAAAATGCAAGCAGATCCCTTACTTTTTTTTTTTTTCATCTGAACAGCTATATTTATACCAAATATTCACAGTAAAGAGTTAAATAACGTTTAGAACAACTTACTGAGCTTCTGAGACTTTGACGAGGCTCTGCAGTGTTTGCAGAGTTGAATAAAGGCAGTTTCCTTCCCCTGCAAAGCCACCAACGCCTGGGACTCACTTGGCATTCCTAAAGCATTCCTCCCTCCGTCCCTTAGCGATGATAGCGAGGGCCACTGACCACCAACTGCTCTATTCACCTTCTCCCTCTGGAGTCACCAAATGCACGGGTAACATCCACCAAATGCAATGCAGAAACCTGAGCAACACCTTCACTAACGTAATTGCCAACGTGTCTTGTGGATTCTGTGCATCTGTTTTATAAATTTGGGGCAGGTGGAAGGATTCAGGAGGGAATAAGAAATCTAATTTCTCTGCCACACATTGTCTTGTATAAACTTTTTAAAAAAGAAAGGAAGAAACACTTTAAAAATCAAATATCAGTGGACTTCATGAACTGATGTTTTGTTTACATTTCCTCTTGATATATGATAACATACATCTTGCTACAATATAAGCTAGGCAGAAAAAACACATTTCAACATGGAATTATAGGAATTGCTTACAAGCAAACGAGTAGATACATCAGAAATTTTCTTATTTTTGCATCACGTATTAATAATTTTCAGGCATATGAACCTAAAGGCATAATTTTTTAATTAATATAATGAAGAAGTATATCTGTGACCTTGATTTATTATTTAGTATACACAGACTCAGTCTTACATAGAAACTTCCAAACCAGCTCAGTAGGAGTTACTTAATTCTAGTACACAGCATGAAGTTAAAATAAAAAAAGAAAAAGTACAAGTTGCTTCAACAGGCATAATGCAGTTTATTTGGCAGAAGTAACATCTCACATATAATGTTTTTAAAAAATGCTTGTGCAGCTGCTTTTGACTTCCCTATTCAGCCCAGAAGAAGACTGAGAAGATGCTGAAGGAAGATAATTAACTCACAGGAATCCCCTCCAGTGGTCCTCCCAGATGGTTGTTATTAGGAGACACAATCTTGCTCTGCTGGGCAAGAGGCCACAGCCATCACGCAGGATCCTATGGATCTCTGGGGATGGGATACTAAGAAAATGAACAGTACATCTGTAGGGTTTTCTGGTTGTTTTTGGTTTGGTTTATTAATGACTTGTGCTGCTTTGGTGTTCTCCCACTGACTACTGCTGCTCTGACCAACGGGGTGTGTCGAACTATTACTTTCTGAGAGACCCACAAAAAGAGACAGCTCTGCTTCAAGTACAACCTAACCCAAAGGGAGAGAAATATACTTCTCAGAAATCTCTAGCTAAAACCAAACAATAATAGTAATAATAACACTAAAATAATAATAAACATCATCACTGGACTCAAAGCACGCCATACCAGATGGAGAAAACATACGGAAGAAGCTGCAAACTATGTGCAGAAAAGCTCTCTCTCTGGCCTATAGAAGAAAGGATAAAAGATCTCTCTCTCAGTATAAAAGCCCAACCTCCTGCTGTTGGAGCTAAGGATGTTTGGATTTGATTAATAACTGCAAAAAGCTTTTCTCTCCTATACAAGAGCCTGTTAATGGTTTATTACTTTCATTATCAGGAGGAGGTATGTCACTGCATGAAGGAGCAGCAGTTGCATTCCTCCCAAATGCTGCTTCAAGGCAGAGCTTGCAACGGAGGCATCAGAGACAGAGCTGGTTCCTGGGACACAGTAGAGCAGGAAACAGAAGCCCACAGATATCCAGCAAGCCCATAATCAGCAGTCACTGCTTTTCTCTTAGTGTTGCCACAAAAGGGAACTTTAAGAAAAACAAGAAGCTTACAAGAGACATTCATGAATTTGAGCTACTGGTCTGAAAAATTGACAGCTATTAAAAAGTCCTTTTCTGGCTATATTTTGTACAGAAACCAGGGGAAAGGAGAACCTAGAGAAATTGTTTCATAAATAAAAAGAAGACTAAACCATAGAAGAGAAAAGGGCTACTCTGTATTTTACCAGCTGTCAATCTGGAAGAAATGTCCAAGTGAAATCCAAGTGAAATCTGAGGCACTGCAGAGAGAAGGAGCTGGACCATGAACATGAGACAGAGATGGCAGGAAAGAGAGTTGAGGGAAGGGTGCACTCCCGCTGGACTGGCAGAACTCCAGCCTAAAACCAGGATACCAGAGGAGGAGAGAATTTATTTATCCTGAAGAGTCAAAATGGTTGTGCACTATCTGCCAGACACATTCTACAGCATTGTTAGTGTTATTCCACTCAGTGGTGACAATAAAACCTGTGCCATCTCTGGGCTGCCAATTAACCATACTTAGAAAAAACAATTTCCAGAAACTAACTAGCACAGGAGCAAACAGCAGCAGGAGGTGGAAGGGCAGGAATGTTTCATCACCAATTGTGTTATATTTATTCAATACACAAGTAGATCTTTATGTTGCTGACCAAAATACAATTCTTAATGTAAAATATAGTACCCCCATCATGGATGAAAGATGCATTTCCCTAACATGTTGCATATGCAAAATGAAAATAAAACTAATTAAGCCACATTCAAAAAGCTCAGAGAATTTGATAAAATAAAAAAATATTTACAGAAAAAATATTTATGGAATAAATGTGATGAGCCAGAAACCTAATGATTCTTTTGTGCCTGGACATAAGAACAAATCTAACTGCATTTAAATGAAATAATTAAAATTCCTTCCAGTAAATGTGAACATTTGGAAAGTACAAATCAGTAGCTAAAATGTTAACCTTATTCTCCCCATGAGACATCACGTACATATCTAAGGTTGGCATCAGACATTAATTACATTTATTAACATTTTGCAGAGGTTAAAAAATGAAAGCTGTCTTTGGTGGCCACTCTAGATAGCAACAACAAGCCAAATGACTCCACTCCTGGGACACTTCCAAGTCAGTTCTCAGCCTATAACCATGAGAAACTGCAAGGTTTTTAAAGGGAAGTTCATTTTTTAAAACTTCAATGCAGTTTAAAAGAGTTGTCCTGTTAAAGGATCCAAACAGAAACAAGCTTTCCTATGCTGCTCCTGGGGTCCCAGGCCTTGTGTTTCCATTCCAGTCTCAGTCAGAAAGTTTCAGTGGGTCTGCAGCCCTCTGCTTCAGCTTTAGGAGAACCACAAAAACCAGAGCAGGAGGAAAATTAAAGAGCTGCTAACTGCAAAAGTAGCATTTAAATTAGAAAAAGTGGGATTCAAGGGAAGAACGGGAAACACAGGAAACCATCCAGCCACTTTTGAGACTGTGCCAAGAGCCACCAGCCTCATCAGCAGAACACCCCATGCAGCTACCCATGGCCAGCAAAGAGGTGGTAAAAAAAAAGGATGAAGTCAGCAGTGGGGTGGGATCCATGTGGCACAGGGCTGAGATGACAGGCAGAGTCCTGATAGAGCCAGGAGAGTACAGTGAGGCACCTGGGCTTCCTGCAGCATGACAGGAGGGCACGGAAGGACAGCAAGAGCTGGACATACTGGTGAGGCATCAAGCACAGTGGTAAGTGGAGGTCAAGAGCAGTTGATCAGGAAGCAGGGAGACATCTGTATGCAGCAGGGCAGGAAAAGTGCCTCTGAGAGTTGTAATAAAGCAACAGGTCAGGCAAAAGCACAGCAGGACTTCAAGGGGAAAGCCCATCAAGGAATAACAGGTGCACTTTGGGGGAGAGACTGCATTTGTCAATAAAAGAGTTCCCTTTTTCTGTCTCATTATTTCCATTTACTAATAGTACCATAGGTGGTTCAAGGCTTTTCTGTCCTCCTTCTTTGCATCAAACAGTAGGAATTTATTAGAAGCAATATTTTTCCAAGACAGCTTGGGACATAATCATAGAATGGACCTTAGAGACCTTAAAGATCATCTTGTTCCAAATCTGCTGCCTAGAGCAGGGACACCTTCCACTAGATCAGGTTGCTCGAAACCCCATTCAACCTGGGCTTGAACACTTCCAGGGATGGGCCATTAATGGCTTCTCTGGGCAACCAGTTCCAGTGTCTCATCACTTGAACAGTAAAGAATTTCTTCCTAATAATCCAACAAACAAATATAAATTTGCTTAAATCCAAGCATGGATGAAGGCCTTTTGAGACTGAGACCACTCACAAACCCTGTCTTAAGCAAATGTGGAGTACGTGCATGAACATTACCTAACTTAACTGCATGATAGCCTCTGCATTTCCCTCTTTATCTCCAGACTGCGAACCCTCTTTATGCATACACCCTTCTCTCACCTACCTTCTTGTCAGCAGCATTCAAGCAACAGAGTTTTTTTCCTTTTCCTTTCTTTAAAGTGGAAATGTTGTGGCAAGCTTTTTTAATAACATACCGAGTAGTACCAGTGTATCACCAGCAACACTACATTTTATATGTGAAGCCGTCAAATTTGTACTACAACATAGGTTTAAAATTATCAAACAGGCTAATCTGAGATGTCAGAAATTTTTCAAGGAACATTTTCGTTTGTAAAACAGTAAAAAGATGATTTTATCTCAACAATAAAATGACAGATACTAGGACTGAATACAGTTCAGGAAGAAATGAAGTAGTTCCCCCATAGAAGATCATCATCAGATGATCTAAACCAATCATAGTTTCCTTATGCTTTTTTCCCCACCTTCTTCCAGAAAAAAGTAGCATTGTATTTCAGAATGAATGTCAAAGTTCTCATTTCCAAAAATCCCAGAAGTGATGGTTTATTTTCTGTTCAAAAATTTTCTATTTAGAAATTGAAATACAGCAGGTAAAATAAGCCCAAGCAGGGGGCAAAAAGATAGCTCTCCTGCACAGTGCTAGTATTGATTAGCTCCTGGGTGCTCTATAAATACACTTTGGTGACAATACTACCTGAAATATCTCCCTTGGAGGCATCATCATTTATCAATACTGCATTTTTCCTGCTCTGATTGAGCTATTTTGATGTAACGACAAAATTGTTCTTTAAATATTCAAAACTCTGATTAATGCACTTTTCCGAGAAGCATACTTTTTTTTTTATTATTTCTCCTAGTACTGATAACATTTACATTTTCCTTTGGAAGAAAAAAGATTTGTCTTCATTGCTTCTTTTTGTATTTTGCTTTATCTCTTTCAACACTGAGCATAGCAAGGAAGAAATATTTGCATGCTAATGCAAATCAAAGCATGAAAGCAATCAAATCAAACAAAAAGTAAAATCATCTCTCGAATTAATGAAACTCTTTCTCCTCTTACAACATTAATTCAACACTTTCTTTTCCATGCTATTGACTAGTTGTCCGCTTTTCCCTTAACCAGAATTATAAAGAGAAACAAACCTTCAAGAATTTATTGTACATTCAAAAAACCAAGAAAGTTATAAAACTTTTCTTGATATGTGGGAACATTTATGTTTTAATTGACAAATTTAGATCACAACCCAGTTTTTCTAGAATCAAAAATTTCTAGTTATGTGTTGCCCCTTTATAACTTCAGAGCAAAGCAGAAATTTGAGAGGAAGGAAAAAACCATCACAAATGCTATTGCATATTCCAGTTCAATCTAGTTTTATATTGCTATTTAAACAGCAATTGGATCCAAAATAACTCTCACTAACCTCACGCCTACTTTTGTAAGGAGAATAGCTGCAAGCATGCTCGGGCTTCAAGCACAAGGGATACTTACTGCAAGGGCAGGCAGTCTGGCATAGCAAACTAATAAAACCTGCGTTACATGTAACCTGCAAACTGCACTGCAGCCAGAGCAGTAACTTTTGGCCATTGCATTACAAAGTGTTATGCCAGAAGGCATTCTGATTTTACAACAAAGTAAACCTCAAATTATTTTAATGGTGTGTATTTGGCTTTAATAATGCTATTTAAGATTAGATATTAAGTTGTATAACTTCTACCTTCAGACTGGGCAATTTCATTATTTCCCCCTATAAACAGTGGCTTTAATAACTAAGCTTTTACATTGTTTTCCCCATAATAAATGAATGACGTTAAAAGGCCCTTGTCAGCACTGAAGAGCTGGATCCAGTCCCACAGTGGACATTAAGGACACAGATTAGATCAAGCCAACAAAACACTTAAAGCAAAGGTTTTTCCTATTAGCTGTAGCAATTTTTAAACTGAAATTCAGTAATACGATTTTAATGTCAGGTGAATAAGGTCAGACAAAGAAGAAATTACATCAGTAACAACAGGCAAATTCTTACCAATTTCATGTCTACAAATTAGAGCAAGCTTTCCTTCAGAAATGTCTCTAAAAGCACAGAAGAAGCCAGAACAAAATCACCTCATCAAACTCATGAGAACAGAGCTATAATAAAATTATATTTGCCATTATTTCTTATGGGCACATTAAGAAGGAAGGATGATAGGATCTCTTCCCCAACTAAAAAGAAAATTTCATGTTAAAAGCAACAGTTTAGGCCACAAAACCAATCCTCTCAAGCTTAGGAGAGCAAAGTTACCTTCCCAATTTCTCTTCCTCCAGTTTAAATGGATGTCCTTTTAGCACACTTCTGGTTCGTAAATATCCAATGTCACATGCTACTGTGGCACAGATCCAACAGGTCATGCAGCTACCAAAGACATCAATCCCCAGCACAGCAAGAAAGCAGTTCAAGTCAGGTAACCAAAATCAATGCAGAACTGTAGATGCCAGCTAGGTCCAGCTCCCAAGCCAGCAGGCTCAAGTTTGTGAGGGGAAAAGGGATGAAAGCGCGGAAGAGGTGAACGCACATCTACTATGACACAGGTGCTGTGCTCACCACACTGAGGAACATTAACAACCAGGAGCTGACCACACCACGGTCTGAAATACTGATCGTAGAATAGTTTAGGTTGGAAAAGACCTCCAAAACCATCAAGTCACACTGTTAACCCAGCACTGCCAGGCCCACTGCTACTAAACCATACCCCTAAGTGCCACATCTACACACCTTGTAAATACCTCTGATCTAAATTAAGGATCTTGTCATCTTAGCACTCTTAATCTAGTTAGCTGATGTATTAGTGTACTCTCTCTCAAAATACACAGCCCAACCCATCAATTGGCTGATGCCAGCTGCCTGCCCTTTACTTCCATGGTGCACTATTTGCTACCTCTACCATAAGAGAGAACAGGTAGATGATAAAGTATTTTATATATTAATTTTACTTGGAGATACAGAGTTCAAAATAGTCAAGTCTTCTTAATAGTCGATTTCGTTCGCCCCCCTCACCCCTCCCCCTTTTATTTATAGCTTTCTTTTTCTTTCAGGTTAAACAGGTTAGGAGTAATTACATCATCTTCATGACCTGCACTACTTGAAACCATTAATCATTTCTGTTCTTTTCCACTGCCTGTCTTTATTCTAGCACTTTTCCTCCTTTAACATAGCAGCAGGAATGATCAGAAAGCCTCAAACCAAATTTTCATGTACCAGAACCATGGTTCCAACCTCATGTTCTCAAGACTTTGATTTCCTCTTCACTTGCTATCATAAACTCTGCAACAGCTCTTCCAAGTACAGCAAAGCAATTCTCTTTTGCATTATCCTCCATTTTACCATTTGAGGTACAGAGATTATTTGACATTTGACTTTGTCCATTTAGACTCTTCTTTGCTCAGAGGGAGCCTGCTGGATGCAGCAGCACATGATACTTACAAGCTTCCTCTACTGCTGCCACCCTCCTTCCTGCAGTTCAGCATCATGACCAAATCCAGCCTTCTTGAGGTTTCCCCTCCTCCACTAAGCTTTACCATATGTTATCTTGGACCCAGCCAGGAAGAACTGGTGCAATTGTGCCATAAGGCCATGCTGGGGGACAAGGACAACTATTTTGGGACCCTCCCTCCCCTGCCAGCACCAAACCATCTCTCTTGGCTTTAGGACACCACCAGAATGATCACCAGCAGTGTTGGACATGGCAAGCACAGGTTCAAAGCTCATCTCTCACAGATTCAAAGCAACAACGTGCATGAGGTGTCCCATCCTGTTACCTGGTGGGTGACAACAAAAGCCACCTGTAAGACCTTTGTGGTCAATTTTAGCCTCAGCTAGAAGTGCTGTGTTGGTTACCATGCAAAGGGGATTTGTGGGTGGTGCAGTATTTGAGTTGATGACACTGGATTATCAGGCACCAGAAAAGAAAAACACTGCCCTGCCTTTTTGATTTGCAATTTTAGAAATACACTTTAAAGGTGCTGTGGCGGTTTCGATTCAAATCAAATTTAATTTTGTTGGAAGAGACAAAAGGGTTTTTACAGGATTTGAAGGAAACAGATATTTCCAATTTTTTTTTTAGAAACTGAAGTGCAACCACTGTTTCTAAGTGTGTAACGAATAAAAACAAACATCACAAAATATTTAATGATCTACTGTATCACTGTAAGACTCAGAAGCCTCAAGTAACATAAACATGTTTGCTTTCATTGTCCACTCTAGGAGAAATGCGAAATTAAGTAATGCAGAAAAGTAAACTGGATTTAACAATGTGCTATTTTAATTTTTTTAAAAATTCAATAGATGAAGAAATGGGGTTTTTTTCCCCCACAGAAGACAGTATTTAATAGTAAAAAAAGTCCAGGTGTCTACCTGATGCTATCATCTCATGTGGGATTCAGAGACCAAACTTACAGCTATATGGGACTGGAAGATGAGAGGCCGCCAACGACACCAGTGTATCAAAAGCAATAACAAAAAAAAAAAAGTTATGAAGTGTTAAGAAAGCGTGTGTATGTATACATACTTGAGTACCCCCACAGAACTGCCAGCTACCTTCCTTAGCCAAGTGAAACAAGCACAGCCCAACACTGGGAGGCTCTGGGGCTGTCCATGCCCAGGGCTTGGCAGTGGTGCCCTGTGCCCAGGAGGGTTTCGCCACCCATTTCCATGGCTGCCCTCTTCAGCCATCGTTCCTGACCCTTTCCCCCACGCTGCAGACATGTGGGCAGCCTGGCACCCCACCGCAAGAGCTCCCCGTTTTCACGTGGCCAAGGTAGCCATCTCTCTGCTCCCTCCTGGCAACAGATGTTTCCCATTAACTTTGTCTGCACTCAGCTCGCAAGTATCAATTGGAAATCCCAGACCCCAAATATTTTACAGATGAAACAACAGACTCTTTGCCAATGACTCAGACCTGGATCCCAGCCCCTGCTCCACGCTGCTCCAGCAACTGGTGGAAAATAGGCCAAGAGCTGTCTTGGGATTTGTTGGGGGGGATCTTCTCTATCTCACAAGGCCAGTCAGCTCTGCAGCTCTCTGATTCCCAGCCCTCAGAGTAAGCAACCATGGGGGCAAGTCACACAATCTCACCATGCCTTTGAGTTGTGCAAAGGTCTGCAACATCTCCGTGCAGGCAAGGAGGGCTCAGGCATGAGTGGCTCCTGCATGCCTGGTAGCTCAGGCATGCAGTCACACTCAGCGCAGGCACGGTGCCTACCTGCTCTTCCCTCATCGGTCTCAAAGTGCTGCAAGGTGCCAGGTTACTCAGGCTAAAAGCTTGTTTAAGTGGCCTCAAATCTCCCTTTAACCAGAGGAAAAACCATAACTGGACAAAACTCCATTGTACTAATAATTAAACAGCTCTCAGACATCCCAGGTTTTCCTCTCTGCAGGTCTGCTGTTGTGCCCTCCTGACTAAATATTTTGAGTCCCTGCTTCTTCAGTTTGGAGTGCAGAAGGCAAATCTGTACTCAGCCTTAAGTATTTAAACTTTCTCAGTCTGTTTGGGTTAAAATAAAAAAGGAAAAATTTGCTTGGATAAATTCACACCACCTTGAACACATGAGAAAAAAATTTTTTCTTCTTGATGCTTCTTGTCTCTGTTTCACAGCACCATTATCATCAGGGCACGGGAGACATGAGATATTAACTATCAAATACTTTTCTATTTTAGTTTAAAATAGTTCAAAATGTGATATCCTTTTTAATTAAAAAAAAAAATTAAGTAGCCTTTGCCAGAGAGTTAAATACTACAAAAGCTGAAAAGACTAAGAAAACAGTCAAAATAAAGGATGGAATCCCATATGGTTCTGTAGAGAAGCATTACATACTGGAAACTATTCTGTTGACTGGATATTAATACCCAATACTCATTTCAAAATTCATTACTTCTTAAAAGTACTCCACAATTAGTTTTCTAATTTTGATTTTATAGATGAACAGGCTGGTTTCCAACATACCACATCAAATACTGTGAGAGTATATATAGGAACTAGCCACAAAATATTTCAGGATCACATCAGTCCCAGGCTGGTTTAATTTCTTTTTATCTCTGTGCTATTTCATAAAAGCATTATTTTAGCTTCAAGTGAATATGGAAGACAGATGAAGTATTCCAGGTTGCCATTCCCATACTGACTGTATCGAGAAACATCTCATTCCAGATAATCATCAGAGAAAGTGATGCCTATTGCAATTCCTCCTCTGTGTCCTTTATCCATGCTGCAAGGGCATTCAAGAAAAGGAACTGGAGTCTAATCTTTAATTTAAACACTAGATGGAGCCCACCTCCCAAGACTGAAAAATAAAAGCTTTCCTTGCAGCAAACTGTTACCGCCTATTGCAATATCTGGTCATGCATAAACATGACAAGACTCAAACAGCTGCAGTGACTGTCCTTAATGCAAAAAGATATACTGGCCAGCAATTATGTCTCAGCATAAAGGGACAGCCTTTAGTACTGGGCAACTGCAAAAGAATTTATATTCCTCTAAAGATATATTAGTTTGGTGTAAAAGACCCACAATACTTGCGATAAACTAGGCATTATGGATTTTTGTAATACCATATGATAAACATAATGCTGGGTTGAGAGAACTATGACAGTCTGACATCTCTTCATTTTGACAATAAACTCTACTGGTTCCAGCTACGAGTATTTTGCACATATAAATGTATATTAAATAGGAAGAACCTTTTTTAGTGGTTGGCTTGAATTAGTTCCAGCATGAAAGCTCATTTATGACATTTGATAAAATGCCACCTCTCTCTAACGAAACATACCACACGTTCAACTAGAGATAAGTCAGCTTCAGTGTTAAAAATAGGATGCAACAATACCAAACCTCAGTGAGAAAGGAAAAAAAAAAAATAGAGCCAAGTTGCCAAGATCCAAATTGAGCAGCCTAATGGTTACCGGATAAATCCCTTTATCTTAGGCTCCACCACAAACAACTGCCAGTTCTGCAGTATTTTTGCCACACTCTGGACTGTCCTCACAATGCAAAGGGCAGGCAGAAATTGCAGGCAGACAACCCTTGGCCCTTCCTTAGCTTGCCGAAGGACATGCTCACAGGAACAGCTAAGAGCCGAGCAGACAAGAAAGTTGTGCAAAGGCTCAGACACGACTCCCAGTAATGCAATTCTGCTGACAGCCGAGCTATCGCTGATTGCTTTAACCTTTGCTCAGTCCGGGCCACTGCCTTCACCTCACTTTTTTCCTAACAAACCTATGATAATAGCTTCATCAAGGCTAAGATAAGCACAAAGACAGTTAGCTTTACCACAGAAAACTACCTTCTGCTCACAGTCATCCATCCTGCTAAAACAAAATTAACCCACCTTGCCCTAGGGCATTTTCTGAATTCGCTGGGAGGAAAGACAAAGGAAGTTACTACCTAATGGCTATTTCCAGAAGAAAAAGCACAGTGTCTATGGTGATCAGTGCCAGTTTTCCTAGAGGGCCCTACTCACTCCTTAATTCCATGAAAGACCTGCACAGCACATTTTCTTGCTCCCACATCCTTGTGGGATAAAAGCTGGTCTTTAGAGTCTTGCAGATTACTGCGGTGATGCTCTGAAACCAAGCAAAGCTCTTCAAATGTGAGCCCTGGTGCTAGGAGATCATGTCTTGTAGTCACCATCACACTGACAAGCGACCGCTTGACCCCACTGAAGAGCACGCACAGGATGATGATCACATCTGTTTGTCAGAGCTGGGGCTTGCAAGCAAACACAGTGCAGCCATAAAAGCAATGGGCTTTCCAGCTGTAGCAAGCACACAGCCAGCTCAAACATTAATACTTCTGTTTGGTTCAGTCCTATTACATTATATTTGCTTTCCAATATATTTAAACTGAACACGTATCTGCTCCAAGATGGGAAGATTGATTTGTGCCATGGGTTTAATTTTTTTTTTTTTCAAACAGTGGGTATAGCAAACATCT
Organism: Lophotriccus pileatus; assembly: GCA_035583135.1. Classification (NCBI taxonomy): domain Eukaryota; kingdom Metazoa; phylum Chordata; class Aves; order Passeriformes; family Tyrannidae; genus Lophotriccus; species Lophotriccus pileatus. The sequence goes on along the minus strand of JAWWES010000081.1, from coordinate 101,370,111 downwards.
AACATTTCATTTAAAAGTAAATCTGAAAACAATTAACATTTGTAATAAAATAAATAGCACGTAACCTAAAACTCTCTGGAACAACACACCCATGTACTTCCACAAGCTTTCAGTTCAATAAAACAGGGACTTTATCAGCAGGAAGAGTATCTGACCAACCACCCAAATTAAGTGTCAGCAAAAGGAGGAGACAATCGAAGTACCAGCCACAGTTGCAGGTTTGACTACACAGTAATGTTTAACTACTTCCTTATCACAGTCTTCCTGTACAACTATAATTTAGGAACCTTTGCCACTGTAATTTTCTCTGCTTCATTTTCTTTACAGCTATGCTTTAATGTGTCAAACGAAATACTAGTTCATCAGCACTATTACCCATGCAACAGTGGAAAAGAACCATCTGTGGGAAAAACACAGGAAAGAACAAATACAAAGGCTTTGCATTTGTATAAAAGAAATCAAAAGAAAAGGCAAATTACCCGGTGAAGTATCTGATGCTGGAGGAAAAGTGGACACAAAGTTACGATAGTTACACAAACATAACTCTGGAGACAGACACTGTGCTGTGCAGACATCCTGAGCATGGTGGTTACAGACAAGGTAAAGCTAAGGCTAAAATCCAAAGCTTTCAGTTTCTCACGGCAATAATTCTGATGGCTTTCAGACTCTGAATATGCAAGGGACAAGACTGTGTCCTTGGTGGGATCTCATCCAGCCCATGACAGCTGGAGCATGACTGGCAAGAGTGACAGTTCACTTGCTACGTGGGTGGAAGCAGACAGAATAGCAGTAAAAAAAAAGGGTAAAAATAAGTGAAAACCTTTTAAATCTCCTTTGGAGTTACTAACTATTGCTTTCCATATTGACCTGCATTTCCTCCAAACACAAAGAAAAGAAAGTCAACCTGTAAATTAAACTGACACCCTTCCAGGAGAAACAAAAATCAAGCATAAAACCAAAACCAGAAATACAACGGAATAACTGAAATTGGGTTAAATACTCAAATTCATTTGCACATTCACAAGGCATACCCTACTAATAGTGAATTTTGTACATTTTCTGTTTGTTTTCAAGTGTTTGCTGGACTCCAGTGTTGAAGGCCATCTTCTGGAAAACACAGAGGAAAACACACTTGGAGGGTTGTCTAAACCATTAGCAGTGCTTTGGTCCTCTAAAGGTGCTGTGGTCATCTGACTCATCCACACTCCTCTTTACAAGCTCACCTATTTCATCCTGCAAGGCTGTCTCAGTACCTGGACCACTTCTCTCTTCTTCTCCACTACAGAAGCTCTGTTTGGCTTCATATCACCATGCATAAGCACTACCTCACGCTGGGGAGCTGACTCACTTTCAGTCCACTCAACCACAGATTTTAATCTGCCTTCTATTTGCACTCCTACTCGCTTTTTGAAAGACTGGAAATAGCCATAGATCAATCTTAAAAAGAAAAAAAAACAGGCAACCTAAACAAAAAGTCCCCCAAAGACTGTAAGCTTTCTGAAGGAAGAATCTACTTCTCCAGAAGACTGCTCCCACAAGGTGAGGTGTGTTAACTAATATAAACAGAAGTCAACTGATTATTTCCAAAACACTGGAAACTAGCTATATACCTACAGCTGGCATAAAACAAATAGTATACAGCTTCTTCAGAAGCAGCAAGTGTCAGATTTTAATTGCTTTGTGCAATTAAAAGCACTCCAGAATGAGCCTGGACAGCTGCTGCATCCCTCCTTGTTTTACAGCAGCCACCACCAGCCTTGCTGTTATCACAACACCCTCCATGACCCTGTCACTTTACCCTTCCTTTATTGCTTTACTCTTTTTCCCAGCATAAAGGTCCCTCTAAGTTCAAGTGGCTTTTAATGGATCACAAGATAATTCAGGCTAGGGGGGGCATCAAGAGGTGTCTAATCCAGGCTTCTCCTCCAAGTAGGGCTAGCTGTGAGATCCAGCTGGTTGCTCAGGTCTTTGTCCAGCCAGGTCCTGAAAACTCCCAAGGATGGGGAACTGCATAGCCTCCCTGGGCAACCTGTGCCCCTAGCCAGCTGTCTGTCCTTCAGGTGAACACATTTCTCCTTGTAACCAGAGTGAACTTCTCTCATTTCAGCTAGTGTCCACTGTCTCTTGGCCTTCCACCACTGGGAAAAGCCTGGAATGACACAACTCTTTTAGTGAAAAGAAAGGAAATAATTCCTTATACTTTTAACTCTGCTATTTATCCGTTTATGCAAAGTACACTTTGCTCTTCGATTTAAATTGCTATTTCAAATTTTAATTTTGCTAGCAGCATTTGCCAAAAATTCAAATATAACCAAATTGGAGTGAAAGTGAAAAACAAATCTAAGAATAAAACTTGGGTGGAAATGCTTGCCCATGTGATCATATCAAACTTCCCCTGATGTGCCATGGTGACAGCAGCATTTCAGCACTCATTATTGCATCTCCAGATATCAAAGCAGCATCCTTTATACAGGTGCAACACAAGAGCAAATTATTCACATGGATTACAAAATAGGCCAAAAAAAGCAAGATTCATGCTGAAGCAAAGCCATGAGGAATGCACTCTTCTAGTTTTCAGACTCAAAGAGTTTTGAGTAGTGTGTCCATCACAGTAAATATGCATTACTTCCTGGGCCCAGAAGCTATTGCTCTCTCAGGCTGATCAAGGCTTCTTAGCACATCAAAGGATGGCAATCTGAAGCAGCAGTCCACTTACAGACCTTACTGCTACTCAGTCACCAAATTACTGTGTACCAGTCAGGCAGAAGGCTTCTTAACTGCACTCCTAAGCCATGCAGCTGAGGTATAAAAGACATATAACTGGAACTAAGAGAGAAGGTAAATGCTGCAGTGCAACAAATGTTCTGAAAGGTCATATGAAATGTGATTAGTGCCATTATCCTCCAGGACTCTGGAAACTGCCCTGAGACAACAGCTTTCCAGCATAAGCTATGGATCAATATAAAGGATTAAGCAATAATACTTCAGAAATGCTCAGAAGTAAAATATCAAGCTTTATCTCAACTTTTCTCTCAAGCTGTGCCTGAGAAGAAACTCTCAAGTTGAAAATCCATCTTTTACTCCCAGGTTCTCTGCACCAGTGCAAGAATGCAGGTGACGCAGACTGTGCATACTCCAGAGACAGAAAAGAAAGGAGATGGAGAGAGTCAGTGCCAACCCCCACCCCGAAGGGGTGTGCCCCAGCTAAACCCAGCTGCAATCTGTCAGCAAGTGGCCAGTGCCAGCCCTACGCTCGCTCCCACGCCTTACCCAGGGACGGGCCATCACCATACCAGGAACACTCGCATCTCCCTTGAACATGGCAAGCAGCCACCCTCAAGCCCAAATCATATTTGCCTTCTCCCTCAAAACGTAAGGCTGTGTATAAGCGAGGTAGTCACCGCACAAGTGAGAGGTGAAGCAAGTTGTTTTCCTTAATTGAGCCTATTAGTAGTGACGAGTCACTCCCGCTAGGTCTAAATAGCTCAGAGGTAAATCCCAAGGCTGCTAAGCTGCCAACCACCTCCCATCAGTGCTCAGAGGCAGCTTTACTCCTACAGACAGCACTGGGTAAATACTACCACCTCCAACCACGCTTCTAGGGCAGATCTCCAGGCTGATATGCTTGAAGCAAATGTTTTCCCTGCAGCTGTCCAGTCAGCTTTATTGAAACACCGAAGTGCCAAAACCTCATCCTCAGGGAGCAACAGCAGGTACCCCCAGATGGATATTCTGCAGGTCAGCCATCTGCATATGAGAAAAGGGTATGACCCTGAAAGAGCTGGGCACTTCTTTAATTTTATTCTAAAATAGAGACCTCACGAGAGACTACTTGGAATGGAAGACCTTTTCATGGAAAATTCTGATACAATATTTAATGCAAACACACCATCAACACTTCAGGTCTTGAAGTTCACACCACAGGCAACACCAGTATTAGGAACAGTAAGAAGAACGACAGTGCTTTTCTAAAAAGTCATCCAATGAATTAATCATTTTCTGTCCGAACTACTTGCAAAACAACTGAATAAGCCAGAAAAGAAAAATTAAAATGTTCTAAACCATTGCTTCACAGTGTGTCTTACAGAAAAGTAATTTAAAAATTATTACAAAGGCAATAACACTCAATCTCATAAAATGACAGTATTCCAAATTAAACCAGTGCATGTTAATTCCTTCACCTTTGCCAATGATTAAACAGAATAAGAAAAAAAAACAACACTCCAAGTTGAAATTCAGTAAGCTTTGCCTGTTGCTTTGACAAAACCAACACTGCAAGAACAGCCTTAGCTTTCATCAAATGCAATTTCCAATACATGACATTCTTCCTCTCCCTCCCAAGCAGGCAGAAATAAGTGAATCTCATTTTTCAGACTCACCAAAATTATCCATATTCCAGGAGGCAGTCATTCATCCAGTTTGTGAAGTCCATGGTTGCAGCATGGTCATAGCAGTCAGCAGGAATAGGAAGGGAAAAAGAAGAAAAAAAAAACACCTTTTGAGATTCAATGAACAACACAAACCTACTGCTTTCTGTACAGTTCGTATTACAGAACAGTTTCAGATAACTCATTAAATGGCCTGAACATAATCCCACCCCCTGAACTTACTCTAAAAAGAAATAAACACAACTGCAATACCATATTAATAAAATAATAATAATTACAGTCTAATAAAGATCTGTGAAGGCTGACCTCATAAGGGATATTTTGTGAGGGGGAAAAGAGGTATTTTTAAGAAAAAAATCAGAACTTCTATTGTACCTCCCCCATCAGGCAAGGACAGGTGGGCAACATCACATACAGAAAAGGTATATTATTTTCTCATCCTGCTGATATTTCTAAATCCTTGATGAGGAGATGTAACATTTGGCAAGGAAGTGAGGCAAAACCACCACAGGCCACAGTGACTGCTCATTTTCAGAATCCTCAGTCAAGGATGGGGGACTAATAATTTATTCTTTGCAATTAAGGGGGCCTACAGCCTACCCCACAGCTGAGTATCCGTGCACTGTTACACATCTGCAAACTGTCAAGAACACTCAAGCTGAAATAACTTTTTTTTTTTTTTTTAATTTGGACCTTGAACAGTGTCTGAGTGACCAAACATTGCGTGTGTCACTTCTTTCCTACTAATAAAAACCCAAGAAAGAATTTTACAGCTTTCCCAGGCTCAGCATTGATTTCTTTTGGCAACTGCTCCTAAACACTCGACCAATTTAGCATTTGTTTTTTTTGCTTTTCTGTTTGGTTGGTTTTTTTGCTTTTCTGTTTGGTTGTTTTTTTTCATTATTATTCCTTTGGAGAGGAAACGCTTCAAAGACATCAGTACAAAATGCCAATTGCTATGGGTTAGCCTAAACAAACCTCATGTGTGCATGTAAGGGCAGGGAAAGGCTTGCTCTTCTTTTGACTAGAGAAAGCAATTGCCTGTGCTAGTTCAGGATGTGTGCAAGGTTCCAAGCACAGAGAGACCAGGTGAGGAGAGTGCCCAAGCCTGCAGTGGAAGGAAAGGAGACAATGAAGAAAATGCTGCCATCTTCTCCCAGCAGCTCTATGACCATCAGATTGATCATCACGCCAAGGCTGATGAGATGCCAAGACGCCAAAGGTCATTGCACAGTCCCTGGCAACAGAGTGGGATTTCTTCTCAGTTCACATGTTTCAACCATCCAAATTCTCCAAACCAGCTGTCCTCAGGAACAGATATACTCGCAACTCAGTGCTCTTCTGCTTGGTCCCAGAAAGGGGCTCAAGGCCAGAGCAGCATTTTGGCCTCCAAAAATCCCAAGGCAGCTTAAAAGGGCAGTGAGCCACCAGTACAACCCCTGATGTGGTTTCTACTTGATCCCTGCAGAAACCACATCATATGAAGACAAATTTATCTGTTGGTGTCAAAAAGAAAACAGAACTGGCACAAACAACTAATTTTCAGCCCACCCTTCCCTGGTGGATAACAACTGATGAGTTACCTCCTCCTCTGCCTCCACGGCCCATTAATAAGACAGCACAAAAGACTGCAGAAGAAGGATGGGGATTGCTCATGTATTTACCACTTTGCTAGCAAACAATTTTTTGTGTTGCTGTTTTTGTATGACTGCTTTTACAGTAGGAGCATTTCCAACACCTTCATATGAAGAATATTGGAAAGGAAAGGGAAAAGAGATTGCAAAGGATTTGCCTTCATTTCTGATTTCTCTCGTCAGTCTTGTGAACCACAGTCCTTCCCCAGAGCACCAACCATTCACCACTACTGTCAGTGTGACTGTAGTGACAGATCGCCCGCAAGATATCACCTGTCTTTTACCTCTGCAAGGGAGGCTGAGATTACTGGGAGGACATTTTCACTGGAGCAGACATGACTCCAAGATACTTCCAAGGATTGCAAAGGCCATTGAGTGACCTGAGTAAACACAGGGCCTCATATTAAGGAAACTGAGATTTTGATGGTGGCATGGAACAAGCACAATATTAACGAACGTATCAGGATATGAGGGGTCACAGGAAAGCAGATGCTGAGTAGGTGGGAATGGCGGGAAACATGGTATACAAAAAGATAAGGAAGGAACAAATCAAAAATGTATGGATGACTCAGAGCTGGCAGAATTTGAGCAGGAGAGCTGCTGAACTAGTTTATTTAGAATGGGGAGGGTACAGGAGAGAAGCATCTCCACTGAAAATACTGCATTTACATTTCTCAGTGAGGAAAAGGGGTGATTGTTGGAATTTGAAACATTATAAGGGGCAGCTTTCCATTATCAGCTCAGAAGGTTTGTGAGGGGGAAAAAAAAGTCACGATATGCCATGATGGGATGGATGAACAGATGAGATTTAAACTGCCTTGACCATTGCAGCAGCATCCACTGCCTACACTACCTGCCAGTTGCTTGGGTCAGGATGAGAAGAGATACATAAGAGCAAGACCACAGAGGCATTTTACATTCCCCTTGTTCCTCTTCACATACCATTTTTGCATGACACTGGTTATAAAACTGAAAACATTGGTTCAGCTTCAGGCAGCAATTTTAGGGTCAATTGCTTCTTCACCAGACACTGAAATCACAATTTGTCAAGCATCAAATTAACTGTGAATGTTTTAGGGGACAGTGAACTTGAGTTACGTATTATTACTGGGTCCCCCTCCTCAAAAGCCCATCTGCAATCCCTCTTGATATGACAGGTACTTTTTTTTTCTTCTGCTAGAATCACACTTTAAGATGAACTCTGCAATTACACTACTTGCTTTTTGCTCCATCAACTCATGCCTGACTGTTATGCACTCTTCGGAGTCCAGATCTCATGTGGTGGAATATGCTTTCAAAACCATGCAAAGCATTTTTTCTATTTATCACAAAAGTACATCAATATAGGTTTTCCAAGTAAAAGCATTTGAAAGTTTCATCAAAACTTTTATAGTTCAGCTTGGACCTATTCCTAATCCACAGAGAGGGTAAAAGACTCATGTGGTACCAGCACACCCTGAAATAAATAAGCAAAAAAGCAGTAATGAGATTAGCTGTCCAACAAAACCACCAAACCCACAGCTACACATCTTTCCCTAATACTGTCAGTAGAATACAGAATAACTGCAAGCCTTGGTGCTGCAACTGATTTCACTCTGGATCCAGCTGAATCAAACTGGTATTTAAATGGCATTCCAGCCAATGCTCCAGCGGGTTATGAGAGATGGAAACTACTGGAAATTGGAAAGGCATTGTTGGGAATGATGTCAGATTTGGATTTATTCTGCCACCTCCAGTAGCAATTCTAAGGTGAGAATCAAGCTTTTATATTTAACTCTTCTACACAAACATTAAAGAGTGAATATGAAACGTGTTCTTTAAAATGGAAAAAACTGTCCAGCAACATTCTGCAAATTCTATGCATCTTCAGTTAATCTAAATGAGAAGTGGTACTTTGTATCAAGATGGGACACTCATAAAACTTTTGGAAATATGGCAGCTAATACAAAAAATTATGAAATCAGCACTGAAGATTTTCCATTTAAGCAATGCATAACATAAAGATGAGTTTGGTTTGTTCAGCCTCCATTTCAGGTCTACAGCCCTACCTCCACAGCCTGCTATCTGACCACTGAAGCACCTGTGAAAGCTTAGCACATCACAAGCAATGAGCTATACAGCTGAAAATTCCCTTTTGCCTTCAGTAAAGTGAAGGGAGCATTAATCATCAGCAGTATCAAAATCTCCTCTTTAGCACTTGGGCTTCATATTGCAGGGATATCTGAGAGTCATGAAACACAAGCTGTGGTAAGTCCTCAGAAAGTGAGGAACTTCAGGTCTTAGCAATTTCGTAGGTTCACCCAAGAACATCTATAAAAAAGCCATACACCTGTATGTAAATAAATATACACATAAACACAGTATATGTATGTAAACACACACAAATACATCCATACATATATATAAATTATCTATAATTAATATAAAGAGGCTCATCACCCAGCAGGTGGCACTCATAACCTGAGCTCCTGAGGCTGGAGTATGGTGGGAGGTTGGGAGCAGGCACTGCTCAACAGGAGGCACCACCTTTATGAAAGCTAAAGACAACATGGACACAAAAGCATTCGCCACTCTTTTGCAATACCTGATGTGTCAAGTCCAGCATCTGGGCCAAAATCCCATTTATCTTACTGGCCAGGCATCCCCTCCATTAATTCCCCGACAGCTGTAAGACTCCCACTTCCCTGCTGCTAATTCTCAAAGCTCTTGCAACCTTTTCAAAGGAGCAACATTTTGGGGACTGAAGGGTCATGGAATATTTTTGATGTAGAAGCATCACATTATGATGTCAAGAACAATACAACTAAATGTAAAGCTTCCTTCAGACTTCATCACTTCTGTCCTCCATTTAACATACCCAACTAGCTTTCAATTAGTCCTACTAATAATTTGGGATTTTGAAGATCTCATGAATGAGCAAATCAGAACTGGCAAAGGAAATGCTGTTTTCCTTTGATTAAAATTAAAGTCTTGTTTTCACCCATGACTTAAGTGTCGCTATCATATGTACATTCTTAATACACCTCCTTCTTCAGCTGAGTGGTGCTTCAACTTCAGCTGAGTGGATTTGTTTTAAAAAAAAAAATTATTTTCTTTTCAAATTCAATATTCCACCCATTTCCCTCCCCTCTTAAAATAAATAAATAAATAAATCAGTTTAGAAGCATCAGTTTGAAAACATCGGCTATATGTGCAGCAATGCTGTTCCCCATAAGAGAATGCTTCATGTCAGATTGAGAGATACCTTTCCAAGGTCATTTCATGTTCCAATGGGTCTGTTATGAAGTTGTGGAATGGCAGATAAGGTTGCATGAGATAGTAAAGTGCCTTCCTAAGCTAGTTCTGGGCAGTAATGTGCAACCAATATTTGAGCAAGGGACTACTATAACATTTACCTCTGAAAGAAATGTCATATGCTGAAATAAATAGTTCTGCAGGAAGGACAGAAGTAGTACTGAGATACTGATAATCTGTTTCCCAATTAAAAAAAGAAAAAAAAAAAGCCAAAGAAAACGCTATTTTCTTGACAGATTTGCAGTAACTGCACATGTTTATGGCACTTGGCAACAATTGGGTGCCTCTAGGAACGTTAGGGGGTATCTCTTCAGCAAGTTAAAATACTCAACCCTGTGTAGTAAGAAGAATTTGATATTAAAAACTGTTCAATTCAGAATCACTAGTGATGCTTCCAAGTTACAAGAACAAGGATACCACAGCAGTTCCCTATTAGGTACCAGGAGTGATAATTTGCAAGGTTAAAAGGAAGAGGGGAAAAAAAAAAAAAATTACATATCTAAGAATGTTTCTTGGAAAGTCTTGTAGTTACACATGTGAGAAATGATGATCCAGTATTTTTAGACTGCTTCTAACAGAACCCAAAAATGGAGGAAACCATATAACAGTATCCTCTTTGCAAGCTTTTAATACTGCCTGAGCCTATCCCAAACTCTGAAAGGAGGTAAGCATCTGGCAGCACACTGAATTGCGTGCCACCATTTCAGCCATCACACCAGGGACTAAATCCTTCCCTGGAAAGAACAGAGAAACAAGCAAGCAAACTCCAGAGAGAAGGGGGGAAAAAGATCCTCCTCACAAATGGTTAGCTACATCTTAACGAGGTTTAAAGCTTGACGAATGATCGCTCGTTTGGAATACAAAAATGCAAGCGTTTGGCATCGGAACAGCCTCAGCAAAGGGATAGTGGACTGTGAGGGGGTGTTTTTTCAAGTCCCAAATGAGCATCTTGGGGGTCTAACAGCCTGTCAGGAAAAAAATTAGAAAAATGGCCACCCAGCACTGAACTATGCACAAAATGCAGAGTTTTCGCGCTTCCAGTTCTGCATTGCACCCTGCGCTCCCAGCCCCCCGCATTCCCACAGGCTCCCAAACACCCCCGGCCCCCTCATGCCGCTGCCCGCTGCCGAGCAGCGGGGGACTACGGGTCCCTCGGCGCTATCTGCAACAACCCCCGGGGCTCCATTACTACTACTTTTAATATTCCTGCTAGTATCACTTTTCTAATGAGCTGCTGTTACTACAGAAATGTAAATATCGCCAGCTAAGTAGTTCGGGTTTTTTTTTAAACATCCGAAAAGGTAGAGAAATGGAGGGGGGGAGGGGGGGGAAACACCTCAAATATCCGCTATTAAACATTTTTAACGCTAAAGCCGCACTGACCCTGCCGCCCGCCCGCTCGCAAAGCCTTGCGGTTTCCTCAGGACTGGCTCCAAGCCTACGCTAAACCTTCCCAAAAACTGGCTTCAGCGCCCATCAGCACGGGCTGGGCTTACCAGCGGATGCTCCCCCGGCCGCGCTCCAGCCTGCGCGGCGCAGCGCGGCCCCTGCGCGCCCCCGCACCCCGCCTCCGCCGCACACCGCCCGTAACTTCGCAGACGCTGCCGCGTCCAAGCGCTCAGGCGTAATTTCCGCGGGGGGCAGAAAGGCGGGAAGGGCAGCTGAGGGACAGGCTCCCGCAAAGAGCTGTAGCCCGCCTGCGGCACTCCCGCACCGCACCGCCCTGCGCCGCGCATCCCGCGCCGCGGGCAGCCAGTCCGCCCCGCCGCCGGGGCAGGGGCGAGCCCTGCCCGAGGACCCCCCGCAACGACCCACGGCGGGGACAAGCGGGCATGGGACAGCCAAAAGCCAAAACGCGGAGAGGGGAATGGAAGCAGACGAGAAGGCGCCCCCGCGCCGCAGCCCCGCCGCCCCCAGCCCTTCCTCCCCGCGCAGCGATGTGCGGCAGCAGCGCGCCCCGCGGGGGCAGCGCACGCCCCTCGGCCCTCCCCGCTGACCTCAAGCCAAGGACAGCTCGGCGGTCCCGCAGCGCATCGCGACCCGCGGGCCCCGCTGAACCGCGCCGGGCCAGGCGGCAGCCAGAGCGGCCAGGGGAAGCGAGGGGAGCGGGGCCAGCAGCTCCTCACCTAAGCCCGCCCCGGTTGGTGCTCTCCGCCGCCTCTGCGGGACGGACGCGGCTCCTCCCGCTCTCCGCGGAGAAGGCTGGCGCGGACAGCCCCGGCCCGCCGAAGTTACGCGCCGTCGCGGAGCCGGGCTCCCACCTGCAGCGCCCGTCAGACTCCGGCAGCCAGCACGGCGCGGCTCGGCACGGCACCGCACGGCTCGGCCCGCCCCGCTCCTCCCCATTGGAGCCGCCGCCGCTCCGCCTCCGCCCTACCGGAGCACCCGCGGGGGCGGCGGCGGTGGGCAGAGGGGTCTGGGACCCTTCTGTCCGCGGAGCTGCGGTCGGAGCAGGTGAGGAGAGCTGGGAGGCATCAGCTCCTCTTGGCACCCCCCAACCGTCCCTGTTTTTTGGGCTTTTTTTGGGTGCCTTTTTTTTTTTTTTTTCCCTTTCTGGGGAAAAAGGAAAATGCCGAAAGCGGCTCCGTGACGTTACTTTATGCCATCGCTTCGTGCTGTTGGGCTTACGGGGAGCTCGCTGCCGCAGCAGTCTCTGAAAGGCTCCGATTCAAGCGCTGCCACCCGGTCCGAACCATCTGAACATGGTCTCTAATGCCCGGAGAAGGCAGCGGCAACCCGGGCAGGATGTCACAGTGTCAGCACTCCGTGACAGACCCAGGGAAACCACAAACTTCTGTGCAACAGTTAGAGGCAGGGCCGGGAGAGCAGACTCGGGGCTTCCTGAACAACGCTGCCCGCAAAAAAACCTGAGCATCTCATCCTTTCAGTCTCCTTCCCTCAACAGCCCGTTGCAATTTCTGACTTTTTGGGGTTTTTTCCCTGTTCAATTTATAGGTAGCACTTGCACAAGGGTGCTCTAGACAGAAAAAGGACAGTGTGTGGGAATTGAGGGACACAAACAAGAATACAGCTGCACTGGTGGGAATTTAAAGATAGTTTCCAGATAGTGGGAATCCCCCCTTGGATTTGGGAGCGATCACCCTGAAATTTTTGAGAAGGAGGTTGCAGCTCTGGCAAAACATCTGTCCCAGGAGGGGGAAACCTTCAGCGACATTTAGAGGTGAAGAAGATACCCACCCAGAAGTGAGAATTTCCTGGACTAAAGCACAGCGGGGAAGAACCAGAACAGCTCACGGCTGACTTGTCTTGGGCAAAATGGTTGTGAGATGTCCAGACGAGGGGAAGAGTGTTCCCAGACCAGCCGCTTTGGGTGTCATGCCTAAGTCATTAACACCAAGATTATACCTGACCCTGCCGAGGTCTGTAAGTCACGCCGAGGCTGACTTATCCTCCGTGGGAGGCAGCCAGAATCGCCGCATTTAGAAAGCCTGCTGGCCACGCAGAGTCGGCGCTTAACGCCCAGCAAATCCCTCTGCTCAGCAGCAGGGAAGGCCCCGGAGCCAAGCAACAGGGACAGACGGGCTGTGTCCCAAAGGCCACGGTGCAGGCTGCGATAGGAAGGGCTGCGGCGTCCTTTGGCCTGCGGCCAGCAGCGCCTGCTGGCACCTCTGCCTGAAGTTTGCCCGCAGCGCAAATAATTGCTGAGATCCACCACATGTAGTCTTAAGAGTTCAAAGGATAGCCGTGGGGGAGAGCTCCTTGTGAGAGGGGGGGGGGCACGGTGTGCCAGCTGCCAGTGGCAAAGGTTAAAGTTCTGACGGGGAAATTTTAGTTCAGCACACAAGATAATTTTCTATGATAAGTTATGCTTAAGTCGGCTCAGTGAGAACATTCTGCTATCGAAGGGAATTGTGTGGCAAGCAAATTTCCTGGGTGCTTGCATTTTTATTTTTTATTTTATTTAACTGGGGATCTATGTAGAGTTATTGACTTTTACAGCTTTGCAAATTGATATGCAAGAGGGGATGGGCTCAAAGACTCTGACTTCATTCTTTTGCTGTTTGGCAAAGCATTCACAGAAACTGAAGTCCTGTGTCTATGTCAGGATGTACATGACGAGGTGGGAGAGCTGGAACATGACCCTAGCCAGTGCATCAGCAGACGTCCTCTAGCCAGGAGCCAGTGATGTTACAGCAGGACACGGCTCCAACCTAGAATGGTGAGGCCAGGCTTCCCAGCAGGAGCAGGACTACGAGGCAAGGAGTGAAGCTGTGAGCAGGAAAGTGGCTCTGGTCATGCCACACAGGTTTCCGCATGCTATCACATGACAAACTCACAGTGCATCCCATTGAATAAGGGGTTTCTTATCTCTGCTGAGGTCAAGGTGGGCTCTGGGAAGGAACTAAGTGTGTAGCAAAAGTGCTATAAAATGAGTACTAGGGTAGGAAGGCTACTGGGAGAAGCTGGTGCTCTGCCATGGCTGGCAGCAGCTAACTGGGTCTTTAGGGGAACTGGCTTCAGGTAATTCCTAAGCAATTGCCCAGCCCTGCTTTATTGGGCAAAATGGCTGAAGTATATTTTGTTCTGCTGATGTGGGAAAAGGCCGCGCCAGTCCCTGTTGGGGAGGCATTAATTAAAGGAACTAATGGCGAGTTCCTAAAATATCTATCGGAGTGATCAGGATGTCTGCTGAGAGAAATCTGACTTGCTGGGCTTCAAGTTGTGCCAAGTCATTGTGTTCATCAGGAAATGAGGGTGTTCTGGGGCAGGTAAAACAGAAATAAATCACGTTGACCCTCCTCTGGTACTTTCTGCTCATATTTCCAAAGCCACGTTTTAGGAGGTGGCTTACATATGTTCGTTGTGTCATTACTTAGTAGGATGTAACAGTTCTGAAGCACTTTTTTCCTTTTTTTTTTGCTTATGTTGTGGTTAATGCTTTCAGCACATTGTATAGGAGTCTCTCCTTTCTAAAACTACCGTCCTAAGCACCCATCTCTGAAACTCCCCTGTTCAGGATCTGCATTAGAAGAATGTGAGTCTGATTTATGGTAACCTGACATGACAATTCATGGTAATAGGTGATAAAAAGTTGAAACCTTGTGACAGAGAGGGCATTCGTCTCTGACCATGATGTCATCGTGGGAAGTTGCAGGGGAGCTCAGGAGAGCACAGACCTTGTGAGCACGGGGTGATGAATGAGGGGAAGTATTTGCAGCATCACTCTAAAGAGCAATTTACACCAGAGCGGATCATTATTTCCAGACATTTCAGTAGTTCCTAGTGTGGACTGGCCTCATATATCCAGACTCTTATGGGCCCTCTATATCATTTGTGTGGCATTTTTTACTTTAAATGAACTTAATTAATAATGCTTCATCTGTCGCTGCTTATTAAATCGCTTCCAGGAGATCAGATGGTGGGAGATGAGCAGCTGATGGTCACTCCCCTTCATATGCTGAAAGAGAACTCCAGAGTTGGAGTGCTTTGAGGATGAGACCAGAGGTACAGATTTATGATTCATTTTGTGTCACATAAAAGGGTTAATAAATACTACAGTAATACACTGTGCAGATGGTCTTGTCTTTGCAGAAACACTGCATCCTCGGCACTGCAGGCCCATCAACTGGCAACATTAGCTACTGGCATCCTCTGCCCCCGAGGGTATCCTGCAGACCTTCCACTGTGGCACCAATCCTCACTCCTGCGCTGTGGAAATCTGTTCCTGAAAAGTTTTCTGGTCTGACAACCTACCTGCTTACAATAAAATCCAAGAGCACTTGTTTAAATGCTCTGTTTCCAGTAAATGAAACTCTACACCATAGAAGCAGCTTTGGCCCTGCCTGGTCATTTTAAATCACAACGGATTGTTAGAGGAACCAGGGCAGTGTTTGTTATAATTTGCCAGCCCCTGAGGATTGCTTTCAAATTGGAGACCATTTTTATCTGATATTACAGCCATCCCCAGCTTCATTTTTATACTATCATCAGCAGACATGATGTTTAAAAGGCAAAAAGACAGAAACAGGCAGCATCCCTGCCCCAGCTAATACATGGTCTGGAGACTGAAACAGATTTATTGAAATCAATGTGCACTTTACCATTGATTTCTTTGTGCAGTGAGGCCTCCTTTAGAGCTTGTCAGCTTTTTCTTGTAAAGCTGAAATGAAACTAACCTGATGTATTAACACTGAGGAGTTTGAGGTGATACCTCTCTCTCTTTCTTTCTCTCTCTCTCCCTTTCTCTTTCTCTTTTTCTCTCTCTCTAGACTTCTGAAACACCATAGAAAAATAACTCATATTTAAAAATATGTTTTATCACATTTACTGAAGGTGTCCAGGCTGCCTAAAAAATATACATAATGCATGCAAAATGCAATTTAGCATTGGCAGGGGATTTGACCAGATGATATAACTGGTCATTTATAACCAGCTATGACTCTAATTGCATGTCCACATTGTGCTGTTTAAAGTTTTAAATTCATCCCACACCATATTTTCATTTAGTGAAAGAAATTTACTTTAGCATCATTCTTTCCCTATGTCACAAGAGTAATTTTTCACTGTTGATAAGAAAATGTCATTTTTTGTTTAAAAATTGCAAATGACAAAGCCATTGCTATGTCTCCTGAGCTTTTCTTATTTATTGATTCTCCTTATTTAGTGAGTAATTTCAACAAATTTTATAATAATAACAATCTGTAGTGCATATCTATCAAATTGTTCAGAAAAGACTTTAAATAAATTATTATGAGTTATGATCTTGTCATATGAAATGGTGATTTTTCAGCCTCCATATCTTGGCCCCTGAAAAGAATAGCAAGAAATACACTGTATGACATTTTAAGTGGACTGACAAGCTTCTACAATGAGGTCACTTGCTTAGCGGATGAAGGGAAAGCAGTGGATGCTGTTTACCTTGACTTTAGAAAGTTATTTAACATTGTTTTTTATAAGACCCTCATAAACAAGCTGATGCTGTACAGGTTAGATAAGCGGACAGTGAGGTGGACTGAAAACTGTTTGAATGACCAGGTCCAGAGTGTTGTGATCAAGGGCAGGGCGTTCAAGGGGACAAGTCACTAGAGATGTGCACAAGGGCTCAGTTTTGGGGCCAATACTCCTTAGTGGAGTATTGTAACCTCCTTATTAAAGATCTGGATGATGGAACAGAATGTAAATTTGCAGATGAAACAAAGCTGGGAGGAATGCAGATACACCAGAAGGTTGTGCTGCCATCCGGAGGGACCTTGAGATGTTGGAGAAATGGGCAGATAAGGATCTTGGGTAGTTCAACAAAGAGAAATGCAAAGTGTTGCAACTGAGACTTGAACAATCTCAGTAGAGGGTGGGAGCTGATCAGCTGGAAAACAACTCTGCGGAGAAAGACCTGGAGGTTCTGATGATCACCAGGTGATCACCAGCCAGCAATGTGGCCTTCACTGAAGCAACTGGCCCTTGCTGCAAAGGCCAGTGGTATCCTGAGCTGCACTGGGAAGAGTGTTGCCAGCAGGCTCAGGGAGATGATCCTTCCCCTCTTCTCAGCCCTGATGAGGCCACAGCTGGAGTGCTGGGTCCAGTTCTGGGATTCCCAGTCCAGGAAAGATACGGATTTACTGGAGAGAGGTCCAGATAATGTCCTTTAAGATCATTACGAGACCTGAGCTTCTGAGGTGTGAGGAAAGGCTCAGAGAGCTGGGAATGCTCAGTCTGGAGAACAGAAGGGGGATCTTATTAATGTATATCAATTCCTGATGGGAAGGAACAAAGCTGAGGTAGCCAGGCTCTTTTGAGTGGTGCCCAGTGCCAGAACAAGAGGCAGCTGGCACAAATTAAATCAGAAAAAAATCCATCTGAACACAAAAAATCCCTGCACTTTTTACATTGATGGCAGTCAAACATTGGCACAGGTTGCCCAGAGAGGTTGTGGAGTCTCCCTCCTTGAAGATATTTAAAAGCCATCTGGACATGGCCCTGGGCAATCTGCTGTAGGTGTCCCTGCTTGAGCAGGCCGGTTGGACAAGATGACCTTCAAAGGTCCTTTCCCACCTCAGCCATTCTGTGATTCTCTGAGTAATTCAGATACTCCACAGAGTGCACTCTTCCCAGTTCTCAGTGAGAAAACAGAAAATTACTCCACTGCAATTTCATTTTCTGACTTCAATGAACAAAAATATGTTATGCATCATTAACAACATACCAGCATATTAAAACCATATTAAGCTTGTAAAATAAAGAATATTTTTTTATCCATGGCCATCAAATTTATTTCTGTTTTAATCTGAAAAATGAAATAATTCCACATGGATCTCCCAGTTAGTGATGCCAAGTGTGTGTGCTCTTTAATTTGAAATGAAAATATTTCTGTTCAAACTCTGAGATGGAACGTGCACACTCCCATGTTTCAAATTAGAACAAATTAGATGATTTTCAATCAGAAAGCTATGTCAAGGCAAAGGAGATGGCAGTATTGCAGATTGACCATTCTGCCCTGTAATGGCTCATCAGTCCAGGCCAAAAGTGCAGTAAAACCAGAGAAACATCTGTCCTTGGTCTGGCTGACATGAACATGCATATTGTGGTGTTGGACAGGACTGGTGGCCGCCTGCAAGTGTGAAGTCTAGACAGTCACAGACCACACTGAAGTGGAAGGGCATGCTGATTGTCTCTTTTTTTTCAAGTGAAATGAAAGAAGAATTAAGGCCTCATTTATGTAGTGGTAATTGAAACAAGACGAGCCACTGCCCAAGGTGCAACATAATATAGGAAGGCTGGATTGGAAGCTCGGCCATGTGGCTAGAGGGGGTTCACCAGAAATTGGTTGCAAACCCAGGAAATGGGGCATTGAATTGGTTGAAGCTCTGCATTAGTTTGTGGGTGTAAAGAAGCACAAAGCGAGCAGGCAACCGGACAGGCAGAGTGTGTGTGTGGCCCCAGAAAGGTAGCCAAGAATAAATGCCTTTTTATTCTTTCCAACCCTGAAAAGCCTGGAAAAAGATTTCACAAACAAGAAGACAGCTTCTAACTGTCTGGTCCTTCTGTGTTTCAGTGGGAAAAAAATATTTATATTTTAACAAACAGATTTTACCCAACTTGTAAAAACAATTTCGACTTGACGCCATCATAGAACTCTGTGAACTTTGGCTTCCTGCAAGGAGCAGCCTTATCTTACTGCAACACTATATAACTTACAGCGCTTAAAGCAGTCTCCTATACAGCAGGCTACAGTCCCATCCCACTATCAATTAGAACTCCTCTCACAAAACAGACTGGAAAAGACGTGTATTGCAGCCTTGGAGCAATACATCTTCTCCCACAGTTATGAAACCTTTCTTCCTTTAGGGATAAACAGTAAAGCAACATCTAATTTGTATGAATAACTCTTTCAGCTGCCTAAATACTTCCAGCCTGATGAATTTTTAAGCTCTTCTGATTTTTCTGAATGTATTAATCTTCCACCTGTTATTTTAGTGCAAACTAAATCATGCCATGTCACTAGTGTTTCATATTTCCTTCTATGTTTTTTTTTAATTAAGATTTGTGATTCGACAGCTTTTTCAAAATGGTAAAATATTAACCAGCTGTCCTTTAGATGTTTCTCCAGGTAAGGTTTTATGTCTGGTGGTCTGTGGCATGAAAAAGAAATCACTTACTGACAAAGCTGTTCAGTCTACTCGTGGTTCTTGCTGAACTGAGAATCTGCAGAAATGCATAGCAGTGCATGGACTACTGCTTTTTTCTTGCCAACTCCTCATCTCTAAATGCGATGCCATTTGCGTACAGAGCTATCCAGATGTGTGTCACAGCTTGATTTCTTGGGGCTGCCTGTGGAAACGCTTCAAGAGAAGCAGTTCTCTCTACCCCAGTGACATGACAAATCCCTTCAGGATGCTATGCATTACCGGAGCAGCAAAGCTTTATTACATTTGCTTTTAATGTGTCCCTTTTCAATTTGTTGAAAATACATCCTCTCTTCTGAACATGTTCATGAAGCCCACAGAAAATTCTTTTTGTCATGTCTGACTAAACCTTTTTTAATTTGACAGTGGAAATTGTGTTTCTGTACTGCTAGCTGTTTGTTTGTAATCTGGGCTTTTTCACTGGTACAACAAAAATAGCTCCAATCTGAAGGTGAAAATTCTAGCCTGCATTTCTGTGCCAACACTCACAGAAGAAGTCTAGCAACGCAGGGGGATACAAACATATGCCTTAATCCTCTGAACGAACAGGTGCTTCATAGTTAAAGACAGATGAATACTTATTTGGAATATTTATTTGGCATGTCCCCTGTAGGTTCCTGCCTCTTGCTACTCTGTTGCAATGCTAAGGACTCGTACTCCAAGTGCAGCATGGCAGCTCCTCCATTTTTGTCTTCTCATGCACCTGGTTTGTGGAAGTGGAGGGACTCTTGTGTCAAGAGCTCAGTTGGGAAGTGCAAACAGCCCTTGGAGGTGAGAGGTAAGCTTTGAAATGTAGGGAGAGGAGAGGTAGAAGGATTCAGATCCTCAGGAGTTTGGGATGATCCTACAGATTGAAATCTTACAAACATTTGCAAGTTGTAGATTCCTTGGCTTTTTACTTCTCTCTTGCTTTTCTTTTTATTTTTTTCTTTTTTCTTGACAATGTGCAATTTGTTATAGCAACTGTATCTGTGTTTTTGTCCTGGTGCAGCACTGGGAGCTTGAATCATGATGCAGGACCTCAGCTTCTTGTTCTGAGGTGGATTTTCCCATGAGAGATCTGGGCTGCAGGGGCAGTCCCTGCTTTTAGCCTTGCAGTGTGGGAACCTCTTGTTGTGAGGGCTTGTGCACACTGATGCTGGAAATTTCTGGTACCAGGGCTGCCTTGGGAGTCATTTGTCCTGGTTTGTGTAGATGGGCTGGGAATCAGAGCTGGTGCCAAAGCAGGTGCTGTAATTTGTGGGGTTTGCCATGCTCTGCTGAGCCTGTGCTCTCCCTCTCAGCCCCTGGCCACGTCTCCAGGAGAGTGGTCCTCAGAGGCAGCTCCAGCCAGATGGGCACTGCATCTACTGGCATAGGTGGCCATGTGAGCTGCCACAAGCCTAAGAAGACATTAAGCAGAGCATGCTCATGTAGCTGCGTTTTCACTATTTTCTTTTAAAGCTTTGGCTGTTAAAGTTGAGAAAATAGAGATGACAAGTAAGTTGAAAACATTCTAAGGATCAGAAAATTTGTAAAGGTACTTCCTGACAGCCTTTATATTTTGACTATATCATTTCTCAGTGGCATTTACAGCTACTGTGACAGCTACTATTACAACCCATCAGGTTATTATATGTGATTTTGCAGCATGGATCATGGATTGATTACAAAAGGATCGTTGCACATACTTAAGATCCATAATCTTCAGTGTATGCTACATGCAAAAATAAAAAATGCTTGAAGCAAGGCTGTCACGTTTTCAGGCCATACCATTCTCCCTGCATGAATCACAGATTTCAAATTCTGGAGAGGAAGGGTTAAACCTCCTGACAGCTGCAAAAGTTTTCACATAACAAGTGGTACATGTACCGTTAAAAAAAAAAAATCCAGAAAATTAGTCCAAGCCCTTCACAGTAGAGACTGAAAGACAAAAGATGATTCTTGGTGAGATAATGTTTGTCTCGAGTGAGTATCAACATGAAATCTCTTTTTTTTTAAATTTCATTTTCAATTTTAAGTAAAGGGTTCAAAACTAATTATTAAAATAGGACCTCACACTCCTTATTACAGGAAAAAAACAGGTTATTAACATTCATGAGGGCCCTATTTAAAAAACCAAAAGACTTCAAATGAGCTAAAAGATGAAACAGATCCTGCAAACAATAGGTAATTCATTAAGAATTACCGAACAGCATCAATTAGACTCAGTAACTACAAATACATTGACATATTTGACTACTTTTATACAATTTATTAACTCCACACTTAAATTAAATGCATGCAACTGCAAAAGCAGGAGAAAGAATATGTCTAAGTTCAGTAATTCTTTGACACGAGTAACATCTTTGTTAATCATATGAGTGGAGGAAAATAGCTTTTCATAACTGAGGGCATAATTCTGCAAGTGTTGCTGAAAAGACAGTGAAGCTGTAAACACAGGATACACTTTGGAAACTTGGCCCAACAGAAGAGAGCAATTAGCTTTAATTATGATGTCTAGCATGAATATTAATGTGGAGACTAGGTGTAAAAAAAACCCTAACCACCTTTAAATAGTGTGATTTATATGGGTGAGACTGAATGGTTACTTCTTGTGGTCAACACTTTAGTGAGGCAACTTAAAAGAGCATATAAAGAGCAGTCAGATTGTATCCTGGGGTGTTAGCAATGCAGGAAGGGCCACATGTCCTCTGACTAAAGAGTGTTACTTGTATAAAGACTAAAGAATACATGAAATCAAAAAATAATAAAAACCTATATAAATTTCCATATATGTATTACTTTATTGAAATCTGTAATGTTTCCTATTAATTATTTATGGCATTTAGTCCCACTACACTCTATACCTTACATACATTTTCTAGCAATCTGTCTTGCTCACAGTAGTTAAGACTTTTGACAGTCTGTCATACACAAACAAATTTATATTCTAAAAATCTTTCTAAGCTGCTTTCAAACACACCTGCCTATTCCATGTCATACACACCATATGCCAGAGTCATGGGTAGGGTAAAGGGGTTTATGGCACTGATCTTATATGTGGAGCCCCCATAATTTGCCCTGGCAGAGAGCAGAGCCTGACACCTGTGCAGGAAACCATAAAGCCTTAAATGTGTGATCAGCAGTTTTGGAAGAAGATTAATCATGGGTTTTATGTGTTATCATTTCTCTGATAAGCCAGTGACTATGCCAGTTCAGAGGACATATTGTGCCTTCAAAATTAATTTTACAGTCAGAATTGTCACTTCCCATTTACTCTGACCTTTCAGCTTGATCAGAGAAACCTGCACAGTTTTAACTTATTTGCAAAACTTATTTTTAATATGTTTTACATTCTTTTGAAAACATTGTGTTCAGTTTTAGTCCTCAGGCACCTTGCTCAGTAAAGCATCTAAAAGAACAAAATTACTTTTACACATAACCATTAAGTGCTCCCCTGAATTAGAATATTATTGACTAAATTTCATGCCTACAATAAAGCTACTAAAGCAGGTTATTGGAACAAGATTTGAGATTTTATTCAGATTTACAATAAAACATAAGGAAAATGACTAATGGATATTGACTACCAAAGGTTATTGTGATGTAAGATAAGGACTGAGACAGAGTTCAATTAGCAGTGATGGTGGCAAGAAACTTTTCATCACACTGAAGATGAATTTGTAATACTATGGACTGTTGCATTCCAAACAGGATAACTTTTCCCAAGTCTTACATAGAAACTTTCCATTTATATTAAATCACTATACATTAACAGATATTTGTGAGAATTGCGTGATTTTTGTTCATTATCCTTTTTAAATTAAGTCACTATATAGAGAGCAAATCCGATGGAATAACTTTACCATGAAGTAAGAGTACAAGTTCAACTCCCAAACAAATTTTTTTGCTGCAGAAATGCTTTTTTCTAAAAAATGAAAATACTTTTGACTGAATTGAAAACTAGAAAAAAAAATCAATGGCATTCATTGGCAAACTCATTCCATCTATTAACAGCGGGCAAACAACTCATAATTAAAGACTTGACAGCATAGACTTAATAACCTTAACTTCAGAATTCTGTCATGAAAACTATAGATTTGGATTGTAATCCTACAAACATATCTCCAGCAAATGCTATCAGAAGACAATATGATAAACTAGGATAGTTTACCATCCATTTTTAACTACCCCTCATTTTAACTGTATTTTGGTCTGGAAAACATCGTCGTTCCAGAATGAAGAGTGCCTCAAAACTGTTGATATAATCTGTTTTATCTTGCCTTTGGGCAGGAAACCTTCAGCAATTGCTCCTAAAATATATTTCAAATTTTGTTCAAATTTGGTGTCTGGCTGATGCGGCTTATACAGACACAGATGGCCAAGCTCAGATTTCAGAGAGGTGAATATTGTGCCGTCAGACTCAAATTCAATTTTCCTCATGGTACTCCAGGCCCAAGCAAGGTCCCAGTAAATAATTAATCCTGTGGAAAAACTCTAAAACCTCCAGGATGTGAGGCATGGGTTTGGACATCTCCAGTTTACTGTGGACAATAACCCCCTAGGATTTAAGGGTTGCGGGAGCTACTTGGCACAACCAAATGCATCCTGCAGACTCACCACCATTTCCCACATGGGTGTAATAGGAGGGAACATTTCTAGGTTCCCACGTTGGCATTTTGGACATAGAGAGGTAAGGAATGTTTCCAAGCACTGTGCATGCTTCTGGCAAAATGGAAAACTCTATCTTCTCTGGTTATTAAGCAAAGAGCATATCTGAGTAATTCTTACCAGGATGGTGACGACTCCTATTGTTAGTTCTTATCGTTTTGGTTTTTTTTTTTTCCTGAATAGAATTAAGGCCATTCTCACTAGTCTCAATTTATTCCACCGTGTAAAAATGATAAGAAAATAACATTTGTTATGAAACAAAAATTATTTCATAAAATTTTAAAAATACATCTGAATTCTCTTTATTAGCAGTTTAGGCAAATACTGTGAGGTACTTGATAAGGTTTTGCTCCTTAGCTGTTACAAATGCTACTGTTTACTTTTTTTTTTTTTTTTTGTAAAGGCTTTTTATTAATAATTTGGAATATTTATTTTAGAATGATGTTTCTATTAAAAAATCCACCAGTGAACCTTTGTACTGCTGGTAAACACAAAGGCTTTTGTGAAACAATCTTGCTTCTAAGTCCAACAAACAGCCATTGAAATCCCTCATCTGTTCAGACATTATGTGCTTTTCCTTTTACTAAAATCTACCTCAAACAGTTCTGCACTGCAGTTACCTGGGGTAAATCTAGAACTGCCTACAATCATCTCTGAGTGTCTTCAGCTTCCAGGCTGGCATCTAAGAGAGGTTAATATGACTCAGCTACTTTCTGGCCAACATTTTTTGCTCCTTGCAAAATAAATAATGCAGTAACCATATTAATTCCTCTACACTCTAAAAGTAAGCATTTTTTTCAAGTGTGTATTTTGTATATATATTTATATATATATGTATATGTTTAGACAAATGGAAAGAAAGAGAATTGAGGAAAAAAAGAAGTTTTATAGTTGCTGAACAAAGTAAAATTACAGTAACATACTTGGGTAAAAGAAAAAACATATTAATTTTCTGTTTTGATTAATAGACCGTTTGCAAAAGGAAATAATTTGTTAAAACAAAAGCTATAACAAGTAAAACATACTTTCTTGGTTAAAATTTTCTTCTATTTTCAGTGAAAATGGTTTTCAAAGTGGAAACTTTTAAACATCATGTTGCTTTATGCAAACTGTCTGAGCTAAGCAAAGGACTTTTCAAAGAGTCTCAAAATCCTTTTTTCACTTCAGCAAGGATCTCTCCCATTGATTTGATACTCTTTTTATGGATGAAAACCTTATCCAAGAATGAGAAATGTTTCCATTGAAATCACTTATCAAATAATAAGCCATTAGTGTGTTTTCTTTCTGGAGGGGATGATGCCAAGTAAATTACTTTCATTATAGGTCAAGTATCACCAGTACTAAGAGCCTTGGACATAGTTTTTAAATGCTTTGATGGATCTATATCAATGCACTTTCTACTGCTGAGGACTTCTGAAATCCCAGGTCATCAAAATTCAATTCAGCTCAACTTACCCGTTCAGTTCCAGTTCAGGCCTCTTCTTCACAGAAGAATTTCAGTGAAAAGTCAGAGGACACAGGAACAAAGGGAAGGGTTCTGTTTGTTTACTTATAATTCTCCTTTGTGAGATCCCCCCAGGAGAAGGAAAGAAAATAATTCACAGTCTGGTAAGATCAGAACAGCAAAAGTATTTGCTGTATGGCACACAATAAAGCATTGCCTACTGCACTTCCAGCCAGCACCATCCTGTGAGACTCACAGATCAGCTCCAGATCCTTCCACAGACTTGCTCTGGAAGCTAAAATTCCCCTCATCTCTGGAGACTTTTCTTCCCTGGAGAGCTTTAGAAGACTGATGAAAACCAGATTTGACCCTCTACAGAATATCTGGTTATTTTTCTAATTTTCTGCTCTATGGGTGGATAGTTTTTAAGTACTACTTTAAAAGTGAGGTTGGTTTTCATTCCCACTGACAATGTTCGTATCCCAGTAAACTTGTATTTATTTTACAAGTGTGTTTTCTTTAATCATGCCATGGAGCAGACCACTAATTCTCTCCTTCTGGATGGCTGCAGTGAGACCACACACGCTCCACTCCAAGCACTAGCAGACTGGAAGGAGATGAAAAGACAGAGCAAGAACAAAATACCATTAGAAACCCAATGTTGTTCCCATCTGAATTGTTCTTATACGGTTCCTCACTGAGCCTGCAAACTTCAGGATCTTTGGTCTCTGTGGCCTGTCTGTCAATTTTTTTTCCCCCACTGCTTTATCATTCCAGAAGTGATGCCAAAGGTGCATCCAAAGAGCTATCAATTAGCCCTTGGAGGTAACCCAAAACAACCACTAGCCCATGCTATACTTTCTGGTTGAGACACCAAGACCAGAAAAGGAGGTATTGAACTGACCTGCCTGAGTAAATAAAGGACCTCTTTGGAGTACCTAATGGGAGAATTTTGGAAGTGCAGTATACACCAGTTATATGGAGGGATGATACTGATAGGAGATAAAGTCTCTATGTTATTGTGCTAATTGATTAGTTATTTTCAAAAACACAACTGCATATAACTTGAATATTGTATGCAGTTTTGGTCACCACAATATGAGAAAGACATTAAGCTATTAGAGAGTGTACAAAGGAAGGCAACGAGGATGGTGAAGGGACTTGAAGGGAAGCCCTAAGAGGAGCAGCTGAGGTCACTTGGTCTGTTCAGCCCGGAGAAGAGGAGGCTGAGGAGAGACCTCATTGCAGTATATGACTTCCTTTTGAGGGGCAGGCACTGTCGTCTTCTCTGTAAAGACCAGTGACAGAACCCAAGGGAATGGCCTGAAATTCTGTCAGGGAAGGTTTAGGTTGGATATTGGAAAAATCTTTTTCACACAGAGGGCGTTTGGGTACTGGAACAGGCTCCTCAGGGAAGTGGTCACAGCACCAAGCCTGACAGAGTTCAAGACGTGTTTGGATGATACTCTCAGGTACATCGTGTGACTCTTGAGCAGGGTCCTGTGCAGGGCCAGGAGTTGGACTTGAAGATCCTTGTGAGTCCCTCCCAACTTGGCATATTCTGTGATTCCGTAACTAGAATCTATTTTGATTGCACAATGAGCACTTGTCCGAACTGTGCTTTCCCTTTTTCAAGCAAACTGGAAAGTTGGAAAAGTTTGTCACAACTACAGACTGTAGTGGCCTCCATTTTAAAGGGAACTGCAATTTGAATGTCAACAAGAGATTACTCTGAGAAGACATTTTTGATTCCTGATTTGAAAGTACAAATTTGATTTTGACAGTAGTGATATTGTCTAAATGAGAAACAGATTGCGGTAAATATTGCTGCTTTGACATAAAAAGCTCTCTTCCATCTTCCTGTCCAAGATGACATTTTTCGTAACATGAGTCTAACGTGAACTTCTGGAAAGACAGCTACAGTTTGGAGACCTGGTTGTTCAGTTTGCACCATTTGCATAGTGCAGATGTTTATATACCTACTCATGCAAGAGACACTGGAGAAACAGCTTAAAGTGTCATTGGCTGCTTCCATCTCTGCAGCACCTCTAGTGTCAATCACATTAAATGTGCTTTGCCATCAGAAATTCAAATACAGCCTTTCTCTTGAGGATAGTAGCCCCAGCTCATAGTCTCACCTTAAACCCATGACTTTAAGAGATATATTATGTTATTTTATGGACATTACAATCACTCAGAGAAGTAATGCAGCAGTTGCTGGTGGTACCATGGGAATGGGACCTGTTTGCAGATTCCCATCCATGGGAATCTGTTTGCAGATTCTACAGGTTGCAGTTCTTAATTTGGATACCTTCCTCTGTCAGCATACAAAGTTAGGTGTCTGCACCCTTCCTCAAATAGCCTTGGCTGCTCCTTCTAGGTCTGCCTCTCCTATCAACCAGTGTAATATTTGACATCAGAGGTGCCTGGGGCTGAGGTCAGCTCATGGTCAGAACCATTCAGCCACTGGCCACAGGCACGTTCAGGAGCTATTTGGGAGATCAGACTGCCCCAGCTGCAAGATTTGCTGCCATGCATTGGCACCCTTTGGGCATGGCAGCAGACAGAAAGCCCAACATTTTGCACTAGTGACCATGAGGTTTGTAGGGGAACCCAACTACTCAGCAGCTCAGAGCCAGACTACAGCACTTTTACATCAACTCATCTCATACCTAATCTCTCAATTTTGTCATGGAGTGTGCATTTCATGATAATTCTCTTCATCCACACGTGGAGTGCACAGACTCTGGATTGTAATTCACAGGCTTGTTGCTAGAGACCTGTCAGTTTGTCAGCCTCACCTCGGTGCTTTGGAATGTCATGAAGCAGACCATTCCAGTTTGTTGAGAAGCTGGTATGACACGTGCAGGACAACAAGAGGAGAAGGCCCCGCCAGCACAGGTTTGTGAAAGGCAGGTCTTGCTTGGCCAACCTGATCTCCTCTGCGAAAAGATGAGCTGCTTGAGGGGAAGGCAAGTCAGAACCTGCTTGGTGACCTGATGAGGGGCAGGCAGTGGATACTGTCTTCCTAGACTTTGTAAAACCCTTGACACCATTTCCCACAACATTCTTCTGGAGAAACTGACTTCCCATGGTGTGGATGGGTGTTCCCATCTTCATCAGCTTCATTGCCCTTCTTACAAGACCAGGTGCTGGGTCCTGCACATGGGTCACAGCAACCCCATGTGGTGCTACAGGCTTGGGGCAGAGTGGCTGAAAAGCTGCTCGGTGGAAAAGGACCTTGGAGCACTGGTTGACAGCTGTCTGAACATGAGCCAGCAGTGTGCCCAGGCGGCCAAGAAGGCCAATGGCATCCTGGCCTGTATCAGAAATAGTGTGGCCAGCAGGACTAGGTAAGGATCATTGCCCTGTAATCAGCACTGGTGAGGTCACAGTTCAAATCCTGTGTTTAGTTTTGGGCCCCTCACTACAAGAAGGACACTGAAGTGATGGAGTGTATCCAGAGAAGGACAATGAGGCTGGTGAAGCCTCTGGAACCCAAGTCTTCTGAGGAGAGGCTGAGGAAGCTAGGAGTGTTCAGCTTGGAGAAAAAGAGGCTCAGGAGGTACCTTATTGCTTTCTACAACTACGCGAAAGGAGGTTGTAGTGAATAGGGGCTCAGCCTCTTCTCCCAAATAAAAATCAATAGGAAAAGAGGAAATGGCCTCAAGTTATGCCAGAGGAGGTTTAGATTGGATATTAGGAAAAATTTTTTCACATAAAGGGTTGTCCAGCATTGGAAGAGGCTGCTCAGGGAAGAGATGGGGTCACCATCCCTGGAGTTATTTAAAAGATCTAAATGATCTTTAAGGTCTTTTCCAACCTAAAAATTCTGTGATCACAAGTAAGTCTGAAAGTTCAATTGTTATTTCAAACAACAAATTGATTCAAGTGTTTCCAACAAAGGTTCTTAACTTCAATTGAAAACAAAAGTTTTTTGGATGGATGGTGAATGAAATCAAGAGTTTATTTGGAAGTTTTTAACAGCCATTTGCTCAAGTTGGAATAGGGCCTCAGGCACAGCATATGCAACAATCAGTGAAAAGTGCTTGTACTGAGGAACCAGCAGCAACTATTTTTCTGACAAATACTTACCCTTTTGGGTTGCATTGTCTTTCTAGCCAAAAATATTTATTACCAGCTTCTCAACAAACTGGAACGAAACTGTCTGAAATGCCATCAGATCTAGATAAATGCAATCATGAAGATCTTACTGTGTCACACCAAACATAAAAATGAATATTAAAATTAGTATTCTACTGAATAAAATTCGTATTGCTGCCTGCAAAGTATTCCTTGTGCTCTTCATTTCACCACCAAATTCTGTGTATTTTCTCCCAAACTTTTTTTTTCAAGATGTGTCCCATGCTGGCAGAGACTGACCATGCCAAATTACTTTGTAGCCTAGGAATTGTGGGGAGGAATCTGGAGGTTTTGCTGACTGGGCAGAGAACAGGTGGTACATCTGCCACATGGTGAAAAATATGGGAAGTGGTTTGGGAATGTAATAAGAGCATATTAGCTGGATGTTTCTGTTAGAGCATTCAGTAGCAAAATATTTAATGATGCTGACATTTAAATTGTGATAATTAGATTTCCTAGTTAGCACCACATTGAGAAGAATGGCAACAGTTTATATATTGCTCAGATCTATTATTTCAGACTGTCTACCAACTTGGATTGGCAAGAATGACCTGGTTCATATTCTATTTATATATGGGTTTTATTTTGGCGTTAATGAAAGCTTAGCTCTTGGATCACAGTCCTCTTCTATTATGTGGCTCTATGAGGATGGAAATCACGCTTGCTTTCAGCCAAGCTCTGAGCTCCTCTAGTGAGATAGCCCCACACAGCATTACGTCTGTAATTACTGGTCTGAAAATGTGGCAGAATATGATACCTCCTTTCCAAGGGAAGGTAGGTTATCTAGATGTCTTAGAGGGCACACTGGACATTTGAATAGAAAATATTTCCTTTGCAAAAAGATCGCAGGAGGAGCGGAGTAAATGCTTGCCGTTATTCCCTCTCCAGGACATTTGTGCCCTTGCTGTAAGAGGTTTGTTACACCAGGCAGCATGGATTGCTGCACCCATGGTGACACAGACTGACAGTCTCCAAGTGATGGCCAGTTTTGCTGCCGTGCTCAGTAACTGTAGGGAAGTAATCCATGTGAAAAAAAAATTCCATCTTCTGCCAGTTGACTTTTTTGCCCCACAGTGTTTTTGCAATAGAACAGCTTTGGTGGATGGGATGAGGAAAGAATCTACCATCCCACCCATTTTAAGAAATATTATGATCATGCTGTTCTTCTCCTATGAGCAGGGGACTGGTCTCACTGTTAACTGTACTTTTGGCCCACATGACAAATTGATTATTTCAGTTTAGATGTCCGCGTCACAGCTTTGGGGAAGGCAGCTTGTCTCCTGAAATGCTGCCTGCAGCCGGTTTACTCTGCAGCCGGGTGTGGCTGTCTAAAAGTCCAAGCCCTGAAAACAGGGAGCCGATCATGCTGGTGTGGGGGCTCCTGTCAGCTGAAGGGTAGAAGCCCCTGCCTGGATTGAATGTAGGAAGGAGCCGAAAAACAAGAGCATCTGAGGGGGTGCCAAGGCTGAGGGAGGAAAAGAGGGAAAAGAGGACTAGAGTAGGACTGGAGGGGCAGAATAGGTGCATATGGGATAAACGGTGGGACACAGGGATGTGTGGTGGAGATAAATGGAGATAAAAGACCAGATAATATTGGTAAGAGCAAATTGAAGAGAAAACAGAGAGCATGGAGACAGACTATCTGTAGCTATTGGGATTTTCTGCCCTCCAAGAAGCCATGTTGATCCCAGGGGCTTCTCCACCCTTCTGCTGTCAGTCGATATAAGAAATCCAATAACAATGTGTGAATCTCACCTTCCCTCATTTCCAAAAGGCTGGATTGCAGTCTAGCACAACCCCTCCCTACTGTTCCAATAGCAAAAGTGATCAGGAAGCCAAGATTTATGCTGTTCTTATGGGGATAAACAATACTGCTGCTAAAGTTCAAATGATGCATGCCTGGGTTTTGAAGAAATTGTTAAGCCCTCCAGAACAATTCTAAATGAGTCTTTTTATTAAGGAAAAAAAAAACAAAAAAAAAAGCTGCAGAACAAAGCCCTCAGAATTGAAGAAAAGGATCCAGAATTAACAGAGACTGAGTACACTCTCCATGTGAGGCAGCGTTTAATTAGGTGATCACATAATATTTCATCCACATGACCTTTGCCTGATCCTGCACACAGGGCAGTGAGTCTTCAAATTTTTTGCAACTCTTATAAAGCCCATTTCTGTAGCAGGCATTTTATTTTGCTCTACAGTAATTAAATGTATTTATTCAGCTGTAGTAGGTTAATGGGGAACTATCTGAGGAGAAGCAGAAGGGAAGAATGACTTGTTGAGTAATCACTCATGGAACTCTTATAGTGACAATTTCTACAGGGATTTCTGAATTTGTGAACTACCTCATCTTCACTGTGAGCAAATCAGGCGTTATTTACTTTGTCTGGTGTATACGCATAGCAAGAGGTGAAATTACATAGCAGCCTTCCCCTTGGAGGAAGAACTAAGATGGTCTTTTCACCTCTACTACTGTTTCTTTTCATGAAACTTTCGGGATCTGAAGATTGCATAACTTTAGACCCGCTGCCAGATCTGGCCAGTGGCAAGCATGTGAGCCGAGAGACAGACTCCCCCAGCCCACACTCACACTCATTCACAGTTACTCAGTCACCTGAGTGTGAGCACCCAAGCCTCATTTCTCTGGGCCACACAGGTTGACTCCCCATATGGCAGATCATAGAAGACTGTTTCCAGTATCTACAGCATTGGATTTGCTGAAAGATTTGGAGTCCCACATTTGTGAAGCCTTATCCTGGGCTTCTGGGCGAGGGATGCCTGGCCACATGAAGAGCCCTGGTGCTGCCAAGACAAGTTTTTAAGGGAAGGGGGCCACAAAATGCAGGCTGTGAATCCCCACTGGGTGAGGATAGCCAGCTGCAGAGCCTTTAAAACCAAATGCAGTGTTTCATCAGAAAGGATACCTCCGACCTGTACACATTCCCTTGAGCTTAAAGTATCTGCAAACAGTCAATTTGCTCACAGTATGGAAGCTTATCATCAGGCAACTAATTCAGCTTTCCTCCACTGGGATAATAAATTCTATTTACTTACCTGTTATCAGCAACAATTGTTGTTTAGAAAGAATGAAACAGAACATGATTGATTAGTTCTTTCTGCAGCTCTTTGAGGATCCAAGGTTATTTTTGTCATTCATCATGCCACGTTAACACAAGCACGATTCCTTTCAAGGTACCAGCGTGGCTATCATGGTAACGGAGTGGATTATTTAGTGATGTATTCAGCAAGAGTAGCTGTTTTTCTCCCATCTTCACTGCAACATGAATATAGGATTTCTAAGGCTACCGTATGCATACAGCTTTTTCTCCCATACTTTATTTAGACAGGAAAAACCTGCTGGTTTCTGGATAAATTTCAGTGTCTAGAAATAAATTGCAATCCTCTGAATTAAAACTGAAGTTCAGATATATCTCTTTGCTAGAAGAAAAAATAAATTAGAGCTTATTTATTTATTTATTTACTTCCTTATTATGGTAATAAGATATTATATATTCCTTATCTGTATGGACAAACAGTGAATTTTCTCTTCCACTTTCACTGAAAAGTCTCTTACCAGGGCTTAGGTCCATTTTTCTCCCCTGAGCATTCTCTCCGTGGAGCTGCAGCTGGTCAAAATAGAGCCAGCAGAGCTGTAGCCATGCCCTTGCTTATTTGCTTGCTATTAAAATCTGTCATTGGTTCTACAATAGACAATATAATTTCCCACTTGCAACAGGTGGCAGAGCAAATGTAATCCAGACAGGCATTCACCCAGCGCAGCAGCTGTGGCTTTACCTCCCCTGGGACATGCCATGAAAAAGTCAATACACTTACAAGGCACATTTTTTCCTAAAAACTGTCTGTGTGCTTGGGTAGGAACAGCCTGCACCTCCCTTGCTCTGACCTCACCCTTTCTCCTCCACCTGTAATGTTCAAACTCTACCATGAGTCTCTAAGCCAAGGCTCCCTCTACAAATCAACAGAGGATTCGGCATGTCAGTGCTGAAGATGAAGGTACTCTCTCCTCCAACAAGGTGGAAAGACTGTTTTTTTCCCCCAAAAGTTCTAAGGACTTGTGGGCGTGCTCTGTGGGCCATTACTTTTGCCAGTCAGATGCTAAAGGAGTATCACCAATCCCTCACTGTCCAACTCTTCTCTCTTTCTTCCCTTCCTTTACTGCCTCAAAAGTTCACCAGTCATTCAGCTGCCTCATGGACTAGGAAAATGGGGAAGATATGGGAGGGAGGGTAGGAAGGCATGCAGGTGATCAGAGGGCAGGGAGCCTAGGT
>JAWWES010000081.1:101280557-101333229 GCA_035583135.1 Lophotriccus pileatus | reverse complement strand
GTTGATGGTCCATCCATAGCTGTCTACAGAGGGATTTGCTCTGGTGCATCATTTGCTGGTAGAAAGTAAATCTTCGCTACTGCTTGCAATGCAACGCCTAGGGCAGAGTGCTGTATCATAATGGGGAATTAGAGCCAGGCTATGAAAAGCCTTGTTGCCTGCAACTAATCTGCAGGATGACAGCATTTTAAAAAATGGATAAATGCTACCTGAGCAAGGGAGGGAAACTGCATTATCAGAGAAGACACAGCATATTTCCCCATCAGCAACAGAGGATATATCTCACAGTACTCAATACATTGGCTGTTGTAATCACACTCAGTACAGCATGTGATTGTTTTACGTAGTTGATTTGCTCTTATCTTTAATTAGCCACAATTCTGGTTTTTTGAACATTAAATGAATTTGGCTTAAGAATTCTAATTGTCAAAGTCTCTCAAATTAACAGAATGGAAAAAATACATTCATAATGAACTGAATTTTAGATTACAATAAGCTATTACAGGGAACAGAACAAACGTGTGCAGGAAAATGATCAAACTGCAGAGTTCTCCACACTGTACCACATTCCCCTGCCTTCCCCATTTTGAATACTCTTCTAGGCTCTTTCAAGCCCAGAGCTTCATCTTCTACAGTCACATCCAGTTTGTTTCAATGGAGACAATTCCTGAGCCTCAGCCACCCAGTGAGGGGAAGAATACAAGAATATTGGCTCAAAATTTAGATCATAATTTTCAAGAGCTAGAGTGACTGGAAGATTTTCTGCCACTTAATATAGAAATGGGTGTAATCTTCCAGAAGAAATTTCACTCTCCCACAACCTTGTCTTGAATCTTCCGTGAAAGGAAATGGGCTTATATATTGCTAAAATATCTTCAGCAGCTTTTGATACTTCAAAACATCACTGTGCTCAGCACGGCATGGACTAGCTAACACTTCCAAAGTGACTGTACACTGAGGATCACACTGCTTCAGAGACAGACAAAATTCTTCCAAAACAGATGTCAAAACTGACATGGCAACCATTCTGCTGTGTACTCTGGCTGTCGCCTTCCTTAAACCTGCCACAGGGAAACCATCAGCATATTTGCCATTTGATACGTGCATTTGCAGCTCTTTCACGATACATCAGAAAACTACCTCTGCGAAGCCAAGAGGACATGTGAATGTAATTTATTTTTCCACAAAGTATTTGCTGTGTGCTTCAAAAGGTTAACCCACCTTACTAAACTGTTCAAACATTATTTCACTTTTATTGACACTCTTTTCAGACCATGAAACAACTTGAGTTTTAATCTATTTTTTTATGCTGAAAGGAACAGACTAATTTAATAAGCTACACACAGAGAAGTGTTTCAAAACTGGGTTTTCCGAAGCTCTCAAAGTTGCAAGAAGGGAACAGAAAATGGTGTGGCACAAAGAGGAGATTATTGTAGAGATAAATGCAGTAATATTTACTGGGCTGATATTAGGTTTTTTTGGGGCGGGTTATACTAAGGTCTGAGATCAGGGCACAGATTTCATGCAGGAAAGGCTCCATGGTACTTGCATTGCAAATAGTAAGGTTTTATAGTTTGATAAGGTTTTATAGTTTGATTATCTTTTCCTAGGGGAAAAATAATATTAAATAAAAGTCTGAAAGGATGATTTTATCTCAGCACAGCATTCTTTACCCAAATATACTGCATTTACATTGCCCACTTCACTTCCCAAGGTGTGCAACAGCAATTGGTGGAGTACCTCACAGGGCTGGCTGCTCACTGGGGCACTAGCAGATGTTGTAGCCTCCAGTCTGGTGCCACATAAAAGGAGAGTGTGGGCAGCAATTTGTTCAG
This sequence comes from Lophotriccus pileatus, assembly GCA_035583135.1. Classification (NCBI taxonomy): domain Eukaryota; kingdom Metazoa; phylum Chordata; class Aves; order Passeriformes; family Tyrannidae; genus Lophotriccus; species Lophotriccus pileatus. The sequence goes on along the minus strand of JAWWES010000081.1, from coordinate 101,331,394 downwards.
CTGATTTTGCCATATAATTTCCAGAACCAATTTTCCATACTGTGCCTAGTGGGAAGTAAAGGGTCCCAACACTCCTGAACATCTCTGTGGGCCTAACTACAGAAGCTGATGAAACACCATTAACCATTGTGACCAGCATGCCCAGCTGAGTGAGCTGGCTGGTGGAGTGGGGCTGGAGACCAGGTGCCTCTGCTTTCAGCATCTGTGGGTGCCATGAGATGCTCCCCCAAAGGCTGTGTCCTCTCAGGGGAACAGGATGTCCACCCAATACAACCTTGCAGTGGCCACTCCTGTGCCAAACCAGAGTAGTGGACTGGTTCCACTTCCCATGGGAGACCATGAATCTGTGGGGCACCACTCCTGACCAGAATGCTCCTATTAAATACTCCAAACTCTGAAACAATGAAAAAAATTCGTCAGTGTGGGGCATTGTGATCCTGCTGATAAAAACTTGTCCCTACTGAGAATTCCACCCCGTATTTTTCTGGTGAGGGGATAACTCAGGGACGACATGTCACAAATGCTACTTCCAAATTCAGTAACATATTTGAACATGTGTTTGAGTAACACAGCTTTGCTCTGTGGAAGTGGATTTGACTATGTCTGCAGACTCTTGGGTTTCATAGCTCATGAAATTGCTTCACACAGCAAAATACTAGGGATCACATACAGATTATATAGGCTATATAGATTAGGAAAATGGCACATAGCATTAGCTAGCTGTTAGTCGTACTTGAAAGGAAAAAAAAAAACTCAGCAGCTCAGGCTGCTCTAAAGTAAGCCTATGAGGAATCCATCTTGTAAAAATATGTTGAAGTCTCTTGAACACCAGGCTGGTTGGGTTGACCAGAATAATAACTTCAGTCTATATTAAAAAATTTTCTAAGTACAACCAAGGAAACAGGGATTTTATTCTTGACAGAACAGCCCTGTCAGTGTTGAAACCTGCAGCCCCTCTGGTTTTAATCCCACATTTTGAGCCGAGCATTTGGACATTACTAATCTTCACACTGACAGCAGCAAATGATGTTTATGATAAGAGGAAAGACTGTCCCAGAGTAGCTGCCTATCAGAGGTTTCGGCTGCAGAGTCTGTGCCAAGTGATCAGCACTGGTGAGGACCCAGCACTCCTGCTATGTCCAGTTTTGGGCTCCCCAGTACAAGAGGGAGATGAACACACTGGAGAGTCCAGCAAAAGGCCACAAAGATGATGAAGGGACTAGAGCATCTCTACTGTGAGGAAGGGCTGAGAGAGCTGGAACTGCTTAGCCTGGAGAAGAGAAGGCTCAGAGGAGTCTCATCAATGCCTATAAACACCTGAGAGGGTGGTACAAAGAGGGCAGAGACAGCATCTTTCCAGTGATGCCCATTGCCAAGATACCAGAGGCAATGGACACAACCTGAAACACAGGAGGTTCTTTCTGAACAACAGGAAATACTTTCCTACTGTGAGGGTGCCTATATTTTCTTTTATCATATTGTCACCCTGCATTTTCTTTGTTTGAAATCTCTTATACTCCTAAGCACAGACATTGGACCACACAGTCACCTTTTTTTCATTCCTTAGTTTAGACCTCTTATGGGTGGTTCAGGACTCCATTTTTCACCAAGAGTGTGTTCTTAGAAGTTTCAGAAAGCCAGACCTGCATGTGAAACGTGAAACCCCAATACACTTGGGCAGCTTGGTCTCTCTCACTTAACATTAATGTTTCATAGAAGTAGACAAAGTCACATTTCTTCCCAAGTGGGACATACAGAAAAATATACACAAATATGAGAGCATAATGTACTCAAATATAAAAGCATAATGACAGTTTTAACTCTTCAGCTGATGAGTGTTGGTAATATTTGGTCATGAGCAAATAACTCGGGAAATACATATCAGATGGTTGGGGTAATTCCAGTTATCTTTCCAATTAGATTAAGAGTATTTGCAGTAGCTAGAAAAACTCTGAGATGGAGAAGACATGAAGAGCTAGAAGCTCCAAGGCTGTATGAGGTGAAGAGAAAAAAAGGGATAAGAAAGAGAAGGTATCAGATAAAGTAATTTACAGAAGTTCTTAAAAGTTTTGGATAACCGAGTAGTTCAAAGTGTTATTTATATTGGATGCTGTGATAAAAATCAAGGTAGACCTGTATGATGCTAAAACTGAAAACATTTTTATATTCTTTTGTTCAGTAGCAAAAAATAATGGAATTGGAATCAGATACCAAATATATTTAATACAGAGAGTGATTTTTTTTGAAGTAATGACTAGGATATTTTCTAAACCTGAATTTTGAAACTATTATTTTTTAAAATTAGGGAGAAATAAACATCTGTAATCTCTGTAAAAAAAAAAAAAAACAACCTTTTTTGATACACTATCTCATTTTCCACAAAATCAAAGGTTATAATATTGTACAAGGTCTCCATGTCATATTAGTTCTACTTTTACAAAATCTGGTGATTTTCCTCTAAAGCTTCTTTCATGAGTTCCTGGGACCCAAAGACTAAGCAAAGGCCTTCTTAAGTGGCAAATAAAAAAATTTAGAGGTTTAATGGCCTGTCACTTGGAAGGAAAATTATCTAAATAGAGGCAGCAATCAGGTTTCACAGTAACCATTCCAATTTCAGCTTTTCCCATTACCCTAAGCTTTTGCACTGAAGGTAAAATAAATTAGCAACAATGTGAACACAGCAAAAACGAAAATTTAACCTGGCAAGATTTGGGGCCGTGTAAAATAAATTTTATTAAAAAGTCCTATTAAAGACAGACAGAAGTAATTTTGTTTCATCCTCGCCTGTTGTATTCAGCAGGATCTGAACAGCAGCCGTTCCATTTGCATAGGAGCTTACATTACCAATAAAGAGAAAAAAAAACATGGCACAAGCTGTGGCTGGAAACTTGACTTCCTTGCCTGTAAAGGGAGCAGGCATTTGTTCTCAACATGCATGATAATAATAGGAGGAATATTCCTCTTTTATTGTTACAAGCAGTGCATGAGAGCTAGTGAAGAAAATTTCTGTTTACCTTTTCTCTTCAGAAATCAAATGAGATGTGTGAAATTTAGCAAGAGAATGTTAAAGCTTCATTGTAAATTCAGTATATTTTTAGAGATGTGCTATCTGCTTTAAATACTTTCTAATTTGGATCTGAGCAAACAAAATCTGCTAGCTGAGATAAATACCTATGTAGGATGGAGAAGATTTTGGCTGGGATATATGCAATCATCCATGTTAAAAACCTTTAATAAAGCACTGAAAATCTTTGCAGTGCTTTATCAACACATAATAAAATATAATTTTAGGATCCAAATTTTCACTCAGGTTTCAGAGATCAGAATAAAAAATATTCCTCCCTTGGAAAATGGTGAATTTGGACATGGATCTTCCCTACTGTGACCGTCTTCCCCCGCAAAATGCAGTGTGGTATGGAAGTCCCCAGGGAGGACTGAGTAGGTTGCTCAGCGCAATATTCAGACAGAACCCACGTGGGCACCTCTCTGCCTGCAGCAAACACTGCCCCCAAAATCCAAGGAAGTGGTTCAGGTGCCTTGTCATGTCCGAAGTCGTTGGACTATCCATGGGCTGTCCTCCTCAGCTGCCTCTCCAGCAGAGTATGGGATTGCTGCAGGTACCATGTCATGTCTGCCTGCCCCATGAAGATGATTTGAGTACACCATACTGCAAATAGGAAGGGTATTCTGACAGCTATTTCTAAAAAAAGTCCCACCAAATTTACACATTCTAAAGCTGGTTTTGTTAAACTCCAAAGCTCTCTCCTTGGCTTTACTGTAACCATTGTAAGTCACGTTAAAGGCTGTATATTTAGCTATAGAAAAAAAAGAAGTAAAGCATGATTAGAACACATTAAGCACTACACTCCAACAATGCTTCCATTCTCTTGGGCTAAACATTTTTGGGAATCCTATCATGTCATTCAGGAGGATGGCTTCTCTAAGGCTTAAAGACTTGTGTTACAGGTAAGGCAGAGGAAAAGAGGCAGCAATATGTATTCACATCCATTCAGCCAATTCAATCTGCTGTGCAAAGGAGTGACTGATGACCCTTCTCTTTCCTTCTCCTCCCCTCCTGGGCAGTACCTCACTTTCTAAATCACAGCTCCAAGCTGGGTAGTGATCCCCACTCATCTCAGGTCTCTGAACTCAAGGTCATTCCAACTCTTCTGTGATTGCCTAGGGGAAAATAGCCCTCCAAAAGCAGAACTTACCTGCTCTCAGCTACATATCACAGAGCATACCACAGAGTCAGCTTCCTTTAGACCTCCCCTCCTGGTTCAGTGAATCTTGCCCTGCTGTGAATCACCTCATATGCCTCCCTCAGGCATCTAGCCTCTAAAGAGGTCAGAGTCCAGCCTTTACTCCTGCACTAATCCTTTCCCTGGGCTGGCTGAAAGCAGCTCTTTTCTCAGTGAATGGCTTTAAATCACGTTCTTCAGTCCTTGGATTTCATTGCGGTCAGCATGTGTCTAGAATGAAGAATTGCAGCATCCCAGTCATAAGCACCTCAGGCTTTAATTAGCTATGGTCCTAAGACCCTAATTCCATGGTTTAATAATTAGATAGGTCTTCCTGCTAGAGATCAAACTTCAAAGTCAGTCTTAGGTCAAGTTAACATTGTTTGTTTAATAAACGTTCCCCCATATCAAACCATGCACTGTCAAAAGGTTAGTGGTCACCCACCACACTGCCTACCTTTTGAACCTCTTGAGTAAATTGGCTTCAGATAATATCATAGTCTAGAAATATTTTTTTCCATTAGCTAAGAAAACAAGGCCTCACCTACTGGAAGCTACAAGTCATCAGTAGGATGTAACAAATACCTGAATGAAACTTGCCTCTGTTGTGAATGAAACTCATCTCATTCATCTCAGAAACAGTGTTGTAGCAGCAACACTGAGATTATGAGTCTTGTAAAAAGTTTTACATAATTATAACAGTCTTCCACTATATTTTTGGGAAGAATACCAGAGTTCAGTGGTGATAACATTTAATGCAAACCCTTCCTTCTATGTGGGTTTGGGGCACGTGCAGGTTCTTTGTTTCAGGTACAAGAGCCACATAGAAACTGAGTGTTCCTCTCATTTTCTAAGGCATCCAAATTAAGGATAAAGGAGTGCTTCTATCTGTGACAGTATAGATAGGAATACCTGATATCTATGTCCACCTAATATACAAAGAACAGATTTTCAAGAGGTATTTCAAATGACCAAAGAGCGTTGAAAACACACTATTTACAGAGTTTAGTCTTGGACTCTTGGCAGCCAATATTCCTCACAATAGGAGGGAGATATGCCAAGGAATTTTGGATCAGGTCTCTTCACTTATTCTAGTCTTTGAAATGTGTTTTGCAGCCCATGAAGGAAAAAATAGGGAGAAATTAAAACTGTGACTCAGAACTATCCCTAGAAGGTGTAAATTAAAGGGTTAGAAGACATCTCACTTTTAAGTAGTATTCACATTCAATAGAGAAAAGCCCCCCTGGATGTTACACTGACTTCTTGATTTAGAGCCCAGTAATCAAAAGGAGTTATTTTTAAAATGGATGTTTATTAATCCAAGATGCCGTTTCTCAGCATTTCATTCCAGACAGCACTTTATATGTTTGGTCATAAGTAGCACCCCAAAAGGACCAGTTTTAAAGCAAAAATCCTGTGAATATTTATCTACTGGACTTAAGATGTGATGAATTTAAGAAGCTTAGGAAAACTCCAGCAAAATCCCACCAACATTCTAGCACTGCAACTGATGCGATATAAACTGAAAATGGATTTCTTTCAGAAAAGAGGGCTTGCATTGGAAATTGTACAATCTCCCTGTGTGTCCGAGGGGAAGGGGAAAAACTGTGATTCTACCATGTTGGATCCCTCCATGGCTGATCATCCCAAGGGAGGGAACTGAGTACTCTGCATCCCCTGGAAGAGGAGAATCCCTGGGCCTTAAATTTTTGTCCAATTGGACAAATATAAGTGGTCATTAAGGTTAGATTTGAAACTTAATGGTGTTTTCCTGTCACTCAAAGAATGTAGTGACATCTAGGTATTTCAGATCATCTCTAGGAAAAGCAGCATGAAGAGCTTTAGTACAGATTAGCTGCCCTTAACTTTTAACTCCAGGATCTATTCTGCGCAGCTAAAGTTGGGTATGTGAGATTATGAGTGTCTGATTAGGGGATTTTAAAAGAAGACTTGATCCTTTTCTGTTGATAATGCTTTTAACTTATATCTTTAGTCTTAATTCCAATTTTTTCTACTTCGCTTATTTATAAGTTCCGTTTTCCTCTATTCATATTCTTGTAGAATTGAACTCTAATATTTTTAGGTCTTCTCATTCTAGAAAGTAGCTTGAAAATGAGAGTATGTACTTACTTCTAGTAATACTCAGGTTACCAGGCATCTAGTTAATGGGTCTTGCTCAAAAGTTCATTGTTATATCTACTTCTAGATCTGGAGTCTGAAGAAAATTTCCACCTGCTCTGAACACATCAACAAAGGAATGTTGAAGATCTGTTTTCACTGATCATGTGGAGCATAGTCTAGTTTCTAAACAAAGTTCTTAGGACAGTAAGATGTTTTCTTCCATGGAACAGGTCTGGGAGAGATACATGACCCCAAATTTTCTTGGTAGCATAGCTGTATCTGCAGTTTTTTATTCCTTAATTTGTTATAGAACTGCTGGGAAGTTATGAAGTGTAAGACATCAAGGGCTGCATTGTCCTTCCAGTCTGAACCTGGAGACTGTGCCTAAGATGGCACAGGACAGCCCTCAGGAGCAGGTCCCTCTGTCCTGTTTAGTTTGCCAATGCAGAATCCAAACTTACAGGTCTTGTAAATTCAGCGTTTTCCAGAGAGAAACCTCTGTGACCAGATGGATGCCAGGCTGGAACTTAACTGATATTACCATGTTAGTATGTTTGCCAAAGGAAACATGAATATAGGAGCATCATTTAATTTGGTCTGAGAACTTCAGTAGGCAAGCAGGACTTCATCTAGATGAATTATTGTAGTTTGAATATTTCCCTTCTTATGAGTTTGTATTTTGTCAATCTTTGACAATCATTTGTCAATAAAAATGAGAGAAGGGTAGGTTCAGAAGCATGTCAACACCTTCTGTTTTGCCATCAATGGTGATAAGGTTAACCTTGAATATTTTTGAATTTATTTGGTTAAGAAGAAAAATGACATCTGTTTTGTAACCTCACATCTTCCTACACTTTCTGACAACGTGCAGCATTTTCACTGAACTGTAAGTTTTGCTCATGAAAGCTGAGCTAATCAGAGGTGGCTATCCAAAGTTCAGTCAATAAATAGCTTGACTTTCTAGCTTGTAACAATATAAAAGGAGATCAATAAAAACTATTAAGATAATTTCTCCACTTCCTTCTGCTTCACATTAAGATAGTCAGGAAGGACAGACTGCTTCCTTTCTACCAGTTTCTTTAGATATTATGCTGTACCTGTTCAGTGGATATAAAGAATTGTAATGTGAATACTCGCATCTGAATATTTGCATTAAAGTAATACATTCCTAAACAATACTTTTTTATAACCTTTGCATATTTACTATCAAATCAGAATGTTTAATTTAAAAATTATGTAATTTTAGTCTTTAGGGTGAACATGAATTTTTTTCTTACTGTTCTTGCAGAACTGGCTCACTTATGAATACGTAAACCAAATCCTTGTCCTGAAAAAGGCCTGTAAATACTAAGAGCAAGCTTTTATTCTGCAAACGAGTACATAATTTCTACCTTAACAACATATAGCAAAGCTTCAGTAATGTCAGCCCACATGGAGCTTGTGAGATATCCATTATGTCAGATTACTTTCTGGAGGAGGGTTTAGTAAATGACTGTATTGGAACAGTGAGGAAGTGTCCAGTTTGAATTGAATATCAATGTGGAGATTAAGCATTGACCAATGTGAAGTGAAGGGTATTTCTGATGCAAAACAGAAAAAAGCAAAGGCCAGTAAAAAGAAACACAGTTACATCTTAATATAGATTGCATAGAGAAAAAAAGGCAAGGAAAAGGATCCAAGAGAACCAAGTCAGTTTTAAGTGTTTACATAAATGCAGTTATCAGTAAAACCAGTCACAATTTATGTTGGGATTTTTTAAAGGGTTGGTTTAAGTGAGTATGTATTTTAGATCTATATCTCATCTGCAATTAGGTTTATTTGTGACCAGACATTTAATGCAATTTTAAATAGAGGACTAAGACACAGACCAGAACCTGGAAGAAAATGCTTAATATTCATAAAGAGTTAAAAGTATTTGAGTTGTCAGGATGGCTGAAATTCCAGGAAAGAGTCTAGGGAAGTAAGCCAAAGTAATCTTGGAACTCTTTGAGTATTCACTGAGGACAAAGAAGGTCTGAGAACAGGAAAGGTTCAGAATGTATCTCCAAAAAAGAAATTTATGGATCAAAACAGAAAGCTTAACTTCAAGACTCAGGAAGAACAAATCAAAAATGTCAAGAACTGGTGGGGCTTTTTTGGTCATGGTTATCTGCCTTCAGTGTTTAAGAGGTCTGTCATTGCAACTAAAAGTTTGGGGTAGTTGGTAATGTAGTGCCACAACTTAATATTTCTTTTAATAAATTCCATCTCAGAGCAGGAAGAAATGGCAGTTTGAAGCACACTGAAAGGAGCATCACAAACTCTGCACCTTTGAAAACGAGAAATGCTGCCTGAAACTTGTAAAATTAATTTCAATGCATAAAACTGCAGGGCCAAGATAGGAAATGAAGAACAAACACAGAGTAGGAACCATGCAGCTGAATACCACTACTGCAGAAGATGACCTAGCTCATACAATTGATTGTGAAATGCATGCATGAGGATGTTGTGATGCTATTACAACAAAAAACAAATTAAATTTTTGTATGTTGCAACATAGGCATCATACCTAAGTCCTAGGAAGCAGGTTGGGGTTTTCTTCACCTCATGGGGTGCCTAGGTTCAGTAGTTAGGGCCCAGTGTCCAGTCATGGATATCACAAGGTGCAGAATTACAAGTAGAGGAAAAATAGCCGGGGAGAATCACTTTAAAACACCTGAAGTCAAAAGGATGAAGGGATTAGACCTAGTTGAGAAAGGCAAGAGAGAAAAGACTACCCAAGAGTGTAAAGGTTTTGCTATAAAGATGATAGTCAGCAAATGTTCTGCATGCTTTTTAGGAATATGACAGGAAAAATAAGTTATAACATTCAGCACTTTGCAAGGATAGAGCCTTCTCAGACCCTTTGGGCAGGTTGTTGCAGAACTTAAACAGTGGGATATACCCAGTTTGCAGCATATTCTTTTGCCCTGTCACTGTGTACTGCTAAATCTATCCCCATCCCCTCTGTAATAACCCGCATGGGTAGTTGTAGACAGCAATTTAATCTCTTTGCCCTTTGCTTTTTAAGATTGAAAAAGCAATTCCTTCTCCTCTCCTATGTCTTGTGCTCCAGACATGTTCTGGCATGTCCATGTGTTTCTTGTACTGAGGAGCCCAAAATTGGAAACAGTTGTCCAGATGTGGTCTCAGAAGTGCCAAGAGAAAAAGGAAAACCAACTTTGTTCGGCCTCTTCTCCGTCCTATAGTGCATGTCATTGCCATAAAAACATGCTGACTGGTGTTAAGCTCATCTGTCAGGATTTCCAGGTCTCATCCTGCAGAGCTGCTCCACAGCCAACCAGCCTCAAGGCATGTGATAGATTATCTCATCCGTGCTTGTTTTTATTGAGCATCATGAGATTGCTGTCAGTCCACTGCTGTAGCTTGCTGAGGGTTCTCAGCTTCACTCCTGCCCCTCAGTCTTTCAGCTGTTTCTCCCCAAATTTCATATCAACCACCAATTTCCTAAAAGCACACTCCATCCTGTTGTCCAAGATAACCAATGAAGACTTTACACAGTATGATACCTGAGGAACACTACTTGTATATGGCTGCCAGGCCTTCCAGCTACTGACTGCTACTTTGTTACTCAATAAAACACAACCATTTTTTAATCTACCTTGCAGTTAATCCTCACAGTTTGTATTTCCCTGGTTTTCCTATAAATTTATTCATGAAAGATCCTGTCAAGGTAAAAGCCAAAGTAGACATGTGGAACATCCACTGTTCTCCCCTCATCCACAGAGTCCCTCATTTTTGTTGCAGAATGCAATCAGGTTTGTCGGTCTCCTTTTGTCTGTGATAAATCTGTACTAGCTCTTTCCATAGACTTTATGTTCTTCATGTACCTGGAAAAGGCTTCTGTGAAGACATGCTCCATAATGTTCCCACTTACTGATGAGAGTCTGACCAGTTGCTCCTTCATTGCTTTTTTTTTTTTTTAAAGTCAGAATAAGATTCCTCTTTTCCCAGTCATGAGAAACCTCTCTTGAACACTTGTGGTGGTTTGACCTTGGCTGGGTGCCAGGTGCCCACCAAACCACTTTATTATTTCCCCTTCCTAGATGGGGAGGCACCAAAAACAACTCATAGGTTGAGATAAGGCAGTTTGATAAAGCAAATGCAGAAGCCTTCATAAGCACAAGTGAAGAGAGAAAAAAATGAAATTATTCTCTACTTCTTGGCAGCAAGTGATATCTGGCCACTGCCTGGGAAGCAGGTTTTCAGCATACATAGTAGTTGCTCCAGAAATCAAACATTATAAGTAACAAATGCCTCCTCAGTTTCTGCTGCTTTTCTTTGCTTTTATATCTGAGCTGACATCATATGGTATGGAATATCCCTTTGGTAATTTGGATTAGCTGGCCTAGTTGTGTCTCCTCACAGGATCCTGCCCAGGTCCAACCTACTGATGAGGGGGAATGTTGGGGAGACAGAACTGATGCTGTGCCAGCACTGCTCAGCAATAGCCCAAACAATGCAAAGCACAGCACTGTGAGGGCCTCTACAGGAAGAGGAACTCCATCTTAGCCAGACCCAATAAAACACCAAAAGCAGTTTTGCATGACACGGGTCAGTTCCTTCAGCTCCATCCTTGAATTCAGATCTCCTCTATCGAGGTGGAAATATATATCTTGACTTCATATACCTCACTTTTCTAAATGCCGTTACTAAGAAACTGCAAGATCTGAGATCAAAAACTTGCCAATAAAGACTGATGAGGAAATTACCTTGAGAATCAAATCCTTACAATGCCCTTTGCCACTAGTTTGCCTGCTCCTAGACACCACGTTCTTTGGCATTCCTTTTGCTGCCAAAATATTTACAGAAAATTGTCTTCTTGGCCTTTTCATCTATACAGTGTCAAATCTGGCTGTGCTTGGCTTTCCAAATTTTCTCCCTGAAATAACCCTGGGTGGTAGTTGTCCATTGCCTGAGGGTAGTCTGTCTCTGCCTCCAACTATTTTCTTAGTACCTGGGCTCACTTAGTTCTTTCTCCTTCTGTCATCGCTTTCTATTTGTATACATACAAAAGGAAAAATACTCTGTAAACCCCCAGCGTAGACTTGGAACTAAAATTCTTCACAAGAGGCTGTCTTAGAGCAAGCAAATGCCTCTAAACAGGCTGTCTTAAGAGGCTGTCTTAGAGCAGGCAAATGCAAAGGTACAAACTTCTACATACCCATCCCAAGCCAGATCAGTCCTAGATGCAGTACATGCTCATCAAACTCAGTTTGGGTGGCTGCAACCCAGCTGGATGGAAACCACTGTTGACACTTGCCTGGAAGTTTCTTTACAATGAACCATTAAGTCACATGGGCCTGTCTTTGGCTATGTTGATACAGGAAAAGCAATTCAAGCTTTAGCAAGAAACACGGAGAAGGCACTCCAAAAAAATCCATAACATGTATCCTCAGTGAAGCCAGAAAAACATTTTCTAAGATTCTCCTTAATGGTCTTAATACAATCCCCAAATACACCCTTCCCAAACATCCATTCTCACTAGTTTAATATCTACCTGCCATAAATGAGTTTGATTTGCTCCTGTTTGCAGCGGGAAGACTTTCAATCTGCATGGTATGGTACACAGTGTGATAAGCAATATTAAGTGCACTCTTTTGTGTGGTATACCCAAGCTGGTAAAAATAGAAACAGACCAAAGGCATCCTAAGGAAGGATTTCTCATTCTCCCACCACCAGATGAAGCTCTTTAGACCCATAATTTAACTGTTTGTCTCATTGTAGAGGTGCTAAAAATTTTGTGAAAAGACTTCAGCTAGTTAGTCTGCAATTTAGCTTGAAAAGTTTGTTTCTTCCCATTCTTCCTAGTTTTTGAATAAAGAGATAAGGGAAAATGCGTGCTTGCCATGGTAGGTACATGAGCTATAATTTGCAATGAAATATCGTGAACTGTGCCATATTACAGAAGCTTTAATTAGAGTAATTTAAACACATTGTAACTTACCAGTGATTTTGCATTCAGTATATTTTAAACAGCTGAGCCCTGAAAAAAATGCAGTGATTTGCTCACCACCACATATCAATGGGTTTCTGCAGCTGTGGAATCACACTCAAATCGAGCTTGCACAGGCAGCCAAATTATTCTTTAGGAACTGGAGAAAATCAGAGAACGACATTCCTAGAGACAGACCATTAAAGAAAAAATAACCATTAGGTCTCCTATGTAATTTTTGACTATTTTTACCTGGATGGAAGAGTTCAAGGATCTTTATATATATATGTATTACTTCCTAGATATTTCCCTTGTTTGCCTCTCTAGCTTCATGCATTTGCTGTTCTCCACTGGGGCAGGAGGTGGCCGGTCTGCACATAAGACCATGAAGATACCCTTTTAGTTAGCCAAAGCAAAAAAATATGCTCCAAGTAAATATGTTATTAAGAGGACTGTGAGCACGGACTCATGGTAGAAAGGAAAAGGTACCAGGCATTACTGGCTGGCAGAGTCAAACCAGCTGTTTGTTAAAGGATATCTCACAAGACTGTACTTCAGAAATGAATGTGCTTTTGAGTGAAGAAATGAGAGCTAGAACATTTTTTTCCAACTGTTTCTTGGCAATTACATTAGCTTTGTATATACCCCCAGTGTATTTCATTTTTTAGGCCCTTACCACCTCCAGAAGCCAGAAAATATAAGAAACATTGTTTTCATTCCTTGCACAGATGCTTAAATCAAGATCAGCTTGATTTAGCAAGACATCTAATTTGATTGTGCTGCACTAGCACTTAGTAAGAAATATATAGGAGATTCAGCAGCACCATCACCGTCTCTCTAGCGTGTCTCCATATGGCACACTGCAATGGCTGGTTTCTGTTGTGTGTCTGGTGCAGATCTAAGTCCAGGCTTGTGTCCAAACACACACACTCTACACACAGAAATTCCTAAGCTTCGACCACCAAGCATATCCTGCCTTGTGTCTGCTAGAAGAGCAGCAATCAAACCTATCCCACATACATAACAGTAGGAGAGACTGGCAAGTTGCAGCTAACTGCCCATCTGCCATTAGTTGTTTCTGCAAGCCCAGCATGAAGACTGAGATGAGTCTTTGGGGTTCACCTAAGCAAAAGTGCTGATATCCTTCTAGCCAGCATACATCAGAAGCCAATTTGGGCAGAGAAGTGCCAGCTCAGGTGCCAGATGTGCAAAAACCTAGGGATTTCCTTTAAGGAGAGATCAGCTGTAAATAAAAGATTTTTATACTTCAAAGTTTAGAAAGGTTAACATCCCTGAGATTTAATGTACACCACAGCATCTGTAAATGGTAGAGAACAGTATCAAATCTTTAAAGGCCATACAATTTTCACACAAAAGCAAGGAATTCATATGAAAATATACTCTCCAGCAAAGGATTGTTCTAATAATATTTTCAAAAGAGAGTACAACAAAACAGCTAATCATTATAGGCTTCTGGAAGACACATCACATAGTTAATTCAAATTAAAATCAGAGGAATAGAAGCAATTTTTTCCAACACTGTTCATTTTTTTAAAAACTACCTGTCTGAAATTGTAATTTAGTCAGCTATTCAAGTGACAGCATTCACAATGGGGAAAGGATGAGTCTTCAGTGAGTGATTAAAATCCGGACCAACCCATTTAGATAACTACAAAAATATTTTATTGCAGAGCTAATCCAAATTCAGGAATATGTTTGTGTCATTGGACACAAGAAAAAAAAGAAAAATAAAAATTAATACAAGATTCTTGAATAAATTTTTTCTTTCTTGGGAGCATTTTAAAATTGTAGACTATTTCTGATATGGTAACCTGTCAGAAGACATCACTGCCTCTCACTGCACACCAAGCTGTCCCTTCATACCTTTTGAAACCATGAGTGCCTTCTGCCCATGCAGCAGGCACCAAATTTCATTAGAATACTGTGACTGCATTAGGGACAATGATGAACCTTTTCTTATTTCAAATTCTAATTTATCTACAAAATTATTAACAAAATAATAATCAAACTTCACAAGGCTCGTCACAAGCAAACATATACCTGAATGACTCCTGATAGCACTCACAGCCCACCACGTGGATGCTTCTCACTTGCACAATAAGCCACTACAGCTGCAGCCCATGTAGGGCCCGAGGGAGGTCAGAGTCTCACACACTGACCCAACGGGAAACCAGGGAAGGATGCCCTGATTAGGATAAGGTCATGCCAGCCACAGTCCAAACAGCAGTAGCCTTATCGCAGATCCAGCAATGAGGATCCAGTGTTTTGTCCCATGAGGATCTACTCTCACAAGATTTATTTCACCATAGATAGTTTATACCACCAATCCCTGCAGTGAACACTATATGGGTCATCTAGTCCTTCTCCCGTGTCTCTGGCAAAAGCAGGGTGCTGAGAGGTGATGGTACAGACTCCTCCACAACAGGCATCTGTTACATCAATATTGCAACCAGAGGGAAAGCTGGCTAAGGAGTCTGGATAAAGAGAAAACAACCCAACCTCCATAAATCAGCTGGGCCCACTACTACAGGTAAATTCTCTCAGCAACTGTACTTACTTAGGAAAAGAAAATAGCCTTGTTTTCTGGGTATATTGTGTAAGAAAATTTCAAGATGTTCAAGTTTTACTGGTAAATCCATCTTTCATTTGACCCATAACAAAACTTGATTTAAATGTCTTTCATAAAATACTTGTCAGCACTGTATAAAGACAGTATTAGTCATTGTGACTTAAAGCCATGATATCTATTATTTTATGATTAAAAAAATTATACAGTCCCTAGTATACTAGGGTGAGAGTTATCAATAGGGATTTTAGTACAAGACAGGAATTCCTACAATGTAATCTGCATTCCTCCTTTGAAGCATGACTAGAGAAAATAACAATTGGTAGTACTAGCAAGTTGTGCAATGACATTATTTAGTGATTTAGCTTTCTTGCCTTCTCAAAGGTCAGTCTATTCTTCTAAGAATTGCTACTTAAATGCTCTCTGTTTCATCTAATCCCATGGCTTACTTAGAGGCATATATTTAACATTAGCCAATTTATTAATTTCAAAATGCTGGATATACCTCAACTCAAATCAGCAAAGCAACGTGCTGAAGAACCCACTTTTTCTGCAAACCTTTATCACACGCACCTTAACTTCATAGCTAAATGCCACCAAGAGTGTCTTCTCAGCAAATTTCGAAGCACATGCAGAGCAAAAATAAAAAAGAGCATAGTAAAGGAGAAGCTTTTATACACGTAGGTCACAACCAGCCCTAGTTGCTTATTTGTTAACACTAACCTGAGAGTGTCCAAGAGCCTCATGTGTTCAGTGTAAGAAAACAGTATGAAACAGTAAATCTATTGAGGAAATATTTGGTGTTTCAGCTGTATCAATGTTTGTATGCTGCCTTTCCAATCTATCAGATAAGGAGTAACTTGTAGTAGTTCAACTTCAGTTTTAATCACTTTATTCACCACAGGTGCATACGGGTCACACTCTTGAGAAAGGCTCAGTCATGTGAATTGGATTTGGTATAAAACCCCATCTTAGCACTCAGTTCTGTCTATAGGGAGTGGAAGTCTTCATCAAGAGATTTAGGTGTGTCTAGCATGATAGTTGTTGCTGATCAAAGTATTTAATCTAAAGGATGTCCACGTAAGCTGTTAGTACTGTTATTAGCAGGTAAGTAAATTAATAGGTGGTTAAATTTTACTTCATAACTGTCTTCATAGTTATAGCATTGCTGTTTAAGGAGCAGTAGTTGGTTAAGCAAATGTGCTGTGTGCAGAGAAGCAGCAAGTTATGGCTTCTGCTAATGTGCTTGAAAATAGTGAAGCATCATAGGACTTTGTGGGTTGGGAGAGAGGAAACTTGAGATGGTGTGGTCTGAGCTAATTTGGTATTAGTGAGGGTAAAGATGCAGCTATTATAGGCAGAAAAATCTAATTGCTCAGCATGTTTGTATTGTCCTTTTTTTATGGTGACTCTGTAGAGTACCTTATGACCCTGTTTTTACTTCTAGGGGAATCTCCTTTTGAAATGTGTTCCTTGAGATATGATTTATTATAGTGCTGCCCATTAGTGCTGGCTTATATAGCAGGAGGTAGCAGTCTGCTATGAATCTGAGTTATGAATTGTTTATGTCTTTCCTATTTTAAAACTCTGTTCCCAATTTTTTTTGGCTATGTCTATTTGTGCTGCTAAAGTGATTAGAAAACTAGAGAGGAGCAGAACCCAAGTCTATTTGAAACTGAATCTATATACCCTTCTTTAGGAGAGGGGACATGATAATAAAAATATTCTCTTTTTATTTGATTTCTTTTTTTAATTTATTGAACTAATGCCTGTCCTTGGAGCAAGCTGGCCTTAAACATCAGTTAATGTATGTTAGTAGAAACCTGGTCCTCTTAGATATAGCTATTTAGTGTGCTGAGCTATTGTGTTGTCCCTTTAATAGGTCTCCAAAGACATGCAGCTTGAATAATAAGCTAAAGGCTGTTACCAAGTGACTACAAGCCTAATCAGCTACCACCACTGGGAGTAAAGACAAAACTGTCCCACTTCTTTGTAACTTGTGTGTATTATTTTTGTTTATGCATTAGCATTTGCTGTCATGATGCTTTTCAAAGAAATAGGACAGTAAAGTTTCTCTCAGCCTTAAGGTTGTCCTTTGGGTTTGGCATGTGATTCTGATAACAGCTTGGAGATGAACTTGGTATTTACTGGACCAATGCCAAGTCAGTAGCTTTGAAGTGTAAATCTCCTGTTTTGTTTGCCCAGGAAGTGCAGATGAGCACTGGTAATGCAGGTCTACCTTGTCCTGGGAGTGCTTTGTACTGTGCCTGAGGGAGGATAGCCTGTAGCTGAGAGCATTTCATCACCTCCAGAGAGATGTGTCCTGGCTCTACCACATTGCTGAGGGACTGAGGGGCTCTGCTTGGGTAAAAGGCAGTGAGAAGAGGTGATGCCTTCGCCCTTGCACCCTACTGACTGCTGTCTGTCTGTTCTGTCTTGCTGCCCCAAGATCCTGTCTGTGGCTCTCATTCCTTTTCACCTATGGAATAACTGTCTTAAATCCAATTTGCCTCTTTTCCTCTTAGCTGTGCAGTAAGTTTGCTGTGACTTTCCTTAGGCTTTCTAACTGCTTTAATCAGAGCATGGCCTGGGGAGATATCTTAATCTGGGAAGCCAAACAGGGGATATTGGGAGGGGAAAATTGCTTCCTTAAGTTGCTTGCTCTGATCTGCAGAGTGGATTTGTAGGTCCTCTGCAGACTGCTAACAGGGATAAGTCCTTGCTGTTCTCTGTCAGATAATCTTTCCTTGCTTTTGGGGTCCTTTTAGTGCTGAAAGGAATTTATGGATATGCAGTGTAAAGGGTTTCCTCAGTTAAGAAAAGAGCAATCTGATTTATACTCTGATATTGGCACACATCAATCTGTATAAATAAAATACATGTTTAGGTTATATAAAATGTATGCATTTATGTATGTGTACATACACATTGTATGTGTATATATCTATGTATACAAGCTGTAACTTAAGATTCTTATTGCCATAGTGTTTAATTCTGAAAAACATTTAATTCTAATGCTCCCAACCCAGAGTACTTTTTTTTTTTTTTTAGAGCTCCTTTATTAATCATTACTTTTTGTGGAGTTCTTTATTCCTTTTATTGATGTAGAATGTAATGGTGCCAGTCTGCCTTGAGATGTTAAGACAGACTATCAAAAGATAAATTTTCTGTAAGACTTAGTTCAAAGAGACGTATTATTCTTGCAGCTCTCTTCCACGTTTCCAAATATGATCTCATGAATTTAAATAGATCAACTACAGTTGATGTCTCGATCCATTCGAATTGCTTCTGAAGCTACTGATCATATGCTTGTCTCCTTCACGCTGACATGTGACACAGCTGCCTGTTCATTCAAGGCCCAGCTTCTGAGATTCTGGGATTATTCTATGGCTCTAAACTGTCTCTAAAACTGCAAGCTCTTATAAGTAATCAATGCTAGCTCACTCTTGGCAAGGATTTAATCCATACCAGGATTTGATGGAATGGTTCAATTACTCTTTCTCTTAAACTTGATAGTCAGATGCAAAAGGAATAAAGGAGATAGAACAGTTTCATAACTCTTAATGATGTTGTGCCTTGCTCTGCAATTAATAGTATTTATAGCTTTATGTACTCTTTCTTCTGCCTCCTTGGTAGAGAAAGGTGAATTACTGCTTCCTAAAAATCCATAATAAAGACAAAATAACTCCTGTAAATACCTTCTTTATAGTTCATTTGAGCAGTTAGATATAATATGCCTTCTCTCTTCAGTGACTGAACTAAACTCAAAGCAGTTTCTAAAGAAAGCATGAGTCTATGCGTATGATGGAGGTGTATTCCACATATATATTACAATTGCTTGTCTTGTAGAATTAAGTAATATTTTCTTTTCCTGTGAATGCTTCTGAGTAATAGCCTTGCTAGAACTTCTACAGAAACAAGCTTGACATTTCAAAAGTTCCCGTTTCTTTGTTCCCTAGAGTATTTCATCTAGCAGGTGCTGTATATTTCCTTTTCTATCCCTGCCATCCTCCTGTGTTTGCATCACATTTGAAGTGGAGATGACTGACCCGCATAACCCACAAAAAAGCCTTTTCTTCTGTGGACATCTGACCTGTCTGCAAATGTACAAAAGACATTCAGCCATAGAAAATTAAAATATCTCTGAGATGTTTATGACATGTTAATTTTGTTTCAGTATGAGGATAGTAAGTGCCTGCAATAATTCTGACATGCTGCACAAGCCACAGCATGTAAGAAATGTTTGCATAATATATACCCAGAGCTGTTGTTCCTCCTCAAGAGCAAATTAAGATTTCATTCATGGAAAAATTATCTTTCAGGATTGTCATTTCTTTGAAGTCTCAACAACAATCACAAAATATATCAAAGCAGTTAATTTGTTCCTGCTGTACTCAAGTGTCTGCAAGCATGTGCCTTAATAACTTTCTAATGGATGCTTAAGAAGATGTGTCTGTGTCCATAACTGTAGGAAGCAGAAGGCTCTCAACACATTATGGCTGATAATTACCCATGAGTTCAGTTAATGGGGTTAATAGGCTGCAGTGAGATGTCATCTTTTTGCTGTCCCATTTGGGAATTCACTGTCAAAGACAAGTTACCTGGTTATGCTTTTTTAAAGAAAAACAAATTTGGGGGATGGAAAGGAGAAAAGATGTGCATTTATCGTGATCTGCTTCTGAAGTAAGTTGGATAACTAAGTACAGAACAGAGCTCTGTCCAAAATCATGTCTCATGCTTTAATTTGTAACTCTGGGTAGATTGCATTGTTTAGTAAAACACTGTGTAGTACCTGACTAAATTTGTGCACCAGACTTTCATTTTCTTCTGGCAGTGTTTTGGGAGGCAGTCAGAAGTAACCTTCCTCTCTGTCCTGCTGCAAGCTTCTTTCCTAACCCATCCCACAAAAACTGGAGCAGGTACTGTGTGTAGCTAGTTCCCTGTATTCATGGAGGGATCATTCCAGCCCAACACATCCTGCTAAAAGAGAAACAAAATCACTACAGAGGTCTTAGCGTTTCTCATTTTTGCAATCTGAGTACAACTTTCATAGTTATAGCTGGAAGTACGTTGCTCTTAGCTCTTCTGTTGTTATTTAAGAAAACTACTTTTTTTTTTTTTTGGCCCCCAGACAGAAGGGCATAAGCACAACAAGGAAGGTTTGGCAGAAGCGTGTTACAGGAGGTCTTTTGTGGCATAGGATCAGTAATTCTTGACTCTAGTCATATTGCAGTAGTGCAGGTGGAAATATGTCCTCTTACTTACCCCGTTCAGACCCCCTCCCCCACCACCCCCCCCCAAAAAAAAGCCCAACCAAACAAAAAGACAAAACCCCAATATCTCCCACAAAAAAAACCCAAAACAAAACCCAAGCAACTCCCCACAAACGAACAAAAACCACAAAAAAACCCTCCAAAACTAAGCAAACACACCCCTACACCCCCAAATAAACCCTAAACCAAATCAAACCAGACTAAAACAGAGGGAAGACTTTTAATAAGCATCATCTTGCTAGGGTGAATAGAGGACGGAACTTCAGGGGTAACTGTTTTCTTTATATCCAACAACTATTCTTCAGTTTGAGATGAAAATTTCATGATAACAGTCAAGTATCACAAACACTTTTTGCTCTGCTCATCTCCCAGGCCAAAAAGGTAATGTATAAATTAAACGGTAGTTGACAATTCATACTTTCATGATGGTATAATAGTAATGTGTTGTATAATTTCACTACAGTCCAGTGTGTTGTCACTGTTTCTGGCTTTAACACAAAATTCAGAGTAGCAATGTAGGATTACTGTGCTGTATGGGGCTATATCCATAATAGCATGTGCTTCTTTGGAGAATGCAAAAAACCCCAGCCTCTCTTCTGGTGCTGGAGTGTTGGATACTGTCTTTGTGTCTAAATGTGGTAAGCATATGAATGTGAAATATAAGAGGAGATTTGCCAACTGCTGATATCTTTCTGATTTCTCTGCCTCCATATGTCTTTCCACGGGCTGCCTCTTACGTCACAGTTTCCATCCCCCTGCTCAGATGCTTTTATATAATTTTTGGAAGAAGGATCTGTGTTCCTCTAACGGAAGGCATGCATAATGTGAGCTACTTATTGAAATAGAAACACTTTCTTGGACCATACATATACATTGATTTTTTTCCTGAGCTCTCCCGTGAGGGTACAGGTAGGGAGACTGGGAAAAGAGAACATTGCCTCTTCATATCTGACTGGATCTGCAGTCCTTCAGTGCAGGGTGAACCGCAATGGGAGCGTGACTCTGCAGAAGCATGTGTTTACATGGCAGAAAAATCATCCCCGTTGTGAATCAATGGTTCGCCCTCTTTACATACATCAATACACAAGATCATTTTTATCAAACATGCTTTAATATTTCCCAAGGAGGGGTGTGTGTGTGTAATGCAGGTTCTTAAATGTTATTGAAAAACGTTCAGGTTTGCGATCAGGTACATGTTGTTTCTCCGATAGAAGAATGGAAAATGCAGTTTCAAATGCTTCAATAAGGAAGTGAAAGACAGTTAACTTGCAAAGAAATATTTAAGCTACTGACCGAAAACTCTTGTTTAAATACCAAAAATGTATTTTTTTCAATAACTTGAGTTCTGGAAAACTAAAACTCCAGCTAATATTTGTTTATACAAGATGTACTAACCAGACCTTCTCATGTATAATGTATAGTGTCAAACCCAATGACTTACTATGTCTTTAGGCAACTATAAGTCTAGCAACTGTGTTCAATATTAAAATAATTTATTATTCTTTATTGAAAGAACATTTTTTTAAAGGATATTTGTAAAATAGGTGGATTTTCTTTTTTGCCCTGAAATGATCTCCAGTCTCCAAGCAAGGAAAAAAAAAATAAGTTGTGGGGTTTTTTGGGGTTTTTTTTTTTTGGGACAAGAGATGTTATCTCTGCTTCCTCTGGAGATGAACATACTGACCTTCACCAGCTCCAAGCCTGCCTCTAGCCCACCTTGCAGCTGACTGCTGTGGCTGAAGGAGGACTGGGTGCTGTGTGGTGGTTAGTTTTTCTCTTGTAGTACAGCTGGCACATACCCTGTCTATACTGTTTTGCTGGTACCCTTCAAGGCTGAAGAGTGTGTGAGCCTGAGTCCTTTCACACTTCTTCTCTGAATAGCGTTTGTGTACTTGGATGATCAGCAAGGCTTCAGGCAAGTGTGAACTGAGGACCTGACATTAAGTGGCTTGGATGCTCATGCAGGGTTTGGAAATGTCTATACATTAAAACTCATGAAGGCTTAGCTGTTCAGATAGGGTATTCTCTCTTCAAGGTTAGATATGCAGTAACTTAAGATGGAGACTTCCAGGTGTTCTTGTGTGGTTGTGGAATATAAGGAAAAAAATCCATATTTGCTTTTAGAAGTGAGGAGAAGAGCCATTAATTTACTGAGTAAATCCTTTAACTTGCAGACAGTCACTGTGGCTGGATGCTACTGGAGACCATCACATGCAGGGGCTGAGGTGATATAATGCACCGTATTTTGGCTTAAAGGTTGTCTCCTTAATTGATAGCTGGAAACTTAAAGTATTTTGACTTGTGAAATATTGCTGAGAAAATGGAGTTTGTGGAAGTACAACAAGAAATTGTCTGTCATAGTGAAAGGCATCTGGACTATGCTGTCATAAACCCACAGCTGTAGCCTTTTTAAATCTGACAGAGTTAAGGCCCAGCTTTGCAAGCAAAAAGTGCTTTAATACAAAGACAGAAGCACTTGTGGAAGAGATACCCATCCTGTATGGAGCTTGCTTGGTCCATGAGTGGTTCAGAAGTGCTGACATCAAAGGGCGATGGGGGTGCCAAGTCCGGCTGAACTGGTGGGAGCTGAGGGTGTCCAGGTGTGGAGGGCCTGACTTTGAAGCTTCTGACCGAGGGAGGGGGAAACCTTAGTTACCAGAATGGTATCTTTTTCAAATCAGTCTTGAATTTAGCCTTCCCACCTGTCTGTTAAATGGGGACTGCTTTTGAAAAGGAGCAACGAAGTCAGGACATCCCTGCTAGGCATGGTGGAGAGCAGCTAATTGTGTGTAACATCATGCTTTTTAATTATTACTTCAGTTCCAGTATTTTAGTTGCTGATGTATCAGAAGTGATTGAATCTTACCTTTTTAAAGAATGATGTTTGCTTGCATAAATGATAAGCCTACCAAAATCAAAGTAATCTCAAGTGTGTTCTGATTATATTATGCAAATTCTTAAGATTATCTTGGGTAACACTCTTGTTTCATTTTAGGGAGTATAAAGATGCACTTTGAAATGCAGACTAATGTGGCCACATGAATTGCACCTTAACTGAGTTTTGCTTCACTTGGGGCTGTGGGGAGGGAGACAGCAGAGGTTACAATTAAACTAATTGAGAAGGTACAGAATATCTGCTACACCTAAAAGATCAATACAGTATCCAGAATAATTACTGTTTAATGGTTGCTCAGAGATCTTCATGAAGAAAAGCAATGACTGGGACACATTTTACAGGTGTGTTGTTTTTTACTGCACTGGGCAAGTGGCATAATCATCGTATTATTTTAGTCAGTGTAAAGAAACTTCTACAAAACCTCTTTAACAGAATGTATAATGACCATAACACACAGGGGAGCATGTATTATTTGAGGGAGGATGGTTTATCTTGCATATCTAACATTTTTTTCTAATTATAGTGTTTTAAACAATGGCTAATAAAGCAAGTTGCACACAGTCATCTAAAAGCTAATAACTGCATTCCACTTCAGAGGAATGGTGGTATTGGCTTTCCTTCTCTGCCATGTAGTGATGGTCTTTACGATACTATAACCACTATTACATGCATACTGAGTGCTAAATCCTGGAACCCTGTCCACATATGGGTATGATAATGGCAGATGATTAAATACAAGTCAAACCTTTCTTATCTTTCATCT
Organism: Lophotriccus pileatus; assembly: GCA_035583135.1. Taxonomy (NCBI): domain Eukaryota; kingdom Metazoa; phylum Chordata; class Aves; order Passeriformes; family Tyrannidae; genus Lophotriccus; species Lophotriccus pileatus. The sequence continues at coordinate 101,307,539 of JAWWES010000081.1, read as the reverse complement.
GTACTGTGGGAACAATTCATTCACTGGGGTCTGACAAAGTGTGGGATTGTAATTATCCACTAAGGAAAAAGTATCTTTGTGAAGTACACGTGTCCTCTGTGAAGGGTGGCTGTTTCTGTCTCTAATGTTTTTCTACCAAACATAAATATTATTCAGCTCAGACCTGCCATTTCTCTTATTTTCACCCTCTCTTTCCTTGATCTCACTTCTGTAGGTGAACAAACCCTTTAAATTTAATCTTGGTAAGGATTTAGCAGCCTACTGTTGAATAGCAGCTTGGAATGCTGTGCTCATTTGTTACTTCATCTACTAGTCAGGGAAAATAGACATCACCAAATACAGTATCAGTTTTGAGAGGTGTGAGTTGCCTCCTTTTGCTACTTTTATATTGGGAAAATGGAACTAATAAATTAAAATGTCAAGAAACTCTTGAACTTCAGTGCCTCTTGATTAACAGATAATGCTACGCACAAAGAAGGCAAGTGAAGAATTTACTACACTCTGAGTGGGTTGGGTTTAGACCCTGAAGAAACATGTAGGTATGGACAAGAGCATAGTGATGATTTTGATCACTCGTTCTCTATTCTGGGTTAACTGTGGCTCTTTATTCCCTCCCAGCTTTACCCTTCCTGTTGTCTCTGTATTAAACCTCTAGTAAAAGGTAAGATGAGACAGGGTAAAATATACCTCAGTAACATAATTCTCTACCTGAAGTCATATTGTACAGATGAATTTTTTTATTTAAACTTTGTTCGTCTTTCCTTGCTACCATTTCTCAACAACTGCAACAAAATTTCAACCTTGTGAAGGTGCAATAAACTGGTAAGGGGGCAGAAACTTGGACCCAATAATTTCTGTGTTTTCTCTTGATATAACTTAATTTAGTTTTTATTGATAGAGAATAAAATGAACAGATTTTGTGGCATACTGCGATCATTTAGATGATGCAACTTCATAGAGAAATATTGTTTGTAAGAGTATATTTATGGCAAGTTCCTTGCCTTGTTGCGTTGTCTTCTCGGTAACACTGGGGGAGATGAATGCTGAAGAGGTGTCTTTACAAGAAAAACATCCTAGCATGGGTTGCCAGAGGGTGGTATTGCTTAGAGAGAGACTTTTTCTGTAGCATCCAGGTCTTTTTGCTTCAAATGCCTTTTGGTTTGTGTACATCAGATCATTTCAGTAAACTGACAGCTTTACTGAGAATAGAAATGGAAGGAGTACTGAGGGCCCAGGAAGACATTCAAATCTTGGGTAGAACACAAGAGGTGAATTATTACAGTGGCCACGTGCCTATGACTGACCAGGACCTGGTAAATCTTCCCTTTATCCCCAGCATTCTAAGCTGCCTCTCTGTACCTGAGAAGCAAGTCTATGCCTCGTGTGCTGAACTGCATCTGCATCCTGCTCTCCTGTAACTGGCTAGCAAGGGAGAGGACTTGTGCAGAAAGCAAGACCCATAAATAGAGTTTTATTTTGAGCTTCCCAGACCAGTGCCAGCCAACTTCCATGTTACTGTCACAGCTGCGGAGTTTCGGACCTATCTGAACTGTGTTAAAGCTGCTCTCATGGCTCATTCTCTGTGCAGAGAAGCTGTTTTGCATGAGGCAAAGTGGCTGTAGCAGACTTGAACATCATCCCTCCAGAGGTACTGAGGCAGTGTTACCCAGTCAGTAATTTCCTGTGGCACTTCTCTGGAGTGCAAACTTCTCTGTTCCTGGGCGAAAGCAAATGTTGCCTGACTTCCAGGGTATGGGAGCTTAACACTGGCAATGCAGTCAGTTGGGCAAAGTTTCATAGTAGAATTCAAGCTTAGAGCAGCAGAGTTGAATTTTGTATTGTCATTCACATTGGTAATTTGATTCTTTTGAGACTGAGGAAGTAAGAAGTATCAGGAAGACTGAGGTCTTTGGCTAAATGCTGCCTACATCTGCATGAGACAGGTCAGCTTTCCTTTGGGGTGTTTCTAGGCCCTTTTGATCAAGGCTGATGCTAGTTAGGTCAATTAGTATTGGTTTCCAAACTTTGGCATGGGACTGAGGGTGAGGGAAACTTGCCTTCAGAACTTGTGCTTTAGAGCTCTGTTTCAGAGCTGCTGGCTGAGATACAAGTGTCTGCATGAGTTCTGTCTGTCAAAAGACTGAAAATGGAATAAACAACTTACGTGAAGAAAGCTTTCTTCATAGTTTAAATGTTTGGGATGCAGGTGGGTGGCCTTCCAGCTTCTTGCAGGACCTCCTAAAGGGATATTTCAGGGCTCTTTAAGTACCATGAGAGCAGGAACTTTCCTTTTTTGTATACACTGCAGTCTTCAGCTGTTGGCTGCCTGCCTTGCACTGGAGCTTGTTGCTGGTGGACAAGTATTTGGTGGTGTCACCTGGGCTAAATGGCTTGGCAGGGGTCATAATAACACCTGGAGGGGAGACTGGGGAAAAATTTGCGGCCCTCTGAGATTCTGCAAGCACTCAGGATCTACAGCCACTTTTTATTTTACGCAGATGCTGAAATGTTTGAAGGACTAAGGTGCTACTGATCCATCAGCCTCTGAGGATTTCAGGTGGTACTAAATAAGGCAGAAAAATCCTGAGCCCATAATTATTGACTTGATGAGAGCCACACAATGGATGTAAGGAATTGCAAATTGTGTAGGGCTGGCTGGGTAACAGTTGCAGCTCTAATCTTTTTTAAGTGGTGGGATCATCAACTAAAAGTTTTGTTGTAAATGTGCACATATGAAGCAATACATGTTTGAGTGAAATAGTGTAGGCAGTGAACTGTAATACTGTTGAAACTATCTTGATATTGTATATTAAAAACCATAAAAATTATCTGTTATCTTGTAAGGGGCACTGAAGCTTCTTTCTATGTGATTCTTCTATATTCAACCTGAGCTGCTGTATTTCTCTTTGCTACATTGATAATAGTCTGCGAAATCCCCACTAAAGGCTACTGTGCAGGCACACATACAAGAGAGATGACATGATTTTAAGTGTTAGTTTAGGGGGGAAACAAAAGACCAACAAAACCATCAAGAAATGTCCACCATCATGGCATCTTGTTACCTGTTTTAATGAATTTTCATAACGGAGCAGCTCAGGCTGAGTGCAAGAGAGAATTTGTTTCAACTTATTATGCCTCAGCTGCATGTTGCTAAGACACTTCAGTGGGGTTTATGAAGTTTTAGTGGCATGAATCCTGTCACTCTACATGCATGAAACTCTTTCTGATTCATCTTCGAGCATCTAAATACTTGTTTACAGCAGATTTAGATGCTGCATTCTCCGTCTGACTGAACTATTGTAATAGGTACTTACCAAGGCATTGCACAGCCTTGAGGCTTAATTTACATGACAGCTTCTGAAAGAGAAAAAGGGGTTTGCTTTCTCGAGTACCCTGACTGTGGAGTGTAATGGTGTCTCGGCAGCTGCTATCCTATTACAAGTACTGAAATGCACAAGCGTTCTACAGCAGTTGAAAGGCTGAAAGGGATTCTCTGGGAGACTTCAATACTGTTCTTTTCTTCCAGTTCCTCACTTGGACTGTGAAGACATGAAAGCAGTGACAGAGCTTGCTTTTGTCAAAGCTGATGTCAGAGAGATATTTGAAAGTAAGTTTCATGCTGTTTCAAGATGAAGTACTACATTAGATTGTGCCCTTCATTAAGGATCATCTACTAGCTGATCAGGGACTCGTCATATCACTGATTAAACACTCTTCCAGAAGGACAAAATCTTCTGTTGGAGCCCAGGCACAAATATGGATAATAGCTGATTTTATAATTAGCTTATGACCACAGTGCTTCATCTCCAGAGAGGTAGGATCAATCTGTTTCCATAGGCATTTGGCCTCTTCTATTTTAAAAATCTTTGTTAGTCTCTTTAAGGCTTTACGTTTGACATACAGCCAACAAAATTCTCGAAGTGTAATAGAATACAAGAAATGTAGATATGTCTAGTGAAATTGCATGTGAAATATATGCAGGTATTAAAACCTTGTTTTTAAAACTAGTCTATTCTATGGAACAACACCCCCACATCTGGATTCTAGAAAGAATGCATAATAGCCTTCTCATGAAATTCAGTGTGAGTTTAGGCTTTTCATCTTTAGCCCACTGCAAAAATAAGTTGGTTTTGTATTGTTATTTTTTTAATGAAGAGATATCTGTACTACATGTCTTGGATTGCCCAACATTAAAATATGTAGGTTGTGTGTGAATTTTGGGGGCTTTTTCTATTTAATTTTGACTGTTTTTCATGGTTGTGGGTTTTGTGGGGGTGGGAAGGGATCTAGTTTTCCTGCAAAATTTGAACAAACATTTTGGTTGTCTTGGAGAACAGATTTATGAAAAATATCTGCCTACTTTTTTATAGCTTCAGTGGAAAAAACCACAATACTTCCAATGACTTGGAAGGACTTGAAGTTAAGGCAGGTTATAGTCTGGGGTTTGAAGCATTTTTTTTTTCTCATGCAGCTCAGTCCTGTTTGGTCTGTATAACTTATTTGCTTAGATGTCTTCCTCAAAAAGTGGCATTTCTGTTCATTCACTTGAGCTATGCTGACTGATGAAGTGTTCTTGGTTCTCTGTTCTTGGTTCTGTGAAATTTGCCTCTGAAGCAAGTAGGAGAAAAAAATAGCCCTTTGTAAAATCAGTGCCTTCACTGCTTTTATCCAAACAGTATGGATGAGAAAACACATCCTCTGCAACTTTACTTCAGAAGAGATGGAAAGGAGTTGGAGTGAATGGGAGATGTTAAGATAAATGAGGATGTGGCAGCAACTTACTGTAGAAAAAAACTGTAATGTGTGCATGGAAAGTGGGGGGAAAAAAAAAAAGTAGTGTGTGCTGGTCTGATTAGATGGCAGCATGTTGCAGTTACAGGAGACCAGAGCTTCCTTGGTGATCTTGTTTCTGGATGTATTCAGCTTCTGAGTCTTTTTGGCTCAGGTTATTCTCTACATCTGAATCTCTGTAAGTAACTACGGCTAGGCAGCATACCTGCAGTGCCTTGGTTAGGCCCATGCCTCTATAGTGCTGCATGCTGTGAAATGGTATGCTCATGCTTTAAAGTATGGGAGACACAATCAGGGCAAGAGCAGAAGTCAAGACCACAGTATAGTGACTAGAAGTAGTGGTTCAGTCTTCAGGCAGGCTCTACAGAGGTTTTTAGACTGAGCTGTTTGACCTGCTTGGAGCTCCCTGTAGTGAGTCCAACTTCAGAGGTGAAGCCAGACTGAAATATTGTAAGAAATATTTTTTGATAACTGTTGGACTTTTCTTCCTTTTTTTCTCCTCCAGTTCTTTTAAATAAGTACTTCAAGTCCCACAGAGAGAGCAGGAGGATCTTGGAGAATCCCCAGCCTAGGAGAAGAAAGCTTCGGAGTTATAAGATGAAGGTAATAAAACAGGACTTGTGTAGGAGTCAGCATCAAGATATGGTCCAGGAGCAGGTTCAGGTGGATGCAAGTCCAGAAAGAGCTCAGCAGCTCTGCTCACCAGGACAACTGGAGCAAGGAGGAGACCATCTCCCTGCAGCACAGACACTGCCCCCTGCTCAGCAGCCCCAGGGAGAGAACAATATCCATGTGCCTCCACAGAGGCAGACAGTGCAAGGAGGCATGGCCTCAGATATGGGACCACAACAAACAGACCAGGGGTGGGAGGCCCCAGAAGTTACCGTGAAGGTGCAGCCCCAGAAGATGAGCCAGGGGTGGGAGTGCCCGGAGGTGACTGTGGAGGTAAAGCCTCAGAAGCCAAGCCCAAGATGGGAGGCCCCATCAGTGACTGTGCAGGTGCAGTTACAGCAGCGTGGCAAAGAGCCTTCTCTCCCACGAGTAACTGTACAGGTACAGCCCCAGGAGCAAGGACAAGGCCCTGCTGGCATCAAAGTCATAGTGCAGCTGCAGGCGGTCTGTGACCCAGAAGAGGTAACCTGTCTCCAGGACCAAGGTGAGGAAGCCCTGGGTAATGAAGGACGGTGGACCTCAAAGCAAAATCAGGGAGAGCCAATGACAAGATCTGAAGGTCAGAGGGAGCTGGCTGCAGTGGAGCTGCTGGAGCAGGGTGTCCTGAGCCAAAAGGAAGATCAAGAAGCAGAATTGGTAAAACCCCAGCAGGACCAGAACCAAGAAGAAAGAGCAGAAGTGGTGGAGCTGCAGGAGATGCAGGCTGGAGACAAAGCAAATCTGGATGGGATGGTGACAGAGGAACAGCTGCAGGACCAGAGCCAAGAGCAGGAACTGCTAAAAGCAGACCTGCCCCCACAAAAGGAAGGCCAAAGAACTACAGAGATGAGGCAGAAACAAGATGATATTCAAGAAGGGCCCAAGGGGATGGTGGAAGACCAGAAGAAAGACCTAGAACAAGAAGTATCTAAGAAACATCCACAAGAGGCTCCAAATTACTTTGTTGCTATTCCAATAACAGATGATCAGGTACTTTGAAGTAGCTGTTCTATCAAAACCAAAAAAATAAAAACACCAAACCTTTAAACTTACACTTAATTTCTTATTTACAGTGATTGCAAAGCTTGTTTACAAGCCAAGAGTGACCAAGTTCTGCTCCCTTACCTTATGTGATCCATTGGGTCTGGCTGGGATGGAGTAAACTTTCCCATAGCAGCCCTTTTAGGTGTTGTGCTTTTTTTTTTGTAGAAAGAGCTGTGTCTATAACACACTAATGTTTCAGCTACTGCTAGGGAAAAAAATACTTTCAGGATTGCCACTGCCCTTTTTAAATGGTCAGAGGTGTTGTTTCCATTAAATAATCTTCTATTCTGTACTTTTTTTCAAACAAAAGCAGTGGCTTTTATCATCTTGCATTGTCCCATCCTACCTTGTCTTATGGCTGTATTTAGTGCAATGGTATTGATTTGTTTGTTCATCTTCTGTTCCACTGAAGTTCACAAGGGAGAATGAGAATTCTCTCCTACGGAAGATTATATAGAATTGATCTGTTTTCTCCGTCTCCTATCCAACAAACTTCCCTGAGATCTTAGGTGGACAGTTAATTTCAAGAACCCATGTGTAGAGTCTGTATGCTTATACTTTATCCAGGCGTGCTGTATTCAGTGAATCCTACGTTTAAACAATGTTGAAAAACGCAACAGGTGATTTCACCTCCATACTGCTAAATCTATGTACAGAAAACAGTGGAAATCCAAATAGAAATATTTTATTCTAGAGACTTTGCAGGGTACCTGAAGCCTTCCAGTGACCACAGTAAAGGCTTCTTCTGAAATAGGTCAATACAGACTTGTAGGGCTTGGCTATTACAGGCATTATAAGATCCATAGAATTAATTCCAAAAAGGATATAATAACTGTAGAGATAGATTTTAATGAACAAAACTTTATTTACAAGTTAGGGGCTACAAACAAATCATACATAACTTCTGCATAACTCTCTGTACTTGTTAGTGGGAAAATGCTAGCTCATAGGTGACTCTGCACTCAAATATATTAAGAAGAGAAAGAAAAGCTCTGGGGTGTAATGACAGGGAGCATACTATTCCATCTGACAGAGACAGGCAGGGGAAAGTCTTAATTTGAATCAGTAACTACTGAGTCCCAGCTAACATGGGCAGAACTGAGAAACAGTATATAAGTTGTATGGATTATTAATATTCATAAACTATATATATGCATCTTGAGATATCTTCTTATAAGGCAAATGTAAAAGATAAAACCTGAATATTAACTTGTATGAACAGACTGAAAACACAACCCTTTACTACCAGCTCCTGCTGTTAGTTTATGGTGCTTTTTCCAGCGAACCAAATGGATATTGTTTGTTGCAATATATAACTTGATTCCTTTTTTGTTCCTAGTTTAAGCTTCCGTGTGGTAACTGGCATGACTGTATTTATGCTGCTGAAAGGCAATAATTAAGCAGGATTGCTATATCTGTTGTACAGATTTTTTTCTTTTTTTTTTCCAGTGTGACAAGCAGCTGCAGTACAGTATCTTGCTTTGTCAGGCTTCTGAGTTTTTGTTTTTACCTTAGTTAAGTGTAAAAACACTTATGTATGTGTTAGAGGGAGATGTCAAAAGGTGCCTTCCTCTTGGTAGGCAATTATTTGCTATGGCTTTGTCTTGAGCAGAATGATCTTTGGAGGTTATCTGGAGGATGGCCTCATATAACTTTCCGTGATTCCTACATATGACTGACTTTTGAGGGTTGAACAAAAGTGCAGAGCACATCACGAAGATAAATGCCAGGAAGGGAAAATAACTGTAAGCTGAAGACAATGTTGGCAGGCGAACAAATGGGTATAAAGTGGGCAAAAAATAAATTTAAGCTGGAAACTGGAAAGTTTCCTGCCATCTGAGGAATGAGATCATGGAACAGCTTGAAGGGTCATGAATGCCTAACTTATTCTGCTATTTTAATGAGATTTGAGTGTCCTAATATATGGCTTATGACACATCCTGTACAGCTCTATGAATGACCTTTCCCTCTTTTTCCTTCTCTCTCTTTTAATTCTGCTCCTCCAAATTTCTCTGCGCTCACACCAGCCGTGGTAATCTGGCAGCTCTACCATTCCTGGTTGGATGCTCTGCCCAAGATATTGCCAGTTTATGCTCCTCTAAAGTGATACCTTTAAGGGTGGCAGTGACCTGAGACAGCCCTGTTAGAGGCTCTGAAAGAAACTGAGTGATGCAGTTTTGTAAGCATGGCATTTATACTTTCAGAGAGTGAGTGAACAAATCACAGAATGGTTTGGGTGAGAAGGGACCTTAAAGATCATCCAGTTCCAACATCCCTGCCATGGGCAGAGGCACCTTTCACTAGACCAAGTTGCTCTGAGCTCTGGCCACCTGAGCACTTCCAGGGATGGGGCATCCACAACTTCTCTGAGCAAACTGTTCCAGTGTCTAACCACCCTCACAGTAGAGAATTTTTTTCCTAATATCTAATCAAAACCTACTCCTTCAGTTTGAAACCATTTTCACCTTGTCCTGTCCCTAGATGCTCTTATGAAATGTCCCTCTCCAACTTTCCTGTGGGCTCCCTTCAGGTCCTGGAAGCCCATTGTTATGTCAGTCCTAAGCCTTCCCTATTCCAGGATGAACAAATCCAATTCTCTCAGCCTTTCCTCATAGAAGAGGTGTTTTAACCCTCTAATCATCTTGGTCCTTCTCTGGATTCTCTCCAATTGGTCGATGTCCTTCCTGTGCTGGGCGGCCCCAGAGCTGGATGCAACACTTCTGGGTGGGGTCTCACCAGAGTAGAGGGGCAGAATCACCCCTCTTGACCTGCTGAACAAAGGTGTGTGTATACTTATATATATGCACATATAACAGTGTTTTGACCATTTTAGATGCTTTTACCTATAAAGTAGAGGCTCCTTACCTTGCTGAGCATATAGTGTGATTGCCTGTTACACTGCAGACCTTCTACATTACAGAAGGGTTTTAAAGATGCTGTTAGTTTTTTGGGTATAATTATTTTGCCCTAATTATACATTTAAGAGAGCTCTCCACATGACAGGGCCTAGGGCTGTCTACATTTTCCTCTTTCAAGAGGACAAAGGAAAAGTCCTGTTCCAGTCCTGGTGCGTGCACAGCCCTTTTCTCTTTGTGTCTAAGCAGAACTCCGGGAGGCTGCACACCAGACTTAGGCTGGGTTGGATCTAAGAATGTTGCAGTCTCAGGCATTCAGTGCTCCACTATAAGTGCTTCCTTCTTGTTTCTTGTATACCCCCACTCCAAAAAAAAAAAAAAAAAAAAAAAAAAAACCCAACAAAAAAAACCCCCCACAAAAAACCAACAACAAAACCCCAAAGAAAACCAACCAACCAACCAAAAAAACCACAACAAACCAAAACAAACAAAAAACTAGCTATCGCATCCAATAACAGCACTTACAAAAAAGTGCTACAGATGATACACCAATTAAAAAAAGAGGTGTAGAGAGCTAAGGTAGAGCATTGCCATGGGAGAGGGAACAGGAGGTTTTGAAGACACATGTGAAGCTGACAGAGAGAGAGGAAAAAGACATTAACATTGCTCTGTAATAGTTAAATATTTACCTGAAGGAATTTCACTCCAACTCATCTTCTCAGATGTCTGGGCATCAAACTGAGAAGGCAAAAGGATCTTCTTTCCTGTTTCAAGTATATTCTTGGAAAGATTGGGCAAGGGAGGAGAACACGAGTCTGTTTTGTGGAATTGCTGTCAATATGTAACTCAGTCTGTTGAAGCAAAGGTTGCAGTTTGTGTGGTCAGACAACTTGATGGCTTGATTCCTGCTCCATGTTTTGACAATATAAACATATGCTGTAAATAGCAGGCTGCAATAAGTTGTGCTTCAGTTGCAGTAGGAATTAGCCTAATGTAAGAGTCATTTCAGTGATGTATTTTTCACAGACAAATGTACCGTAAGAGTTTGTGAATTCAGGGAGTTTGTATCTGCAAATGGTTGTTTTAATTGTTAGTGGCTTTTATCCTCATGTTTATCAGAAACTTGTTATACTAATCTCTTCTGACGTGCAGGCTGTGGGACTATTTACTGGACTGCACAATGACTGCTAAGGCTGTATGTAGAAAGATAGCAAAACAAAAACACATTGACCCAGCTGTTTCAATCTATGTAAGAATAAAGTAAAGCTCCAATATGTGTGAGGACTTAGGCATGTAAGCCAGAATTTGCTCACTGAAATAATCTGAAAATCTCTAAATGACTTGTCTGTAACAAAGGCTTCCACTAGGTACTTAGTCTCTGTGTGATTGAATTCTTCTCTCTCCTGCCTGTTCCTATGACTGACTTATAAAACCTAACAGATCATATTGAAAAAAAAAATCTCTGGGGTCAGTTGTGTAGAGGCACAGATCCACAAGAGTCAGAAACTGGCCACACAGCTCTAAGAAACACCAGCTCAGAGAACAGCATGTTTACCCAGTCAATCTACTTTCTTTGCTGCTACGTTTTCCTTTTGGGAAGAGATATCAGTTTAATCTGTGATCAAACTTGTAATCAGAAAATAGCATAAGATTAATTATGGAAATATTATTCAATTTCCATAGTCTATTAACAACTGACAACTGCATGAAGATCCCATTAATATTTACACAGTGCTGCAAGCTTTAATCTAACATGCTTAGGGTCAGATTCACACCTACTTTAAGATCCAGGGGTTGTGGTTCACAGGAAATCTATGAGTTTAGCCTGTAGGCTTTAAAAAAAAAGGAAAAGAGATCAATCAATTCCTGAAAAAAAATAAGTTTGAGATTGAAAGTTGCTATATGATGGATCTAGGGGGTGGAGGGGTTTGGTTGTGTGGGTTCCTGGCTTAAACGCTGAGTTGCATTTTTGGGTGTGTAAGGCTTCAGCATTCTGAATTTTTCAAGTAATATATGGGCATTCCAAAACTAAGATTTGTTCACTGTTTCCTCTTTACTACATTGCAGATTTTGGACAGAATTGAAGATGTCCAAGAGCACCTATTCTCTAAAGAACCTGACCTGTTGCGAGCTCTTCTTCCTATTCAAACTATGCACCTTACTATAATAGTAGCTCACTTGGGAACAGAAGAAGAAATAAAAAAGTAAGACTCTTGCAAAATTTAAGTGCAGCTAATTTTTGTGTAAATGTGGTAGCCTTACTGCTGCTATTGTGAATAATTGTTTTATTAGAGCCTACACACAATTTTTCTTAGACTGTTTTTTGATTGGTTTCTGTCTTGCTTTTAATATCTCTCAGGAAGAATCTTTACAAAAACTGGATATGATGCATCAGAGGTTGAAATTTTGTGTATCTGCCATGGGGTGAAGAGAAAAAGCAATGTTTTTGTAAATGGTGTTACTATTTTCTTACTGTGTTACTACCACAAATTAGCTCAACAGACATCAGTTGCCTTGAGAAACTGCAGCTTTTCAGATCAATCATACTTGTATTAGCTGGAAAAGGTTAGCTGTAAGGACATGTTACATTAAGAGGAAAACAGCAAAATAATCTGCCTAATTCCTTTCCAAGTTGCTCTCTTGTCTAATTTAAGCTGTGGGCTGTCACTGCGGCCCTGTGAATTAAGAGGATATTGAAAGATGACTAAAGAAAGCTACCCTGTAGTCAGAAAGGCTAGAACTGCTCGGAGGGTCCAGAAAGTAGAGCCAGTATGTTGCAAGCTTTTTTCCTAAGTCTTATGCTACTGTACCACACTGGGAAACCTGAGATTTCTTGATATGAGGAGGGAGAAAGGAAAGGCCCTTATGTGTCTGAGAAGGCATGAATGAAAAATAGGCCTCAACACCATGTGAGTGTCACACAGGATCTACTTGAGTTTAAAGCAGAATGACTAGCTGGAAAGGTGTCAAAAGAACCAATATGACTGGAAAAAAGACCCTTCTGCCCATACAGGCAGCACCGGTTAAACATGATTAAGATGCATGTGACAAGTTTGTATGTGCCTTATTTTAAAGTTATCTCCTTTATTGTACATTCCAGGGACTTTTTTGGAGTCTGAGGGGGGGGAAGGGGGGGGGAAATAGGAGTGTTATATGGGCTAAGGAACCTCATGCAGAAGACAGTGTACAGTAATTCAGTAATAAAATCTGTGCCAGTGCTGCTGACTGCACAGGCTGTCATCCAGGAAGATAGGAATGTAGCTGAGAGCAGCAGTAAAAATGGGAATCAATTGGTTAGGGAGGTGAGTAGAGCTAAGTAGTGTTAATGAACTTAAGAGTCAATGTGGGTCTGTAATGTAAAAATAATGGGCATACCTCATGAAAAGCAGATCTGCCTTGCCAAATGCATTTTACTCCATATCTTTCACCTACCTATGTAGCTCTTCCAAATTATGCTGTAGTTCAGTGGCTACTGCTCTGTGCTGTCACCTGAAAGAATGCCTTAGGCTGAGTATGTCTCACTCTCAAGCTAACAGGACTGCTGATACAGACAGCCCAGCACCTGACAGGGGGAGAGAGGCATCTTCAAATCCCATGGTAGAAGCTGGAGAGAAACTTCTTACATGGTCATCTAGTGACTGGACAAATGGGGATGGCTTTAAACTGCAAGAGGGCAGATTTAAGTTAGATACAAGGAAGAAATTCTTTGCTGTGGTGCTGAGGACCTGAACAGAGAAGTTGTGGATGCCCCATCCCTGGAAGTATTCAAAAATAGGCTGGATGGGGTTTTAAGCAATCTGATCTAGTTGGTGTCCCTACCTACAGCAGGGTAGTTTGAACTAAATGATCTTACAGTCCATTCTAACACAAACCATTTGATGGGAGAAATTTTCCTAGCAATATGTAATGGTTGCTTAGATATTATGGACTTAGATGAAGGGATAGAATAGCATTGCTTCTTATTAACGCAGAAAAAACAAGATCTGTTACAAAGAATTAACTCCCTTTCCACCTTGAGTCCTTACTAAATCTTCATCTGCTGAGTCCCCAGGAATCTTAGAAAGAAGCAGCTCTAATGTGATTGTAACTGTTACAACTCCAATGTAGTAGTGAGAACTGTTCATAATGTTGAGTGTTGTTGGCTGAAGTGACCTTTGCATGCATTAAACATGCAGTATTTGTTAGAAGTATGAAACCTTAGTAGAATATTTCTGCTCAGACTCCTTTTGATAGGATCCCCCTTCCTGAGAGACCAGGGTAAAGAAAGCTACTGTAAAACTTCAGCAGGTTCTAAATTGCTGAAAGACTTTGTGTCTACCTCTAGAAATTTAAAAGTCATGCTTTTTCTGCGTCTTTAAGAAAAATGGTTTAATTTGAAGCTTTAATGTCTTTAGGTAATTCACTTTTTTGAAATTTCTATGCGCAGCAAGGTGCATATCTGAACTTCATTGAAATGTGACAAAGAGCTGACAACATAAGCATTGATATTTTGTTAGCTGGCCTGGAATAGGAGAATATAATGGAGACAAATGCTAATTTAGCTTCAGGTGGGAGAATGAATTTGTTTTAGTTTAAGAATAAAACTAGTGAACCAGTTGAAAATGGTGATAGTCAAAACTACATGACACAAATCTAAGCTCAGTTTACCCCTTTTGACTCTTCAGCAGCATATATTCACCAGCTTTTCTGGCATGCTAATGTTTTGAGCATTCACTAGCAAAGCTCACTTCTAATATATAAGCTAAGGTTGAAGTGAAAGACACAATGTATTTAAAGTCTAACAAAAGCATTAGCAATGAAATATAGTGTGCCTGTTACGCTATGCATAGTGCTGCAGAGTGGTTGAAATCAGGTATATTGTCTGGTATTAAAAATGTAACAGTATTTTCATATTCAAAAAAGCTATTAACTTTGCGCATTTATATATTATTTTTTGAGGGCTGTTCTGGCACTGAAGCAGAGCAAGACTAAAGTGGAAGACATCTTGCAGGGTAAAGACTTTAATATGACATTTCATGGGATTGGACAGTTTAATAACCAAGTGCTATATGTGAAAATGTTGGAGGAAGACCAGAAAATGCTGAGCAGAATTGCAGGTAAGTACCAAATCTGACTCTACCACTTGTGGTAACCAGTTTGTAGAGTCTGTTAGTTCTTGGCTCAAGCTGTTGTTCACGACTGTCATGTTCTGCCTTTCCTCTAGTCTCCTCTTTTTCTTAATTGTTAAATATGAAGCCAGCAACTCGGTTAGCCCTGCATTAGCACTAAAATAGGTCTTTTGTACATATTTGGGGCAGATAAGATGCACAGACATTCGATATGTCAAGATCACGCAGCAAGGCTGTCCTAGTCTGCCCTGCAGTCAGGATCTCACAGGCCTGTGGTGTACAGTCTTCAAAGTGACACCTCAAAGCTGGGGCTCTGTTCATTCTAATAAACTGAAAACCTGTGAAGTGTTGGCCTCTTCTGAGAATACAAGCACTTCATTTAAATTGGCATATGTGTGAAATCATGAGTACATCTGAGACTGAAGATGGTAAAAAGCTGTATTTTTCTGCATGTGCATGTGTAGCACCAGGAAACGTCTCTTGCTTCCACTATAGAATGCAAAATGGAAGTGTAAGAGTAGCTTGTCCTCTGCTTTGACTTCTCAAAGCACTGATGGGTTTGTGGAGATGTTCCCGGTCTTTGACCTGGCTACCTGAGTCTAAGTACAGTCTCAGAAGGGCTTGGTGCTCTCTTCCTTTCAACCCCGTTCTGCTTTTAGGAGCCGCTTTAGCCTGCAATGCAGAACCTAATGTGTGTCCTGGGCTTCCACTCCAACAGAACAGAAATAATCAATATACATTACTTTTCCTTGCTGTTTTCATACTAAGCAAAAAGGAAGCATAGTTCAACTAATGCTTCTCAAAAAGGCATGCAGCACAAAGATGCTATGTAATCTTCAAATGACTTCTCAGAACAATCTGTTTTCTTTCTGTTGATGCAGCTTCCTACCTCCTCCAGTTCTCAGCTTTGATATAATAATGCTGCTCTCTTATCCTCCTATTTATTTTCCCTCTTAAGTAGTCAGTGTTGCAACTAGACAGAGGATGCCTCTTATGAACAGCATCTTTCTCTCAGCTAAATAAAAATAACCACTTCACTATCCATTACCTCTTGCTTCACTCTGGCCTTCACTTCTTTTATTGTTCCATCCATCCCAAACATAATTTTGACTCAAAACAGCTGTGCTTTTGTTGGAAGTACTCTGATGTTGTCCCTACTTATTAGAGCTACAGCCTCAACAAACTTGCCTATGCACAAATCGCTTCTTCTGAAGTCTTTAACAGGAAATAATCTGGACTGCAAGATAACAAAGTAGAAGGCAAATGATGCAATTTCCTATAAGATCATGTTTGTTGTATGCCTGTCCATCACATATATATAATTCTGTGCCACTGGGAGAAGGGCCTGATCTGCCTGTTTTGAGCCCTGCCTTGGCTTTCCCTTTACTCCTGAAAGATGCAGAAGTCAATACCTCATTTCTCTTGCCTGAATACTGCTGATTTTTTCCTTTACTCATTGTTTTGCTTAACTGAAAATTTTGTTCCAAATGAATCATAGCATACAAGGTCAATTTTTATCATGCTATTTATCACCACCAGAAGTGTTTAATTTTGGATCTGCAGAATGTATGCTATAATGCTCTTTTAAAATATCATATTGGGTCTGCACATACATTAAAAACATTAGAATAGTTGTGGCAGATCCTCCATGTTCTCTGCCTGGATAACAATCATCTTCAGGGTTCTGGAAACCTGATGCTTAGCTTCTGATCTGAGCCCCTTTCCTAATCAGATAGTGGAGAAAAATTTTGATTGAAAACCCCAGGAATATTCTGTCAGTATTTGTGTTTTCAATGCAATATGGTTGTTCACTGCCTGAAATAATTCCTTGACTGGGAGACAAGCTGCCAGTTTTCAAGCTGTTAACTCTGTTATCAATGATTTTGCTATTCAGAGAGGTGTAACTTCCAGTGTTTTTCTATTCTGCATAACTTCTGACCATTTCTAGAACTAAATGAGTCTGGGGATTATGCAAATTTGTATCAAAGTCTGTCCTTACAATGATATCTCCAAAGAAATAGATTTTTTTGCTTTGTTTTTTTTGTCTCCTCTCCTTTCCCTCAGCATAGCAATTGAATTAATTATTATACAATGAATAGGGATTTTTTTTCTTACCTTTTGGTCAATATTTTTGGTTGCTCATGAAATAGGCGTGGATTTCAAATGCCAAGAAGTATGGTGGGCTGATGACTTGACCGGCAAAGATAAAGATACACCTGCCAGCTGTTTCTGCCTCATCATGCCCTTACTAATGATTTGCCAACAAATTTAAGAGTTCTGCCTGTTCTAATGAAGTTTTTCAACCTTTGAAGTATTCCTGACATTATAAAATATAAAAATAGGTGACTGCCTCTTCATTTGTTTTTATTCCTACACCATGAACTTTTGTTTTGAAGTGGAGAGTTAACCTGACTCTTGTTCAGTTAACTACAATTAGTTGGTAAATACTGAGCAATAGTATGGTTTTTTTGCTGCTAGTGACCTAAAGAGATACTGCTTAACATGTCTCGGAATTTTCTTATGATATTTATCAAATGAGCCTGAGAAGACAGTGTTTGGAAAATTGAGCGCCATCCTGGCATGGGCAGGACGCCAGCTATGAACCTTGTTCCTAAACTGACGCCTTGAAGATTGTTGCTAGCCTTGACCTTTCTTCCATCTTCAGCTTTTCTGATGAAAATCTGCTCATGGCAGTAAGACCTTCATCTTCCAGTAATAAGTTCTTCCTGCTATTTGCTAGGATTGACGCTGGGTGGTAAGCAAGAGGAGATGCTACTTTCAGGTGTTCCTTGTTAGGTTAAGCTCTAGCTTGCTTCTTTTTATGCATATAGAGCATGTTATTTGCCTGGGTGATGTGTGGTGAAGGGCTTCCTTTTTTTTTTTTTCTAGAAGGAGTCTAGACAATTTACTGCTGTGTTTTATTCCCTGAAGCTTGCTGTGCTTTGACCTACTGGCATAGGAACAAGACTTAATAATATGCAGAAATTCTTCAACTTAATGTGCTCTATTTGACAAAATACCAGAGGCACTTTAGGAGTTGTTTGATACCTAACCATCTAGGACCACTTTTAGATGCCCTATCTGCAGCGTTCACACTGGATCTGCAGCTAGACTGTACCCTTCTGCAGCAGCAGCTGCAGGCCAGGTGGACATCCTGTAGGGCATCTAAAAGGGTATTAGATGCTTGGTGAGACAACTGGGTCCTGATTTTTGTGTTTTCCAGATGGAAAATATATAAAGCAGTTGCCTTGGCAAAGTGACCATACGGTCCCAGCTGCTGTTCCTTTATGAATACTCTGAGAAGAAACATTTTAAAGGATTAATTAGCTAAACTCTAAGCCAGAGACTTGGCCTTCATATAAATGCATATGACAAACTTGTAAACATACAAGTAGCTAAACTTCCTGATAGTGGAAAAATCACCCTACTTACATCTGATTTCAAACAAGACACTCATCACATATGCAATATGCTATTTTTTACACAATTTCAACAACAATCCTCTTTCAATGCCTAAGAAATTAAGAGTAAAAAAGATATGTGTCAAGGTGGGGAGTCTGGCAGGAACAGCCACAAATGTCACAGGTTTCCTTTTTAAAATCTTGGGTATTTTTTAATTCTTTTTCCCCCCTCCACTGTTTTTTTACCCTTTATATACAATAAAGGGATAAAGACTTCTGGCAATAAAAAAATTGCTGGACGGTACTCCAGCCTTAGACAAGGCTTTCAGTCTAACTTTGGAATTATTTCTTGCTGCTTAAGCCCAACTGTTGAAAAAGAGATCACCTTCTACATTTGCCAGACTTGCAGAGCTGTGCCTTATGCAAGCTTTGCCTTGCTATTCTCGACTCTGCATCCCCCAATTCCAAGTTTGTGAAAACCTGGGCTAGTTCAATTTGGCTTGACTTGTCATTAAAATCCTTAGCTGAAAGGCCTTGAAGAATACAAATCCTGGAGTTACTCAGACACTTCCGTTTTATTCATGCAGAATAAAACCTTACTGTTTTATAATTATGTGACAGGTTTTTAAGCCAATACCATCATAAACACTTTGTATCACATTATCTGGGGAAGGAGTACTATGTTTGTGTCATGTTCCCACCTGAATTGCTATAAGTGCTGTGGAGTTGTAGTAGTTTTGGGAATCTAGCCACTCTTTTGCTGTAAGCACTCTGATTCTCACATTGCTGTTTGCAATAATTGAGTAGAATCTGTTCTATCACAGGCCCCAGCTGTGTACACTGGTGGTTGCATTTTGTTGCTGGCAGGGTTGTTGTGCATATGCTTTCCTGAACGCAGCATTGTGATAGGAGATCTATGAATTTGGAAACAACTGTGTTGCAAACATAGAAGTTTGGATCTAGTATCAGGTTTGCAACATATGTCTGTATGTCATGCACAACTTTGGTTTTGTGTATTTTTTGTTTGTCTGTTGCCTGTGATAGTATAACTGGTTACCTGCTGTATGTTTTAACTGTGTCTTGCTCAAGAAGGACATAGTGGCTTTTTGTCTAACCTCCCTGTAAGTATTTTTTCCCTACCTCCCAAATGTTATTCATTTATTTCTTATCTTTTTACTAGAAGCCGTGCAAGAATGCTTTACTGAAATGAATCTCTGCATTTTGGGGAGTAAGGACTTCAAACCTCATCTTACTTTTCTGAAGCTCTCCAAAGCATCAAGACTGAGAAGAAGGGTAAGTAACTGGGTCGAAAAATATTTTTTTCAGTGATCTGTTATAGTGATTATTTTCCTTCTCATGATGTTCTTGGGACCTCTATACTTAGGCAATAATCATTATAACCAGAGAACAATATAATTTCTCTTATTTAACAAAGGTTGTATATAGACTGGTCAACACACTTGTATTTACTCATATCCAACTGGGAGAAATGAGGTCTCTTGCTCATATTGTGTATGGCTCTCCTGTAGAGTACAGAGTTCTTTCCTTCTGCTGTGGGTAGTCAAATTTGCATAAAACCCACATGAAGCTGTTTCTATAGGGCAGGATGGCTTCTGAGTAATATTTATCTTAGAACAAGATTAATGTCATGTTGGAAGTCAGGCTTGTGCCTTGATTTATGCTAGAAATGTATGATGTGCTTTTCTAACCTTTACTTCAGCATTGTATGGGATTTATCCCAAACAATTAAAGTAAAAACCAACTCTGATTAGATTGCTCATTTCCCAGTGGAATACTGTCCTGCTTGTTTCCAGGAATAGTACTTATATTTATGAAGTCAATATATCACAAACCTGAAACACTAGAGGAACATGCAGAAAGAAAACAAAAAAATGCTATAATAGCTGAAGAAAGTGACCTTATATTTGTCCACTTCAAGTACTTCCTGTTGACTTGATATTTGCCTTTTTTATACATGATACAATCAAAGTTGTATAGACTGATAGTTCTCTGCTGGAGGATTTTTCTTTTATAGTGCCTTTAGGGATTTTCATGAGCACAGGCATTGGCAATGTCTATGCAAGAGAAACTACCCAGTAGGCATGTAGGAATTACCGTTGGCTTTGTCCAGAGTATTTCTGCACTTTTTATTATCAATTTTTTTTTAAGGAAATCATAATTTCTTACATGCTTTCCTCTTTTGATGTCTAGCACTGAATACAGGTTATTCCTCCCTAGCATTATTCACATAATGCCATCTCCTTTATATATGAATATGCAAGTGTGTATATTTTTGAATGTTGGAGTATCGATTGAGTGGTGAGTCCAGAAGTGGACACAAGGCTCCCAGTGTGGCCTCACCAGTGCTGAGCAGAGGAAAAGTATCATCTCCCCCACTCTACTGGCAGCACTCTTCCTAATGCAGCCCAGGATACCACTGGCTGCCTTTGCTCACATTTCTGGCTCATGGTCAACCTGTCACCAGGACCTCTGGGTCTTTTTCTGCTAGACTGCTTCACAGTCAGCCCTTAGCCTCTACTGGTGCCTTAGTTTGTTGTTCCCCAATGGCTGAACTTTGTGATACTTGCTCAACCCCATGAGGTCCCTGACCGTCTGTTTCTCCAGCCTGTTGAGATAGCTCTGGTGAATCAGCCATTTCTCCCAGTTTTGTTACCAGTAAAGTTGCTGAGGGTGCGTTCTGTCCCAATATCTAGACCATTCATGAAGATGCTAAACAGCACTGGACATAGTATTGGCCCCTTGGGTACCTCTAGTTACCAGACTCCAATTACACTTTGTGCCACCAGTTACTACCACCTGGACCTGGCTGTTCAGCCAGTTTTCAATCCACCTCATTCTTCAGCCAGCCAATAATTTATCAGCCTTCTCTATGAAGATCTCCCAGGAAACAGTGTCAAATACCTGAAATTCAGGTAGACAATATTCACTGCTCTTCCCTGGTCTACCAAACATTACTCATTTTGTCCAAATTTGTTTTCACCTTAAAACCTTTGCTTCTAAAATACTATTCAGTGCACCAGGGCTGTGAAACTGGACCGGGGTTGTATGTTAAGTTAGTTATTAGGGGCATGTGGACTCTGTATGTCCATGTAGAAATACCTCCGAGGTTAGTAAGGCTCAACCCTAGACATATGTATGATATGACAAAGATCAAACTGGAAGATTAGAGTGTATGTATTCTGAGATATGGCACATATATTGATATAAGTTGACATTGTCAGCTTACTTCTTTCAAGATCAAAATATATTGGGGATAAAAAGGAGGAAAACTGACTACTCCTACAGTATCCTATTCCTAAATGCTGCAGGAGAGAAATCGGCCTTCCTAAATACTAGAAGATGCCAAAGTATGAATAAGACAAAATATCACTTTAGTTATTATGATGCCATCTACTGGCTGTAATTACTTTCTTTGTACCATAAATAACTCTTTCCTTGTAAGGGTGCTGTTCAAGTATTTCATGCAATTTAAGTACTTTTTATATGAAGCTTGAGAGAATTACTAGAACAGTTTGTAATTTACATCTCTAAATACTTTGTTAGTGAGACAGGTATGTGATGTCGCTGGTGATGCAGCTGCAGGTCTTGTTCTCATTTGTGAGGAAGGAGGAGCCAGTTCTCTTTAAAACAACTAGTACCACTACTAACTTTCATCTTGGGAAATTGTGCATCTATGACTTTACTTGTGCGTCTAAATATCCCAAAAGGCTGGAGAGAGTTTGGTTTGTGTGCTTTTATCTTGAATAGCTACCAAAGGAGCAGTATGTGCTCTTTGAAGATCAGGTTCAAAATGTCTAGCGTGCCCCGAGCACAAATATAAAATATGGGCTCTTCAGGTTTTTTGACCTCTCTTTCCAATGAGCCAAAAGGGAAAACAGTTCACCTCTTAAGAGAATCCACTTCAGTATCTGTAGTAAGAGCCTTCTCCAGTGTGGGCTGTTAGCCTCTAGTGCTAGGCACTGCCTGTGCTCACCCATGCCAGGGCAAAGTTGTGGATCAAGTGCTGCTGTGCTGAAGTTGAAAATATTTGTTCATTTGCTTTTATGCTGCTTCAAGTAGATTCGCTTGGTGCGGGTCTGCAAATAGCTGTGGTCTACCCTGAGTGGTGAGAGAGCAGCAATCCTGCAGAGTCACACACTTGTATTAAAATATTTGAAGATTTTTAATGGAAGGGCAGTTCTAATCCTGCCCTCTTCTGTCTACTTGATAAGTTATCTTGAATGATATGACCTTACTCAAGTTTCCATTGTTGTCCTGAGTTACCCAGAAAATAGCCCATGCGCACTCTATCTCTGCATTTCAGCGGAACTTGAACCTGGTGGCATTAAGGTGACACACAGCTCCTGGCTCCTGAACAGCCTGGCTCTGACTGACACATGGGTATCTCTGGGGCACAGAAAAAGGTGTGCTGTTTGTTTAATTAAACTTTCAATTGTTTTAGTCACCTGGGGCAGAAGTGCCTAATGGCTTGATGTGTTTGACTGTGAAGTTATTTATGTCTGCTTCTGTCCAGGTGACACTGGCTGTTCTGGCCACCCTGCTGCACTCCTCATGCTGTGAACCATACATGTCCACCTGCTAAAAAGGCTGTCATGAGATTATCAGTGGGACTAATCTGAGTAAAGTAAACTCTAGGGCAAGCTTAAGGCAATTCAGGAGAATCGGATGTTGATGTGGTGACTATGAAATTGTTTGAAATATCGAAAATTAGGTGGATGCATCTAAATAACAGTGGATTAAATTGATTTTGTATCTTTGTGTATTTGGGTTTATTTCCTTGTGGACGGTGGAGTAGATGAAGGATTCAGCAAAAGCCAAACTTCCTATAACTTGAATGGTTTATTTTTCTCAGTATTAATTTAATACTATACATGACGTTTATATTGTTATCCTAACCAGCAGTGGGGTATAGGGGTGGTATTTTCTTTGCTAAGTTTTGTTAAGACAATACTTGACACACTTTTCTGAAGTTCATGTGTACATATTTGTGTACATATAATATACACATCTCTCATTACTCTTTCACTATTCAGGGCTTCAGAAAAATTTGTTTGGATCTCTATAAAGAATATGAAGACAGTTACTTTGGCACAGAGGTCTTCAGTCGAATTGATCTCTGTGCCATGCGTAAGAAGAAGCAGAAATCTGGTTACTACTATTGTGAGTGTTCAATTAGTGTGAGTTCCAGTGGTACAGAAGAGAGTAAAGAACAAGAAATACTGACAGAAGATATGGGAGAAACAATCAGTGAAGACCTTCCAAATAGTGCAGCAAAGGCTGAAATAGGAGCAACTATTGCAAGCTGTAAGCTTGCCTCAACAGTAGCAGCTGATGATAAACCATCTGAAAATATTGCTGAGGCCTCTATTGCAATTAAAGAAAAAGAAATCAGTGAGGCAAAGGGAGAGCCTGAAGATACAGGCGGGACTTTTCTTACAGCTGGAGAAATCTGCTCTAAGTCAGTACTTGGTCTGTTGCCAGCAAGTTCAGATGTGTTGAAAAGCATGGAAATGGAACAAGAAAAAGCGAAGATAACAGATGGTAGCTTACATAAAACTGAAGCAATGGAATATGCACCTGATCAGCCAACAAGTTTGAGATAAAGCTGTTGCAGTCCTTGGTGAAATGAACCCATGCTTAGTGATGGTGGAGAAGGCAGGCAACCACAGTGGGGCTGAGCTGCACTGGGTTGAGGTCAGGGGATGGGCACAGTGAATTAATTTTTGGCAGAAAACATCCTTTTTAGAAGGCTGACAGAACAAAATAGAGCAAAATCTGAGGGATACATCACTGAATACTGTAATGGTGAAATGCCTAGCTCTAAACCTACACCCCTAGTGGGCATGACCATATGTACTATAAAGGCAAGTGAGCCCTGGTTTTACAGGATCCAACCCTTCAGTAGTCATGCATTGATCTGAAAGTTGCTACCAGACTCTTCTGGTGCTCAAATGCGCACTGCTGCCTTGGCTGAATTTCTGTCTGTGCTGCTTTACCCCTTGTCCTGAGCTTGCATCTTCGATTTTGCTGCTTCCTTTGTCTTCTCCTCCCTGAATACTGCCTAAAGACCCTTTTTCTTGCTTAATCCCTACAGTTGTTCTGACCTGTGACTCCAAACCATGATTACAACACCATCCTTCACTGCATGTCTATAACTAGTAGATGATTTTAGTTGTTGACACACCTTTCTCAAGTACATGCTTTCCTTTGACTTAGTAGCTACTCGAAGAGAAAATTATTTTGCCTAAGGGGAAGATTATTTTTGGAAGAAAATGATGTATAACACTGAATACTTCTCTTTTTGGATTTTTCTTCCTCTCCTTTCCTTTGTCTAATGTTTTGGTTTTGTAAAATGCCTTGAGGAGGACACAAGGAACAAAGAGCGTTTTTCTAAACTGAAGTTTTGGCTGGGGCTGAGGTTTTCTGGCTTTGCCCTCTGGCTGAGGCCCGAGCCGAGCTGTGCCGCCTCCCCGGCCTCGCTTCCCTCCCCGCACGAAGATGATGTTCCTGGCGGAGCCTCGCTGCAGCGGCACCGGTAGATGGCACCGCTGGAGAGCCAGCTGCGGTGGGAAGGGACCAGCCGACTCCCGCACCCGCGCTCGCAGCAGCCTCCGGTATCCTCAGAGAGCTCAGAAAGGAGCCAGCTGGACACTTGGAAAGTGTCTTTCTTCCCCTTTCTTCTCTAATTGCGCATTGAAAAGGGATGTTTTGTACCTTAAAATCTCCTTTTTTTTTTCCCCTGTTAAAAATGTGTGCAGATCAAAAAAAATTAGGGGATCAAGAAGTAGCTCCCCCTCCATATGCACAAAAAACAGTAGTAGCATCAAGCATACAGCGTTTTGCTTCTCTACAAGGTGTGTGAGAATACACCTGTAGGCAGACCAGCACTCCGCTAAATTAACATCAGGCTGTTCTAAAACTTGTTACTGGACTTGGAAAAAACCCAAAGCACGGTACTTGTGCCCTTTTCACAGGGTGGGGGGTGAACAACCCTCCGCAGCCAGTCACTGTGTAGGAGGAAAGAGAAGGTCCTGCATTTAATGAACCTGCTTTGTACTTCCCCTGGGGTCTGTGTCAGATCCCTTGCGCTGCAGAACTTGGCAGAGCATTTATTTTTGTGTCCCTGCATTGAAGGCTGTGGACTTTCAAAAGGCTGTCCCCAAATGGTCTTCTAAATGCAAATTCCAGCGTAGCTATTCCCAGTTTCTCTGGGGTCTTCAAAATGCAGCTACATTGCTCAGTGTTAGAGGAAGACTTCAAGGTTAATTTGGGGGAGTAGTTAAAAGTGAGACCTCATAGAGCATCTCTGCATTAGTGCATTCTGGATGGTTTCTGTGTTGTTTGGGTTTTTTTTCAGAAAAGTTTGCTTTAAATATACACTGAGGAAAGATTGTTTCTTAATTTGTTCTTTGGGTTTTTTTGTTTGTTTTTTTTTTTTTGTTTTTAACTTCAGGAAAGGAGTAACAGTGTCATTCATCAGGGGAACTGAAGTGGATTCAATGGCCTAGGACCAAATACACACTTTACAACATGCTATATTTCTTCTTACTGAAAATGTTAATTATCTTTTTATAGACAGATGGCACTGGAGTGTAGCAAATGCGTGGTAAACCTGAGCTCATAAACATTTGGGGGTTTAATGTGTACAGGTTCCAATTAAGTTTAACTCTGGTTTGGGGTTATTGTTATGATAGAGTAATTAATTTCACTTATCTTGGGAATATAGTTTACTTGTTTTGGTACATTAAGTTAGAATAAACACTTAAATTGTATCATTGTGATCAATCTTGGCAATTTAGAATAGCACTTAAAATGATATATCTACCAAGTTCACCTCTTTAGTCTCTAATGACAAATCAAAATAAGCTTCTATAATGCTGTTCAAATCATAACAGTACGTTTTCAGCTTTGTCAGAGTAAGTCCTAGATTTTATTGGTGCTCTTCTTTAGCCAAGGGGATCCATGTTTTTGTTCCCTGGTTTATTTTTTTTAATTAATTGAAATATATTTCATTATTAGACACTGATGTAAAGTGGGAGACAATTTCTTAAATTAATATCTTTATTGTGCTGAAGCACATTAATTGTCCTTCTTTATGACTACTGTGGGGAAATTACACTGTGAAATTTAAGTCCAGAAGGGAGTTTTATTCACTCTTTATGATCCCTGCATTTACTGTTCTCTTTCTATGATTATTTTTTTTTCTCTTTATGGTCTCTAACTTGCCTATTTTTTTCCCTTTGAGTAATTTTCTTTATAAGCACTAGGAGTTTATGTAGAAGATAAATGCAGTCTCCTAATTTCTTCTAATTGAGTTTAGCTGAATGTAACTTGAGTTACGGAAATTATGGTACAACATTGGAGTTGGAGAGAACTTGCAATAAATATTATCCACCAAATGTGACTTCTTTTTGGGAGAGTACTAAATGATGAATGGTACTGCAGTGATGATTATTTTCCAAGTAAGTTGAGAGGAGGCTTTGACAACAGTATCTCCTTTGTCTTGGCGGGTTGTAATTGGATATTTGTTAAACTAGCTATTCTAACAAACAGGATGCAAAAGCCAGAGAAATAAGTGTTCTGTAAATACCTCATCCTGAATACTTTTACTGGTTGCTATTAGGCACTAAAGATCATATGGGTCAGGGGTTTTTTTCTGTATGTTTATACATTTTGCAGGTTAGATATAACTGAACAACAGCTTTATATCTGAGGTTAAAATAAATAAAGATCATAGTGATTTGTCCAGCTGCCTTTCCCTTCTGATAGTCTTGTACATATACAGAAGAAATCAGAGACACCTCCTTCTTCACTTATACTTCCTGTCAGGAAGATGCCAATCTCTTCTGTTGACACAGCAGAGCCATCAGAAAGGTGGTAGCTTCAAGCTGGAGCCCTGAAATCATCCTGCTTTGGGTATATTAAATACTTGATCCTTCAGTTAGGAACCGGACATTTTAGGGGTGAATACCAATTTGATCTTAAAGCATTTTATTTCCATGTTTGTATTCTGCTTAATTCTGTGTGCCATTGGCCACAGCTTCTATGGTATGGTGTATTACCAGGGTAGAAGTCCTACAGTGTCTCTTTGCATGCAGGTAGATGGGTATA
>JAWWES010000081.1:101264596-101280457 GCA_035583135.1 Lophotriccus pileatus | reverse complement strand
CCACAGCTTCTATGGTATGGTGTATTACCAGGGTAGAAGTCCTACAGTGTCTCTTTGCATGCAGGTAGATGGGTATAATCCCTCAGTTTGAAACACTTGCCAAAAAAAATTAAAAATCCTAAATCCTTTACTTCGCAAGAAAACTTGAAGCGGATTTTTGCACGGGCCCACACTCTCGTATTGTCACCGTGACCCCCAGCTGAAGGGCTGCAACTGCTTTGCCAGGAGAGAAGCTTGCTTATGGTACTCTGGAGTGATGGTGGGGTGGATCAGACAGAAACTAGATTTTTTTTTCTCTGTTGGGAAATCTTCCATTTCTTTCTTATCATATTGTATTGAAACTAAAAGCAGATGCAGAAATCAAGGACAAGTTTGGTAAGTATTCCTGTTGGGGAAAAAAAAATATTCAAATTTTGGTAAATATTCTCTTTGTGGAACAGGCTATTCAGAGTTAGAACCAGGACATATATGGGGGCCCATGAATGCTAAGCAAAGTAATTCTATTGTACAGTTTCCTTCTCAAAAGAGGCTCCTAGATGGGCTTAAAGCCAGACACTATGTAGGCTTAACACCTCTGAAGCTGGCTTCTGACCATGGATTTTGGTCACTGACCTGTGCAGCAGAAGCATGAAGTAAGTCTCATAAAGAGAGAATCTGTATTAAATCAGAGCATACTTTTCAAGCTCATGAGAGAGAAATTAGTTACTTTATTAAAAGAAGAAGAATTTAGGCATTGAATGTCCACCCGGGGCTTTTTCTTTTCCACTGTGTAGATTGACTTTTAATCTTAAAAATAGGAAACTTTAAGATCAGCTGCAAAGATTGACAACTGCTTTCAGAAATGTTATTTAAAATTATTCTTGTTTAAGTTGCAGGATGTGGGATGTCAGTGCTTGGATGAGAGGTGGGACAACAAATGTTATTTTTAAACTGGCCTTTGAACCTTCAGTTTCTTAATGTAAAGAAATGAACATCTGTATGTGATAGTAGTTTCTTTGAAAATCCAGCATTTATTATCTGCTGGTAGGTGCCTGATTCAGCTTTTATACAACTGAATAAGATAAAAGTAATGTTGAATAAGCACTAAATAGTGACACATAAAGTAAATGTGCCAGGGAGAGGCAATTATACTGAGTTTCTAACTTGTAAAGTTTATGGGAAGTTTGACTTGTCTTTTTCTGAGCCAAAGAAGTTGCTGAACTCTGCTTGTGAGTAGTGAGCTGGAGTCACAGAACTACAGAATCAACCAGGTTGGAAAAGACCTCTGAGATTGAGTCCAACCTGTGATGGAACACCACCTTGGCAACTAGACCATGGCACTAAGTGCCATGTACAGTCTTTTCTTAAACACCTCATAAGAGTCAAAGACCTGTTGAGGATTTGTGGTTTTTTTTGCAATAAATTCTGTTTAGGTATAGGGCTAAGCTTAGGATGCTCTGTGGTTCATAAGTACTTTTCAGAATTAAATTGATTTGAGGTTAAATCCTGCTCAGACTCCAGCTGAGGCAGTGCCATCGGTGACACCTGGGTCTTAGCTGATGCTACTGAGATCAAATCAAAACCCCAGCTTTCTGTGTGTTTAAGCTGTTATTGACACTGGCTGGGAATTCTGTTTAATGAAATAAATTTAATTGAGAAATGTAGATATTCTTTTGCGCAATCAGATATTTTTTTAATGCTTTGCCTCCAAATACAGTATCTTGATCTGAGCGTGCTGCTTCAGAGAATAATTAATTCTTTTATCTGTATAAAATCTATGGACTTGATTCTTAAGTCTTATCCCAGGGGGTGCTATCTCCTTGTGTTTGGTGATCTATGGGAAATGTAGTCCAAGCAGGGACCTTTGCCAGGAAATAGAGTATGAGGGGGCAGCTCTGCTGGCAGCAAGACTTTCTTCTGTCAGCTTTAAGTTTGTGGAAAAGGCATTTTCACTGTTGACTGACTTCACCAAAACCCCCTAAACAGCTTTTGAGTCAGATATTGAAATGACCTTATCTACTAATTTCACACATAAAGTGCCTGGAAATTATTATTTGTAGAAATAATCAAGTTATTTTGAAACAAATAAAATACAATTGAAATAAACTGATATTGAAGAAATATAATTTCAGCCTGAATAATCAAAACTGTTTAGGTACTGTTATGAAACACTTTGCAAAATAGATTTGAGTTATAAACAGATACGTTTATTTTTCAGGTTTATTCTTATTTTCAGGAATATTCTTAATCAACACAATCACATTTTGAGCTTGGCTTAAATTTATATTTCCAAAATGTCTTTCAGGGCATTCTAGCTTTTGCTGGCACCAGAAAAAACTTTAAATGTACAAGAAGTGATGTAAACATACCTCACAGTTCCAGGATTTTAAGCTTTGACAAAAAAGTGTTAATCTCCTAAAAGATGGACATTCTCTTGGCAATGTGTGTTCTATATTTTTTTACTTCCTTCTCCATATCTTAGTATTCACTGAGGGCAAGAGCCAGGCATCTATTCCTTGGTATATCTGCACATCTTATCTCTTGACTTCCCCTATTCACCACGGCCACTCCTGTGCTGCTATCTACCTTGGTAGCTGCAGGACTTGCACTGACACCATTCTGGTTTTTAAGAGTAAGAAGGGAGAACTAGTGCTTAACTGACCAATGCTTTTGTGCATTGAAACCAGGTGCTAGTGCAGATGGAGGTGGTGCCTAAAATCAGGTCTCCTTAACCCCTTCATAGCCTGGAGAAACTGTTAAATCTGCCTCTCAAAAATGAAAGTCCATTTCCTTTCCCCAGTGTCAGGAGCACATCTTTGAGGAATCTGCAAAGTTGATTCGTTGTGCTATTACTAGACCTTCTTTTGACAAAATGCTTTTCCTATTGCTGTTTCTTTTCTATGCTACTCTTATTCTTCCTCCAATCCAATTACCCAGTTTGGCATGGGATCCTACGCTTCTACCTCTTCCTTTGATTTTTCTGACAGCATTTCCTACCTGGAAACTTTTGCTCAGCCTGTTGCTGCAGGGCAGGATGCCCAACATCACCCCTTTGAACTGGTAAAGGCTCTGGGCTAGCTTGCTTTGGCAGCCTGTTAGTCTGCTGCTTGTAAGGCCATTTTGCTCTGGTTTGCAGAGTCCCTGCTGCAATGGGGCCACTGAGCCATGCAAAGTCCCTGAGCTGCTGTAATCCTACTCAGAATAACTGAGCAAGTGTACCACCAATGGACTCTTTTACAAGAGCATGTAGTCATAGCACTAGGGGGAATTGCTTTAAACTGAAAGAGAGCAGGTTTAGATTATCTTTTAGGAAGAAATTCTTTACTGTGAGGTGGTGCAACACTGGAACAGGTTGCCCAGAGAACTTGTCAATGCCCCATCCGTCATGTGTCCAGTGCCACGATGGATAGGGCTCTGGGCAATCTGGTCTAGTGGAAGGTGATTCTACCTGTGGCAGGGGAATGAAACCAGATGACCTTGAAAGTCCCTTCCTTAAACCATTTAACCCTTTAACTCAAACCATTCTATGAAATGGTATTTCCATACCATTTCCATACCTTCCATATCTTTCATACCTCATGTTCCTGAGGGTGCTGGGCTCCTCTGCAGGGTGAGCTGAGTCATGCTGAGGCTGATCCTGCTACCAGTGTCCCTGTTCCTCACTTGCTAAGTCTCTGTGCTGCAACCTGCAATTTTAGGAAATACTCCACCAGTCTCTGGGGAGAAACATCCACGCAGGACATAAGGATGCACCAGCCACGGTGCTGGGGCCTGAAATCAGAAATTTAGCACTAAGGATCTCCTGCTATGGGAAACACTCCTGCCTTAAGTTGGGTCCTTTCCCATGTGCTTGACTTATAATGCTGTACTGGCGAGGAGAATTCCTCTCTCTTTTGGGGCTGCAGGTGGGCTCCTTGGTGTTGCCTTCAGTTACTGTGTGGGTTTCCTCTTTTTTTTTTTTTTTTTTTTGGCAACTTGTGGCAGGTTCAATCTGACCTCCCATTTCAAACAGCTCTGGTTACTATGCATATGCCTTTAAATCACTGCTGCGATGAGATCAGCTACTTCCTCATTGCCATCTCCATTTATGACACCTGTTTTACTCTGAGTACATATGTTACTCCATGTGTTCCAGCAGAATTTCAGTTTTTAGCATTTGGCTCAGTTCTTTGGGCTATGTAGAAATAGTGTCTTTTCAGTGTGCATAACTGTGATGATTTATTTATGTCATGTTGCTGCAGTATGCAGATTCAAGCACATGTAACAATTGTTTCCACTCTGTACAGTAACAGAATCATTCAATTAAACAAAAGGTGATTAAGTTGTAGCCTTTTACAGAGGAGAAACAGAGCAATTCTCAGGACTCTCCTTGATAGAATGAGACTTAGTGGGTAATCTTTATTTTCCCTTCACCTTCTGAGTATATTGCAACTGTTCAGAAAAATCCACAACTTACTTTAAAATCATTCTAATAATTTATGCCTTAATTTCCTAATGTTTGGGCATCTTGAATCTACCAAAGTATCAGAAAGAACACTGATGTTGTGGAAATTTCATGTCTAACAAGAAACTGAATTTTAAAATGACATTCTGAGCAAAGTATCTGTTGATTCAAATCTGCTTCTTGACTCCCACGATTTCTCTGCACTGGGATTAAACAAAACACTTGTGTTCACTTTCTTTATGAGTTTCGCTGAAAAACATAGTTCTATTATTTTTAGGGCAGCAGAGTTCCCTGAGTATATTTGCCTAAATTGCCAGTGAGATTCATTTACAGCTGTAAACTGAAGCTGTAAAGCTTGTAAACTGAAACAAGACATTCTACTGAACATTTTGGTACTTAGTTTCTGGCATGGGGTTGAACGTACCTAATACAGTTTGCCAGAAAGCATTGCTGCTGAGAAATCTGTTGTCTATATGAGACTTCAACCTGCTGTTGAATCATTAGGCAGCATAAAATGCTTATTTGGGTAGAGGACTGGAGCAGTTTGCAGTGAAATGCAGAGAGTTCTTACAGAGGATGTGACAAGTGAAACCAAAGGCAGCTGTAGGTGGAAGCAGCCAGGTGCTACTGACCAGTGCTGGTACAACTGCAACAATTTGTGTTTCCTCCTTTTGTCCACATTGGACAACCCAAAACTGCAAGGACGAGTGCAACAGAAACTCAGTAACTTGTTGCTTTGCGTGCTATCTTCATTAGTGCCTTCTTGGTGACATCGGTGATGATGCAACCTGCACTCTTGTTGGCTTCTTTTGCTCTTTGGATAACTCCTGGGGCTTATTAGGCACTGTGCTGGCAGCTGACTACGAACTGGTGATGGCTAAAAGCTGTTGACCTTCCACAGCTCATCACTGGACCCTTTCCTCATTTTCCAGATTGTCAGTGACAAGCTAGTACTAGCTGAATGGCTATCAAGTCATAACACTGCTGCAGCACCAGGAGCTTGCTCATCCCAGAACTATGCTGCAGCTTCTATTTAGGCTTTCCTTCTGTGTGTCAGAACGTGGCTAGGAAGGCCTTCTTGCCTTTCCTTTGCCTGCTAGACCCAAACAGTACTCTGAAGAGTGCAACGCCTTCATTTAGGTGAGAGGAATCAACTCCAGTTTAATGGTCTAAAAGAAACAACTTCCTTCCACAGCTTGCTTGTGATGAGAGACGGTGAAAGATGCAGCCTCAGCACCCATTCTTGTTTCAGTTCTGCTGCTCCAGACGCTGTACACATTGCAAAGACAAACACAAAGGCAAGAACTGTTCTGTTTGCATTTTCAAGCCCCAAGGCAGCCTGTAGTGTTAATTATGTTAGCAGTGCCAGAAGACAGTTTTAAGTTTTTGAAACCCAAAGAGCTGCTACTATCATCACCTTATGCTGTGTTACCACAGTAAAGTAATAAGCAGTGTCAGACTTTACCTGTTCTCATTTTAAGTTCCTCATTTGAAACACAATGTCATCAGCTGCCTAGTATCATTTGTGTCCTTAAATATTCTGCAGGGAGAGTGCCTCAGGTACAGAAAGAGGCTCTTAAACTTGAAGGATGGCTCTGGTATTGCAGGACAAGCGTTCAAGGCTCTGTTCCACAGCAGGCTACTTGCACAGTTTGGAAGCACCACTCAGAGGCATGATACCAGATGCTGTCATCACTGCATAATGATTGCCTATACACTTCTCCCTTAAAAAAAAAAAAAAAAAAAAAGAAAAGAAAAAAAAAAGTGGCCTTAGCACATTTTGTGGCTGTATCTCTGTGCTTTGTTTTTACGGAGGAAGATAGTCACGCTCTGTACCCAGGCATGTTATAGAGAAGTACATTAAGGACTGTGAGGTCATCTGATGTTAATTTAATATCATTTTAAATAATAGTTTTAGCATTTTAAATAAGAGCATTTTAAATAATAGTTTCTATTAGACTCTGAAACCAAACTGCATTTCTCCAAAGTGAGTTTTTACTGTGAAGTCAGTGAAGAAAAAACATGCTACAACCCTCAGAGACACTTAAAGTACACTCCAGGAATGAGAGAGGAAGGATAGATTATGATATTGCAGAAGTACCATATTAGCTCATTGGGGATTTATCCTTATGGAGCTGACTTTGGTGACCCTTAGATGCCTTTGCAGGAAGTTTTTTGTGAGACCCTGCCCTAGGTTTCTGCTGCTCCAAGGTGTGAAGCGAGCTGCACTGCAAGCTGTACCAAACCACCTCTGCAGTCTTCAGCAGCTCCAACTCTTGCCAGAACTGATGGTCATGCTCTTAAGTCCTGCTCCTTTTGAAATGGCTGATTTAGCTTTTGGCAACAAAATGGGAACTGTATGGCATGGTCTCAGCCTGCTCCCAGGCAGATCAGGGAGGATCATGCCAAATCTTATGAGTGATGAACAAAATGTAATCCAAGGTTGTGTGATGGTGTTACATCATCTTATCTTATGCCATGGTGAATGTCTTATCTTTTACAGATCACAGAAAATAAAATTAAAAAAAAAAAAAACCAAACCATGAGTCACCTCAGTATATTTAGATATTTCAGTAAATATTGTGATTGTTCTTCCCTTGTTTGACAATAAGTATTCTCTGCTCTTGTGGATTATGTTTTCTTCAAAGTTGGAGTTCGTTTAAACCCATATGAAAATAATGTATTAATCACTTGGATGCTGAATATTCACCTTTTACTTGCCATTTTTTACTTTAGTTGGGAAGCTTAGTGTGGAACAAAGTGCTTCTCTAAAGCCCAACACTATCTCCCCATTTCTACCTTCCAGTCTGAGAGTATCAGCTACTGGAACCAAACTTGTCATGGGGAGAAAGGAGAAGCAAAAAAAGAAAAAGTAATACTGAAAACCTCAAAATACTGAAACTTCTTTGTGCAGAGGATGATGAAGGAAAATTCAGAGACTGATTTTTAATAGAGATTTAGGACATTTGTTTAGTTTGAATATCTTCTAATACTTTCACCAAACAAGCTTTCTTCTCATTGCAATGTAATTTTAAAAGAATAACAATAGATTTTTTAAAAAACCTTTAAAAGTAATATTGTGTCTGTCTAATTAAAATTAGACAGCACAAGCCATGCTCCTCTAGTTCCTGAATTATCCTGTGATCCAGTTAGATCTTTTTTAGTAGCCCAGTTCCCCCATCCAAACTTCAATGACATTTCACCTGATTGTGCATATCTGTTAGATCTCCAGGGTCTCCACATTCACAGTGAAAGCTAAATGGCAGAACATAAATTCTAGTGTGCTTACTTATACTTCTCTGTCTGGGAGCTTTTAGAAGCTGTAGATATATAGTCTGGCTTCTAAAATGAAATAACAGTATACTCCTCCATAGAAGACTTTTTTCCTGTGGCTGTGATACCCTATTTATCCTCTCAGATTGTGCCTGCACATGATGTGCACCTTATTCACTGTTTCTAGGCCCAAACTTAAAAACAGTAATTAAAGTGACCTGGCTAAAGCATTGTGTTATTGCTACTGACAGTCTTGGAGAAGTGATAGAGGAACTTTTTTTTTCCCTAGAAGAAAAAAAAATGTCCCCAAAAATCTATGGTTTTATTGACTATCATTTTACTAGTCAGCTACCACTGAGCACTTGTATTTTGTGTGGGTTTTGTGTAGAAAGAAAAACTGTTAAACATTATCACAGGCTATTCCTCCTACTGAAATCAAATAAGATTTATCATTCTGACACCTCCATTATTTTTAATAAAAAATGTTGTTTAATTGAAGTCATATTGCTACTTCTGTGTAAACTGTTTTGGTTGTTATGAAAGTCTATAACAATCCATAAAATCTGTGTTTCAGACTGCAGACGTAAAACCGTGTTAACAGTTACCCAATTCAGTGCTTGTACATGTACTGTTAGACATCATCAGTCCTTGAAAAAGCTGTTAAAAATGTATCTAAACAATACAGGGTCATAAATCTGGTCTTTTGTAGATCAGCTGATATGTCAACAGTTGGGGGGTTTGGTAAATCAGTGCAGACAAGCAAGTCAGGTTAACACAAGGATTTTAAATACTCTGCTAGCCAGTGAAAACTGAGCCAGAACTGGGTTACAGTACGATCACGTCAGCAGCTTCTCCAGAGTCTTGAGGATTTTGTAACAAACAGCAGCATGACTGAAGTACAATTAGGGCATTTGCCTGTCCTCAGACAGGTCCAAACAGCATCTATACTCATAATGAACAGATGCAGCCTTCTATCTAGTGATGGAAGTATTCTGAAGATTCAGGCAGAAATTAACTTTCCTCTGGAAGTGTTATATAAATATCATAGCATTTCTATGCTAAAAAAACCAAACCAAACCAAAACACACATTTCTAACCCAAAATCTGATTTTTCCATAGCAAAAAATTACAGCTAGCTATTCCAGCTTAAAATACGTTCAGGGATGTACCTTCTTAAATACGGAGACTGATTCCGTCTTCATAAACATAAATGCATTTTGTAAAATTAATTTAAAAGAATGCATTTCTTCTTAATAAATGTGTGACAGGCCATCTCTTTCTGCAACATGCAGGTAGGTGGATACGGGTAAGTAGAGGCAGCTTCTCTTCTCTTGACAAGGACTGTGGAGGAAGCACTAGGTGGCAGGATGCAGGGGATGGAAGGTTAAAAGGAAGAGACTGGATTGGAGGAAAATGCATAAGCATGTGACAGAATGCCAAGAGGCAGCCTGACGGTCTGGAGAAGCAGTCAGGGCCAGCTCAGAGACTCAATAATCAGTCAAAGCACAAACCCCAGCACCCACATCACCTGTGGGCATCACCAGGAAAGGTTCAGCTCCTTACTGGCTGCTCTGTTTCTCTCCAAGGCTAATGGTACTAACAGCAGTCATGACTGGTGCACAGCAGTTGAATCTCTCAGTCATTTTCCAACACTGGGGTGTTAGACTAATTTTCCTGCCTTGAGTTTTAAACAAAAGTTTCTCACTACAACTCCATCCCTGCATAAACTGCTCAACAAATAGTTTTAATTAATATATTTGGAAAAATTACTTACCAAGACAGAGAGCTAGTTTTCTCTGCTTATTAATGTATATGTTACAAATAATTTCTAGCTGCTATTAAAAAATACATCTCAACTGACAAAAGTTCATGTTTCACGTCATTTTTGGCAACACAGGAACAAGCTATACCTGAACTCTGTTGCAATTTTGCCATTCAGAAAACTTTGAAGTAAATTAATCACAAGAAAAATTACTAGCCTGCTTTGTTTCAAATCAATCTAAGGACTAACCAGAGGTTTTTTTAAAGTTGCCTTCTTTTTTTTTTCAGAGCACATTGTAGGTTCAGATGAATGAAGAAATATTTACAATGACTATTTTAAAAAGCATATTTTACCACCCTCTCAGCATAAAACAAATACCTGTCACATCTTCCCGAAGACTCCATGCCCCTGTTAAGTTGCACACAACTCACCTTTTCTCTTGCTCCTCTAAAACCTCCATAGAGAGTTTTAGTGTGGAAAATAACAAACAGGATGTCTTCAGCTCGGTCAATAACTAGCATCTCTATCAGCACCAGGAGATCAGATGCATCTCATACATCTTTCTGGAAGTCAGAGGAGAAGGAGCAGAAGCACATGCCCGAGGAGAACTGAAAGGAAAGCCCCACGCAAATGCCAGCGCCAGCTGAGACACCCGCTCACCACTTCCTGTAGTGCCTAATCCAGCCCATGCCAATCCAGGCAGTTTCACAACAGATTTTTGCCAGCTGTGTGCTAGCAGTGTCAGAGCAAAAAATGCCACAGTGAGGTTCATATTGTCAGTGCACTGCTTGCCACTGATAGAAGGGAAGATATTGCCACCTGGATGTCTCTCTTGCTCAAGAGAACAAGCCACAAGCACTTTCTGCTTCTCCAATTTCAAGACACTGACATGACAAATGATTATTTTTCTTTTTTTTTTCTTCTTTTCTTTTAAATTAGCCCTATTTATTACAGAATTCTGCAAGATTACTAAAAGCAATTGTTTACTGATAGTTATATTATCTGTCACAATGTACTGTAATGTAAGTAAATATGCAACTAAGTATTTTAAAACATGAAATCACATGAAAAAAATTAATTGCAACAGAAAGACTTCTGTCTGTTTACACTGTTGTGTTTGTTCAATTTGGACTTTTCTTCCTATAGTAGAGAAATGCCACATCCATATTTAAAATCTGAAGTACTGACAAAATCTTCTGAGCACATAAATCTGTTTTGGCAAAATACGAGTGCCTGCCGTGCTGCA
This sequence comes from Lophotriccus pileatus, assembly GCA_035583135.1. NCBI lineage: Eukaryota > Metazoa > Chordata > Aves > Passeriformes > Tyrannidae > Lophotriccus > Lophotriccus pileatus. The sequence continues at coordinate 101,269,753 of JAWWES010000081.1, read as the reverse complement.
GCTATGAAAATAAAACAGCTCATCAATTTACCAAAGATCTGCCTACAGACAGGGCATTCTTCAGGAAACCTGATGCTTTTCTCATGCAGGAAGAAATCCTCACCATGCTAAACTCAGTGAAAAACCTCTGTTGACTTCAATGCAGCCAACTCCTAAGAGATTGATAGGGCTATCATTATGTTTCAAAATTAATCTTATGCATGTGCATTCACGAACAGGAATTGTAACAGCAGAAACACTTGATGCAAGTTATAAGGGAAGTGAAAAATTGAGAAAGAAGATGCTGCAGTTTAAGATTAATCTGTTATTCACAAAAAACCTAATCTGAATAGAAGATCAAACCTTTAATTTTTTTCCTTAGCATGTCAAAATCTCATGTTTCTTCAGCTGTCTGTCACAGAGCAGTGTCAGAAATGGAGATGGAATCTGCTAACTGAATTACAGTGTGGTTTCTCAGAGACTGAACCAGTATTTATTTTGAAATTACATCTACATTATTAATTACCTACTTAAAAGTATAAGCAAACCTTTGGCCTCATAGCATCTCTATAATCTTTCACAGTATAAAAGCAAACAGTTTCTGATACCTGTAATTACTTCCCAAAATAAAGGACTTATTTTTTTATGGAAGTTTTTTTTTTGTAAATGTTTTATTAAAAAAATCTTTTAATGCTATTAGTCAATACATGTGTAATAATACTTTAATAAAGTATCATGTAATAGTATGCATTTTGGATTCAGGAATGTAATGGTTTTAACTAAATCACCAGAGCTCTGTTCCGCTCCAGTCTCTTCTAAACTGTTATTTTTTTCCAGAATTTAAACAAACTCATTCTTTGTCAAGGTACATCATCCTTAAGGCCCTGCAAACTTTTTAGTGATTGAACCAAAACAAAGATAGAGCTCAGCTTGCTTTCTGAAGACCACGTTGCTTTTGAGCTTAAAAAGGTGCCTGCAGTGTTCAAGCAGCTAGTGGCAAATCAGCAAGAAAGAAAACAGAGGAGAAGAAGGGGCACTTGGAAATCAAAGCAGTAAAGTGCACAGCTATATCGTCTGAAATTGTATTAATCTGATCCAAAGAACTTCCTGGACTGTGGATATTTAATACAATTTGGCTTGCATGAAACATACAATCACGATCAGACAGAATGGATTTTCTTTTTTTCTTCCTGAAGTCATCTACAGGATTTAAGGAATTGAATTTTCAAGGGTAACACAGTGCAGCTCTTTGGATATTGATTGGTTTCCTAAGTCCACAAGGAGATGAAGAAGGGGGAAAGGTGTGGAGGGGTGCAAGGTGTCCTCGTGCCTTCTCTCTTTTATTTAGATCCCAGTACTCTCCAGTTCCCCATCCTCCAGCCCTAATGCAGCATGTGACCTAGAAATCATAAAGAGTTTCTCTTTATTTGTGTACTGTCTTTGAGTTTGCTGAGATTGCTCTCCTGTTTGTTCTCTGCTGGTAGCCTTGAGGGGGTCCATCTTCTCAGCTGGTTCCTCCTCACAATCCTGAATTTTACTGGCTGCGGTGTTGGCAACTGACTCCAAGGAGGTGCCTGCCTCCTCCAGGTGGCTGTAGCCCTTATTGCTGCTGGAAGGCTCAGACTGGGAGCTCTGGGAGTCCGTCCTGGTGATGGCAGAAGAGGCTGAGGGGGGTGATCCTTCCAGATCCAGAGATTTGGAGTAGCTAGAGGATGCCTTTACCAAGAGGCTGGAGTCCAGGACCCCACTGACAGCTGGTGACCGAGGTGGCTCAGGGAAAAGGGGACGCCTGGCATCAGGCAAGCAGCTGATGCTCTGCCGCCTGAGAACCAGCTTGTGCCTCCTTGTCCCACAGCCTCCCTCGATGTGGCTGCTGCTGAGGTTGGTGAGGCTCAGTTCAAACTCCCCCCGAGGGATCTCCTGGGCTCCCCGCTCACCAGGAGGTCTCCGCCAGTCTCCCCCTCCGGTGCCCGAGCCCAAGGGCAGGAGGGCAAAAGCGCTCAGTGAGGAGCCAACGATGGAGCTGGCTGTGCTGCATCGGCCGCAGCTCTCTGGTGGGCTGCAGGGAGGGCTGGTGACAGTGCGGCCAGCAGGGGCAGCACGCTCCCGGCAGACGCTGTACACGGCCTCAGCCAGGCTGGGTGGCTGTGGTGGGGGGCAGAAGGAGGAACGTCGTGGTGAGGACGCCAGATCTGGTGGGGAAAGGGAGACACCCAGTCCTGGTGGCCAGGAACTCTTGGCCAGCATGGCTGCAGTGCCCAGGCCTTCTCCACCGGGCTTTAGTTCCAGGCCCCGGGACTGCACGTAGTTGACAAAGCCATTGAGAGGGGCCGAGGGTGGGGTGTCTCCATCCTTGGCCCGCAGGCTGTGGGCATCGATGACGGTGGAGTAGAGGTCACGCAGGTTGATGATCTTGGTCTTTTTGTCGCGGTTCTCGTGCAACACTGCATTGGCGCAGATGAAGAGGAAGATGCCGATGCCCATGATGAGAGGGCCCAGCACCTTCAGCTTGTCTGAATGCAAGTAGCTTGAGAAAAGACGGAAAAGGAAACCCACTGAGGCCTGGGGGGACGAGGAAGTCGGGGGGGACTGCGGGGACCCACTGGTAGTAGTAGTGGTGGAGGTATTGGCTCTGGGGGATAACTCTGGATGGATCCCTGCTTGCTCCCCTTCCTGGCTCTGGGAGTGGTTCTTGGGAGTGACACCTTGTGGTGCTAGGTGCCTACCTGCACTGACGCTGCCTTCTCTGTACACCTGGCTGGGCTTTGGCCAGTAGCCCACCACAGCCAAGGCGATGCCCACCAGCAGTACCAGGATGCCACAGAGGGCAATGAGCCCTGAGAAGGAGCACAGCTTGAGTTTGCCTTTCACGACAACCACGTCGTTCTTGCGCTTCTTTTTGGCCTTCCGTTTGCGTTTGGGGACTTGGCTTTGCGGTCGCAAGGGGTCCTGTTTCCTAGCCGAGATCCTCAGGAGGCCTCCAGTGGCGATCATGGCTGGCTACCAGCGCACTGCCCCCTATGGCCACTCCAGCTCCTGCAATGAAAGGGAGAAGAGGATGAGGACCAAGGGCAGACCTACAGCACAAAAGATGCCTCTGTTTACTCTTCTTCTTTCAAAGTCCTGCTAATTAAAACCCTGAACAAGTGGGACAGGAGTTGACATCAACAGGCAGATCTCCCTTGCCCACACAGCTCCCATGAGTGAGAAACTGACAGGCAGACCGACAGCACCAAAGCAGCCACGTGCCCCACTCTGCTCTTGTCAAACAGCTAATTAATTTCTTTAGACTCCAGGTAAATCATAGCGATAGTAGTACCCGCTAGTGTAAACAAAAAAAAAAAAACAAAAACAAAAACAAAAACAAGACCTCTCTGGTCTCAGAGGGAATTTGCAAAGCACTGGAGCTCAGAGGATACCAAGCCCCACTCCCTAATATGCTCTGGGGTTACACTGCACACTGACTGTAGTTAGTGATGTCATGCAGGTTTGAGGGGGATGGGGGAAATAAAAGCAGGAAGGCAGTATATTTGATCTATAGATACCATTTGTTTCATTACACTACTTACACGTTACTGGAGGGAGGGTTAAACATATTACTTGCCTTGCTTAAATGAGTGGAAAAGGAATTGCTGTAAAATGCACAAAGGAAACATCTGAACACCGGAAAGTGGTGCCCTGTGAAAGTTTTTTTCTAGCCATTTGCACTTGATCTCCAATATTACAGAAATCCATCTCCCGCTTGTGGTCCAGAGGCATCCCTAGTTTGGGAACATGTGCGATGCTCCAGGTAACTGTTATGTAACGCCGATGAATTCATCCCTCACCAACCCCCCCACCCCCTCCCGCCCTCAGAAAGGAGAGATGGTGTCTGACAGGTAAGAGATGCCAGGTCAAATACTATTAGAAGGAGGAGTGAACCCTTGCAAGTCACCCGGGGAAACCATAAAGAGTGCTTGCAGGGAAACTGGCTAGGGACTAAACATTGAGCATTTGTGGCTTTTGTCTTACTGCAACATCAGAAGTCATCTCTCTGTTCCAGTGATCTGAGCTATAAACGACAGCATGTAGGAGCAAATCCTGCACTGTTGCAATTCTTTTTGGAACCTATTTCTTCATGCTACCAAGGAGCAGAATCCCCTCCCCCCCTTTCTCTTTCTGAGTGTCCTATTATTTTTCCTTTGAGGGGCAAAAGATGACAGCACTGAATACGACTCACAAAGTTCAGTTAATTGCACTGAAAGGTGATTAAGTAAGCACCTAAAAAAAAAAAAAAGCCTTAAAACCTTGCTCCTCTTCCTCTGCTCAGCCTTTAAATCTCATCTCTTTTCTAATGCCAGATTTACCACATATGCAGTAATATTGTGTCCCATTTACTCTTTGTATTTTCCCCAGAAAAAAAGATGGGTGTTGTCAGCAAGGACGTTGTTAAATTACTCTCCGAGGTGCTGCACGCTCAAAACAAAGAGCAGATTTCTCTTTCCTATCGCTGAACTGTTTATAAAAAAAAAACAACCAAAAAAAAAAAAAAAAAAAAAAAGGAAACAGAGAAAGCATTTTGTTGATTCAAAACTGTAATTATCGGGACATGCTTTGTTTTATTGACGATTCCTTGATCTTATTTTCTGCTCCCCACTAGCCAGCTGCCCGTCTCCTCTCCACGCCGATAACAGATTGTCATCAGCTCCGAGGAACGCTCCCAGTCCGGCATCGCCTGGCACTTAGTTTCGGCGATGGCGAGAGCAGCGTTCGGCAGGAGAAGGAGAGCACGGCCAAGCGGCCACAGTGCCACGAAACCACCCAGCCGGGACCTCCGGGACCTCCGGGGACTGGAGCCACATCCCGCACGAACGGACCGCGACCCCCACCCCCCGTCACTCCCATCCCGCCGTCTCCGCCGGCTCCTGCGAAGAGCCCGCAAGCACCACCACGACAAAGCTTTGCCCGGCAGAGCCCTAACACAGCTTTGACAGTGCTAACAGGACCCGAGCTAACCCCATCCTCTCGGGCGTTCAGACACGGGGCTCGCCGGGCTCCTGCTGCCGGGAGCGCCGGCACCAGCCCCCGGGGCTCGCTGGCCGCCGCCGGCTCCGGCCGGTCCGGCCCCGCAGCTCCCGCCGTCGCGGCAGGGCGCCGAGCCCCGCCGGGCGGCCGCCCCGGGGGCGTCGGTCGGGGGTC
>JAWWES010000081.1:101208932-101244799 GCA_035583135.1 Lophotriccus pileatus | reverse complement strand
ATTGTTATTCCTGAAGGTTATGTGTAAGTAAACACAGGAAACAAATTTGGTAGATTAGAAAACAACTAGAAATTAAAGTCAGTTCCCTGAGTTGTTTACCCATGGCATTGCTTCTCTTTTTTTTTTTTTCAATAATCACAAAACAGTGAAAAGCTGATTCTATCACAGCAAAATTTGAGCTTTCATACCAAAGGGTCTTTATTCATATATTTTTGTAAGTAGAAAGTTAAGGAATATCATGAACTGGGAGCACAGACTCATTGTACTTCACGCTGGTGGAAGCCCAAGTTACCTTTTTTTGTGTCATGGGTAGGCTCACATTGACAGGCCATTGTGTGGAGAAAAGCAGACTCTGGGAATTGCCATATACTTGCTCTTCTCAGAAACTGCAATTCCACACTAAATACTGAAATCCGATACATGTCTGGTTATCCATCCAGCTTAATTCCTCTGAAAAAAAAAAAAAAGTTTTTTTTTTTTTTGTTTTCAGTATTTTCTGCATCTTAGTTGTCTTCAGAAAAAGGGGCATAATTAGTCTCAAAACTTGTCTTCTGTTGCATTGGGAAACACTCAACATTTCTTTCATCACTTTTTTTTTTTTTAATGAGCATGTGGAATGGGATGCAACATGACCGACAAATAGTTTCACCTAAGTATAGGTGGATCATTGGCTAGCGTTGCTGTAGCTGAGACCTTACTGGACAGTGCACTGTTTCATCAAGAATAGTATCTAGAAGAGAATTAAGTATTATCTGATGTCAGTGTGTTAGGAACTCAGAGGTGGAACTTACAGCCAGAGAAATTTGCTATGGGAAGTGAAAAACAGTACTCTTTAAGTACTTAAAGACATCCTGTGGAAAACAGAATTACAATAATATTAGAGGGGAAAATAATTTTGGAAGTCTTAGGGAAGTGAATGAGTAAGTATGGCTGGGATGGCAGAGTAACATGAAATGTCCAGCTGTATGAGGGCTTCTTTCTTTAACAGTCCTTAGTTTTATTCAAGAGACCTAGAAGAATATGCTTAATAAGCTCCTATGTGTATAGTGAAACATTAAAGAGCACATTTCTTCAAGAAGAAACTGAGGACCCAAAGGTGTAGTATATGTAGGATTAGCCTGCCCTGGCTTTGTGCCAGTCTATGATTTTGTTGAGTTTAAAAAATTTGGATTAGGCATAGTTTGGTACCTTTATTTGTCATAAGCTTCTTGGGAGAAAGATTTTTAATGAGTTAAACACTGCCTGCAGCCGAGGTACTTCAGACTTAGGCTTTTATATGGCTCTGTCACAGAGAAATATAAAATACTGCACAAATTAAGGGAAACAGAAAGGCCATTTTCTCTGCCTCATCCCCTGGGAACAGTCTCTATATGGCTCTTTCTTCCTGTTTCTCTCCTTTACCAGCATTTGTTTTCTCAGAAGATATCCTGTGTTTTACACTTACTCTCTAAAGTTTGATAGTCAGTCTATATGAAATAAAAAAGCAATGGCTTTTGTAATAGCATCATTTGGCAGGAGCCGGAAGCAAAACAGAAATGTGGAAAATACAGCTCCTTCAAGGCCAAAATGTTTGACAAAAGTTGGCTGAAAGTTAACATAAAAGTGTATTTGAGCAGGAGGGAAAAAAAGGATGCTTCTGATGTAGGGATCATTTCTGAACAGCATGTGGCCATCCTAAAGAGATGGAGGTTCAACAAACTTTAGAGAAGGAGAATCAAAGAAATATATGTACTTAATTTATGTTGCTGCCAAGAATGAACTGAAGTGCAGAGGAACATCTATATTTTAGCTACAGAAATGAAGGATGCAGAAGGAATATCTAAGTCAGCCCACTGTTTGCACAACCTGGTGTGGAAAAAATCTGAGCTCTGAATCATAGTTATAGATATCACTGAGTCAGTAACATAAAATAAATAAGCCTGAAAAGTATTATATCCCTAAGGATCCTTTAATAAAATTGCATAAGAAGGATATCTGACATCCTCTTTCTTAATTATTACCTATTAAATCATGCACATGTGTATGTATATAATTATGCATATGTAAAATAGATTGCACGGAATGTATTTGGCAACAGTTTACGTTGTCATTCAAATCCAGTTGTTCTTATCTTTCATCAAATAATAATAAACAACCGTTTTTGTTTCATATGATTATTAGATTGTGTTAAAGTTGGACATAAGGAAATGGAGTGTGTCCAATGGCACCTCCCTGCCTTTACAGGCTGTGTATGCTCTGAGGAGAAGCTCATAGTTTTAGATTGCAACACTTGGCACCTGAAGAACCTGTGGGTACTGTCCTCTTGGATTTTGACTTTGGATTTTGTGTGCATGATGCATTTAATTGTACTTTGTATTAAGATTTGTACTTTTTGGTTAGTAGTCTGCCTTTTTGACATATAGTATGTGTTAAATGGGAAAAGAAATTTAAATATTGGTAAAAATCTGTCTTTTTCTAATCAGGAGATGTAAATAGATACAGGTTTGAATTTGTTTTTTTCATCAGGTCTTCAGAAATATTAGTCATTTATTCTTAGAGAAAAAATGGCAGGGCTCTCTTTTGGGTCTGCTTGACCCAACTAGAGTAGTAGTTGAGTAGTTGAATAGTAGTACAGGAGATTAACAACTACTTGAAAAAAAAAAAAAAAGAAAAATCTTTACTGCACCCCTGAGAGAAGACAGAGCATGACATGGCCCCTATCTGAATGTACTTGTCCTTTATGCTGTAAACATGACAAACTGAGGCAGAGCAGCAAACAGCAGGGAAAGAAGCACGACTAGGAAGCACAAAGGCTGCAGCTGCTGGGTTGGTTGCCCCCATGCAATCTGTGCCAAGCATACCATGCCTCTGCCCTGGGGCTGGCACCCTTAGGAGCCCCTTGGCTTGTGTGCTGTGCCCTCACCCCTGCTCTTTGTCATGGGGCTGAACTGCTGCAGCCCATATGTGGGCTGCAAGTGTCTTGTCTGAGGGCTGCACTTCTCTTGGAGGTGCACAGGGGCACATATGTTGGGTGTGCCATGTAATGTCACACCCAGAATCTTTCCTGGCTGGGGTCAGATTATGTCAGAACTCCTGGGCTCCCTGTGGGGAGCTCCCAGGCTGGCCTGGAGCCCACACACCATGCCCCAAAGAGGGGCAATGAGGAGCCTAGGGCCTTGCAGGCTTTGCCAATTGCATGGCAGATCTTGTCAGAGCACTCACCAATAGTTGAAATCTGCCTGGAGAAAGATATTTAAGAAAGCTTAACTGCAGAGATGCCAACCTAAGCCCTCTCTTGCAGAGGTAAAGAGAGAGGTGACTGCAGGCAGGAACCGTCCTTGGGCCATACTGTGGGACATGTCTGGCACAGGCTGCAGCTCATCCACAGACCCAGAGGCTGGGCATCCAGGCACTGTTTGGGTTCCCCTGTTTAAACAAATATAGTATTTATTTGTGGCAGATACTGATGAGGGTGAATGCCTGGGAAATGCTGATTGTGAGGCTGTTCACACTTGGGGTTGCCGTGGGTACGGCTGCCTTCAATGTGGTCTCCCTGCCTCGAATGCTCTGCTTTGCCTGAGCTCTGTAAAGAGAAGGGAAGGCAGGCAGGGCTGGAGAGTGAATCAGATGCCTGAAATTAGATGCTGTGAAACCTATTCTCATTTAATACCTACCTCAAAGGATATCTCAAAGGCCAGACTGCAGCTGGAAGAAAGGCAATAATAGTCAGCCTTAAACTCTTGTGCAGGCTCTCTGGGCTTTACATCTGCAAGAAAATGCTCCACACTGCTCACACCCTGTCTCCTATCTCCACAGAGCAGGAGGTGGGTAAAGCTCCAGGTACCAAGTGTGTGCAGCACTGGATACTTAGTCATCAGGAGGAACAAGGCTGACAGCAGAGGTTGGTGCCTTGAGAGAGAAAACTGTTACCAGCTGATGCTTCAAACAGCAGCTGCAGCATCCTCAGATTCACCAGCTCCCACTCAAAGACCTTGCCTGAATCCATTCAGCTTGCAGCAGGCAGGCCAAAAGCATCCATGGAGAAACCTACTCTATGCAGAGAAACAGCTGGCCGTGGATATGAAAAGGTCTTTATCTCACTGAGATCAACAAGGAAGGAGGTGAGAGCACTGAGGGGGTGGGGAGGGAACAGTATCAATAATATCTATAACCCCTTTGAGGGGGAAGGGGCAAAGCAGTAAGAAATGCTGCTTTTGAGAATGGGAGAAGTTGAAGCACAGTTCAGTAATAATGCAGTAGAAATCAAGAAAAACAAGGTCTGCCACCTGGTCTTTCAAGAGATGAGGAACACAGGCTTGCACTGGGGAGAGGGATCTGCACTGAAACCAGGCAGACTGAGCTGGAATCCCAGTTACTGAGTTGCTGCAGCTTTGGCTTTACAGTGTGTATCTGGAAGGTCACTATTGGCATTGGCTATAGAACTTCAAAATGTCTTTCCAAAACACACTATAACAAAATACACTCTGTTCCTTACAAGATATTTGTGGTTTTAAATATATATATGTCTGTTTTCCTATATTTATACATTGTATGAGCATATACAGATGGGGAGAAAAATACCTGATATATGGGTAATATATGGGATTATGGTCAAGCACTTGTACTGAATAGTGGAGAGGTTCAGAATAGAAAAGGGCAATATTTTTTAGTGACTGAGGTGCACCATTATAATTTTAAAAGGATCTTTAATATTGTGTTGTTTGGCTATTGCTTTCCAGAAAGGTATATATGATACATGACTGAATAGCACAGACAGCTTCTTTGAGGAAAGTATTTTCTGGTTGTCAGTAGAAATGCAGTGTAGCTGAGAAGAGGATTTCATCACGAGTTCTCCAGATTGCCTAGCTGGCAGCCTCTGCTCACCTCCCAGTGGCCCTCTGCTTTGCTGCTCTGGTAATGTTTAACGTTCAGCTGGAGAGACAAAGGAGGATTATCCTTTCAAAATGTACATACATCAGCCCTGCCTGAAAGAGAAATACAGCAGGAAACACTGATTCCACATTGCTATTTAAAGTGTCTGAAATGCAGACAAAACAGAAATAAAACAGAAGCTGAAAGTGGCAATTTTTGTTCAAGCAGAGAAAGAACTCCCTTTTGGCACCTTTTCAAAGGCATTAACTATACCCAAAGAGCAGTTGAAGTGGGATGAAGAAGAAAATGCTACTTCTGATGTAAACAGCTAAGCACTGGTAGAAATAATTACTCCTTTAGATACTGGTTTCCACAGAACTGGAATTTAAGAGGTAAAAACTGTTTCATTTCTTGGTGGTAAGTCTGCTGGGCTAAATTTGAAACTTAAAGCTCCAAAATCCCCAGGCAAAGATTGCCAAGTCTAAAGAATCCTACTAAACCTATGTCAGCTGGAGGCTGATACATGAGCTCCTGCTCATCTACTGCACAGAATTATGCCAGCCCCTTATGCAAGGCCCTAAACACGGGACACTGGCTGAAAAGTGGGTCTGGATCTGCTCCACTTTCTGATGTGGGGAGAACAACTATTGAAAACTAGATGGGCAGTATCTGGGGTATTATATGTGATGTGCTTGTTTGTCTGTTTTTTTTTCCTCCTACCTAGCCTGTCAGTAATCAGAGATCAGAACCTGCATGAGACAGTTTCTGGATTAAGATTACTTGATGCATTAGATAGATCTAAAAATTAACCACCTACTGTGCTTCTGTCCTTTTATTAAACTCCTAGAGTGATAATAGATTTAGATGATACTCCAGACTCCCAAACTTTCTTTGGTCTTAGTGCCAAGATCTAATGCATTAAAAATTAGAAGAGATATATCTTACCTTTTACCTTGACTAAGAAAACCCTTTTTGGGGAAGCAACATGATGTCCAATTCCAGCAGAGATGTATCCAGGGCTGCCATCTGTCACACTGAGCCTATGCTTTTCTGACTCTGGCCCAATGCCAATTAAATCTAGCATACAGAAAGCAGAGGTAAAGAGTCCAAAACAATCAAGAGAACATGAATATCACAGAAGGAAGTTCATGCCTCATTCATATGCCAGTAAAGATATACACTAGCAAAGGGCTCGAAAGAAAGAACAGAAGAAGGAGTCCAGAAAAAAAAAATAAAGTGACTGCATGAAAATAAAAGTGTTACTGCATTGGCGTTCCTGAAGGACTTCAGTCATCCCTTTTGCTTAGAGTAGGAAATGATCTTGTCTCACAGCACTGGTATGAGCAGCAGTTGACTTTTTAATGGTGCTATCTTTAACTTATTAATGAACCATACTTATTGTTTCACTTATTAATGATCATACACTTGTATATGCAGAACATATGGACCTGAAAGTTAAACTGTTTTCAGAGAGGGCCAAAACATAGAGATGCAACTGCTCATGCTGCAGTGCTAAGCATCTGATCACCTTAGGAGCCAGAGTGTCCTGGATGGAGCTGGATGCAGCCTCTGTCATGTAGGCTTGGCATGCATCATTACTACCACTTTCTTCTCTCCCACAGTGCAGGATAATCAAAAACAGACCACTCATTTCAGCAGGGAAATGCAGCGACAGCTCTCTGTGAGAGCTAAAGGCAGAACGTAAGAACAGAAGATAAGCTGCATTGTTCACACTGTGAACAGGAGGCTTCCTCTTCTAGCTGAGACTGCTCAGGTCACTGTAGGCTACTTTCTGAGATTCTGCAGTTTGTCCTGGTGGTATGTAGGATTTGTCTGGCATTTGCCTATCTATTCAGTAATTGTCTGGTTTCTTTTTACACCTGTATACGTTTTTTTCACAGCCACAATAGTAAGGAGTTACACATGTGTACTACTCATTTGCATGAAGAACTAGCTCCTTTTGCTGGTTTTGAGCCCAGGTCTTCCTTGTTTGCCCTTTGTTCTTGTATTGGAAGAGACAGTAAATGGTTGGTCTCTGCTTACTGTCTTCATGTTGCTAAGGATTCTGCGGACATTTATTCTAAGCCCTTACGATGCCTCCTATCCCTAACGAAGAGTCCCACTTCCTCTTATTTTCCTGCTTTTATTTATCTTTGTGGGTCTGCTATGAACCTTATATGTCCTTTTGTAGAAGAGGAGAGCAGAACTGAACACAATATTTCTGGGCATGGGCAAAACACAGATTTATGCTGCAGTGTGAGGTTTTTTGTTTTGTTCTCTATTCTCTTCCTGATAATTCCTGACATTTGTTTTGCTCTTTCGACTGCTGTGGAACAGTAACCTGATGTTTCTTATGGACCTTTTTTATCACAACATGAAGGTCTTGCTCTCAAGTGGTAATAGTCACTGCAGAGCTCATAATTATTTGTGTGAAGCAAAGATTGGTTTTCCCCATGTGCATCACTTTATACTTATCTACACTGAGCTTCACCTACCAATCTATTGACCAGACCCTTGGTGCCTTAAGGTAAAAAAAAAATCATCACGGTAATTCTTGTTCTAAATGCCTTGGGTAGCTGTGAATTATCTGCATTTTTTTTTTTTATCTCTCTGCTCATACTCTTCTTATTGGGTTTCTTTAACAGTACAAGTTTCAGAAAAAATCCAGGCAGAATTGGACTAGTGAATGCACTGAGAAACGGCCATTACTCCTATTTTCTGTTTTAAGTTTTGTATGCAGTTCTGTTTTCTATGCATACTTATTTTCTTTGTATTTGATGAAAAAGTTTCTAAGAAACCTCTTGGAAATCCAGGTCTATCAAGTAGACCATCCTCTAGACCATCCTACACTCTGTTGACCTCCTCCTTGCATCTTGAAGAAGCCGTGTTGTCTGCTCTCAAATTAGGCACCCCAGTGGATAGCACGGCTCTGATGAATCCACTTCCCTCCTAAAATGGTTGATGCTGTCTTTCTTTAAGTGACTCATTTTTGGCAGGCAATTATTTTAGCCAGACTCCCATTTCCAGTTCTCTACAATAGCTCAAGGATGAGCATTCTTCAGTTCTTGGAAGCTGGCCATGGCAATATCATGGGGAGATGTCATGTCAAATCCACCAAGAAATACATTTATTGTGAAGACCTGTGAGGCATAGTCTGGGTGATTTACCCTGAGGAGCATCTGTCTGTGTGTGTGTGCATGCACCTTGTTGCGGGAAGCTGTTCTAACTCCATTGAAGAGCAGCTTGTGATATTTCTGGGTTTAGGCTCTGCCATTATCTAGGAAAGACCATGAGTTTCTCTGTTTGAAGTACACAGACACAAATCACCTGTGCCTCTGCCTGGTTCAAGGGCTATAGTCTCCTCTCTCTTACAGCCTCCAAACATCTACCAAATTTAATCCTGAGGTATTATTTTCACCATTAGAAGACTGATAACCAAGAATAACTATTTGCATATAAAATAAGCTGCCTTATTGTGGATGTTGAATGCTGATCATACACTATATTTTTTCATATATATATACTAGAGCAAGGGCATAAGCACAAGCTGACCACAAAGAGCTGACGTGCAGGCTGCCTCTTCCTCAGAGGGACTACCTAGATTCCCTCCAAATCTCTGTGGAAGAAACCAGCTGATATTTGCCTCTGTGTCACAGGCTGGGCATGCTCCTTAGGGAAACAAGGCATACAGGCAAAATTCAACCACATATAAACACAGAGTGCTCACTCAGCACCTGTAGATACATGGAGGAGAACAGACCGAAAATGAGTGGTAGACTTGTTTTAGAAGGAGCTTCTGGTAACTTGAGAGGTGGCAACAGACTCTGTGTGGGAAAGAGTCCAGCTGCTGGATGGTGCCTTTTAACAAACCCCAATCCCTTTGACATGCCGGTGAAATGCTTCCAAATGACTGCTTGCCCCTTCTCAGAGTTGCAGCTATGACTGTGAATAGTAGCAGGCCCTGCTTTTCCTATAACTTATCTAAAGTGAAAGGAAGTCCTAGCTGGATCACTGTGGTAGGTGTTTGGTTACTCTTCTTTGCAGCAGATGTTTATGGTGGTGTGGTGCAGCCCTTCCTGATAATTGACAGAAATCCTTCTGTGTGGTTAAACTGATGGGTTATTGCAAAATCTTGGAAGAAGAACAAGCAGGGTTCTGAATAAAAATAATAATAATAAAAAAAAATGGGCACAGGTGCTGGTATTCAAGCACTTCTGCTAAACCTAAATAAGATCTACCATGTGAACGTGTGAGGCTTCCTTTTGGGGTGGGTGTGTCCGTTGTGAAGAGGGGGCAGAGAGATGTTTGAGCTGTTGAGGCCTGCATGAGGTATGTGTTTCTGGAAGCTGGCATGCAGGGGTTCCTTCCAAAGGGGACCTCCTAGGTAAGAGTCATTTGGACTAAGTGTGGAGATAGTGTTCTCCATTGTGTTGGTACACTTAAACCTTTTGCTTTAGCTGTTTTGGTTGGATTGCTCTCAGGACAACTAAGGAGTAGCTTGAAGGAGTAAGCTGTGTGGAGGGACAGAGATGGGGTGTAAGAAATCTATCAAGGTAGGATAGCTGTAAGCTAAAAGACCCAACAGGCAGTCTTTGGCACTCTCTTGTACTGGATGCATTTGGATAAGGTTTTGTTTTTGGGTTTTTTTGGGGGTGGGGGTGAGGATCTATCTCTGACCTCCAAAATTCTGCACTAAAATAATAAAAAATTCAAAAGATATTATTCAAAGAAGATATGCTTCTCCATGACTGTCAGTTTATTCAATGCAATCTGAATATTCCTGTTGTGTGCAAAGTGCTCCTGGCTGAGTCTCAGTCTTCAGTGAAAAACATCTACATGGTTTCATGTTTGGAGGTGTCAGACTTTCCACCTAACTTCCAAGCTGGACTGTTCTTGTGTAGCAAAAAGGTTAACCGGAAGAAAGATAGAGGGGACTTAAGAAACCAGGAGAAGATGTGCTTTATTTATGACATATGAAATAAAATAAAAACCTTTGCACGTTTCTAAGCACACACAAATCTCCCTTCAATTATTTTAAAGTGTTATCCTCTTACAGTGTGTAAGTGAAACTCCTTACAGTCCAGATGGAAAAACATCTGAGCATTGCTCTGTTTTGCTGACAAAAACATTTAAAACATATTTATGAATGCTACTTTTACTATCAACCAGCTGAGGATTTTCTCACAAGTATTTAATATAATTTTCTGGCAAATCTACTGCTGTAACTTTTCGTAACAATGCTTCAAAGCTTAAAAGTCTTCATTAAAGAACATGAGCATTTACATTAGTGTGCCTAAATTGTTTTTAGCTCATACTGATCAGAAACTCTTAAAAGTATAAAAATTTTGCTTAGTTCATGTAGGTGACCCAACTTGAAGGATAAAATCTGACATATTGCCAAAGTTCAGATGATTACCAAAATATATGCACAAACACACGCATATATTCAGGTCTTGTTTGCTCTTGTATCTAAAACTAACTTTAGTGTTTTTTTAATGCTGGATCAGTTTGAACGTGGCTTATTTCACCATCCCACTGGACCTGTGTGCTGGGCCATAACTATTCCCAGCCCATATCTACCTTGTAATATACTACAAAACTCCTTCTGAAAGATTTCATCTGAAATTAATGTAGTTGATTTGAGTAATAAATACACCTATGTGTCTGTTTTTCCAATACAAATCTTGTAATATAGACAATCTAATTTCAGAATTCTCTCAATACAAATCTAGTAATATACACAATCTAATTACAGAGACCTTTTCAGCAGCTGAGTCAGATTTAAAGCTGAATAAAATTCACTGACTGTGTGAGCTTAGACATAAGCTTAGATGACTGTAGGCTCCAAATAAGTGTTCCTCCTAATATATTCTGATATTTTAACTTCCACACCTAATTGTCCACTCAGACCCTTTTTATTTCCTTTTTTTTTCCTTGATTTTCAGATTTGATGAGAAGTCATCTTTAAGTTTGATTTTTCTGAATATAATGCTATCTGATTTCAAATATCTTTCCTATAGAAGTCTAAAGATCAAATCCATATCTATTTTTTCTTTTTTTTTTTTTTTTTAACTCCCTTGTCAGTTTTATTATAGTCTTTTAAAAGCAATAGTAATCAATAATAATGAGCTGCTTTTATGAGCTGCTTTTCTTTTTCTTTTTTAATGTCTTGGTCTCTTCATTATCCAATATTGTTCTTCTGAAGGCTGCTCTTCATAAATCTATTTCCTGATGATGACCAAATCCCTAGATAAAGTCATTTAGCAAATGCTATGCTTGACTCCATTATCACAGAGTTTAAGCATGTGCTACTAGTGATGCTTTATATGCAAACAGACTGTGAAGTTATTTAAAACACTTCCATCCACCATATTTTTCATTGCCCAGGCTGTGCCAATTCAAAAACTGCAAGGTGAAAGAAGGCACTCTTCCTCCTGCTGTGATTCTTGAATCAGCTTGAATATTTGTTAACACAACATTCTCAGTTTTTAATATGTGGTAATGATATTAATATACTTCCTGGGGAGATTTCCCTTCTACTGAGTGCATTTCTCTTCTTTTTCCTCCTCGTCTGTGTGGTGAGTCAAATACCTTTAATAAACATTAATAAACATTACCTTTAGCATATATTTAGGTCAACAGAGAGTATATTTTCCCATTAACCTGATAAGAAATTTTATTAAAATAAGTGGACCTCAACAATTTACCATGAAGGACAATTCTCCATAAATTTCCATGTTAAGGTATACATGTAGAAATACGCTTGGCAGAGAAATAGCAAAGAACCTTTTAGTAGATACACTATGTTGCCAAAATTATATTGTAAAGAATAGGCATGCATCAATCACTTTCTAGAAACTGGTCTGGTAATTCAAAGCAGAGTGCAAGAGCTGGCTTTTTTGGCTAAAAGAGCTTCAAATTACATGATATTGGGCTTGTTTTTACTGAATTATTAGGGTGACCAAGATTATAAACTGAAACCTTCATTATCTTGGATTTACTGAATAATATATATTTTAGTTAAAATAGGTCATAATATAGGCAATTATGAACAAAAAATATCTTTGCAACTCTCTTCTGCGTAGTTCCAATCCATGACTGTGTCCATATAAATAATAACTGGCAGCTTTATGTATTTAGGCATTTTAAGGGTATTCATTATTACAAAGTGGAATATAAATAAACACTGGTCAAAATGCAGCTCTGACAAACATTTTCTCAAGCATCATCCCAAGGCATGATACTGGACAAAAACCCACATACTTGACTGCATGTCAGACTGTCATGTCTTGTTCTCACTGACTCCTCCCTAATTGCCTCTCTACTTCCAAAATTCTTGCCTGACATTGACATTGAATTAAGCAAGACTTTTCCAAACACACTCAGGACTTACTGCATCTACATGTTCTTTGATTCTTGCTGTGACTTTTAAAAAAGTGATTTTGGTTTGTAAAATGGAGTTTTCTTCCCTTCATCTGAATTGTATTTTCCTATAGTATTCTATTATCAAATTCCTCCTTGTTACATGCCAGGTTGGATGGGGCTCTGAGCAACCTGGTCTAGTGAAAGGTGTCCCTGCCCATGGCAGGGATGTTGGAACTAGATGATCTTGAAGGTCCCTTCCAACCCAAACTCTTTCATGATTCTATGATTTTTATATGGCATGACAACAGCATTCATTTAGATGCAGAAGGGGATAATGTCTTAATATCTAGGATTTAGTATTTTAAAATATATATACATAGAAACACAAGCAGTACAGTAATGCATTTATAATTTCATTTGAAGAATTTTGGTATTGGTACAGAAATGTCTTGTTTCTCATAAAAAGAGAGCATTTGCTACCTATGAATAAAACCAGATATTTTAAATCAGAGCAGGACAGCTAAAACATATCATTCTTGTAAACTTCTTTCCTTGGTAATATTGCAAATATTTCTCCAAGTAACTACTTTAGAAATCAGTTACACTGGAAAATAACAATGTGACATAATGAGTAGTCTATTTAGACAGTAGGGACAAAAAAGAGTTCCCTAACTTAAATTATCTGTTTATTATTTTCTACTTCCATATTTATTAAGCACAGCATTAAATTTGTTATATGCATTAAATAGTTTCTATTCCAACTGTAATATTTGTAAACAATTTAAAAATAGGAGTCAGAATAGGTACTTAGAATACTGTAATATATTGCTATGTCACTTTTCCAGGGCTAACTAAAAGAAGAAAAATAGGTTTTGCCTTTTATTTCTTTACTCCTACCTGCTAAGGTCATAGGGTGCAATTCAGTCCGCTAAAGGTAATGGAAAAGCTCCTCTTTGTATACCTGCCCTTTGATAAATTGTATTTTGTAAAATCTACACCACATTTATCTTTGCAATTAGAACTGAAAAGAAAATACTGTAAATTTAAGACTTGCATTTATGAAAAGGAGAAAATGAATTATTGTTCCTTAATGAAAATGCTGAATTATAAACACTCTCAATCATAGTGGATGTAAACACACAGGCAGAATTGATCTTTCAAGTGTCTTTCTCCTGGTGTGAAACCCCTTTAATCACTTCAAAAATTACATTAATTTTAATATATTTTTAATTAGTTCAGTAAAATTGTAAGTATGATGAAGAGATGGAAATCAAGCTTCTTAATTTTAACTGTTAATATCCACAGTGACACAGAGACTATAGGATTGTAATCAGTCAAAATGTCAATTTTGGGTGAATTTATTGACTGGTTATAACACAGAAAAACTGATGAATGGAAAAATACTATTTGAATCTCAGAAGCAAATTACCCTTTTCAACAGCATACGGGAATTGCATCCCACGTATTCAACTTCAGTTGGTGAAGAAAAGAGCCATCAAGGAAGGCACTGCCTTATAAGAAATTACCATATTTTGCAGTGATAAATCAATAATCTTGAAAGAGGAGGGAGGAACAGAAGTTGAGAGTTGACATATAAAGTGAATACGTCCCATAATATTTTAAGATTAGATACTCTAAATGAAGGACTGAAAGTTAGCTGTTTTTAATGAGTCAGTTGCTCTTAGCTGCTCCTAATGCTTTTATGATAGAAAGATTTTGTTGTCCTTAAAGGGGTGTGCGGGAAAATAAAAAAATCAACAACTCCATTCCTTAATGACATTATATAGCTGAAAACTAGAGTAATGCTACTGCATCACAGGTTACTAGGAATGTAGTGTTACTTTTTAGAGGTTTAAAGACACACCTCTTTGTTTATGTTGATCTTTGTGAAACATCACACAAGTCTTTTAAGAATATACCTCTAGGTAAGAATACGTTTCCCTCTATAGTCTTCAGTGCTCATGTCAGTGGACTACAACATTAGTTATTCTGGAATAGTTTTTCTTACAAATATTGACATGAGAGTATAGACCATTAATTATGTAACAAAGGACACCAACCAAACAAATCAAACCCAACTTTTACTTTCCTAGTGGATATTCAATCTAGAGTGTTAAAGCACTGTAAATATATTTTTGTCCTGGACTGGTATATTTGCTAGGGCACAATCCTCCCTTATTTCACCAGAGAAACTCAGTGGTGTAGGACTGCTCTTATTCAAGCCTAAAAACTTCCGTAATAAAAATTGTTAGTGGATATCTGCAGACAAAGTACCTTGGCATCTGAATGCGCTGCATTCCCCCTTCTGCTAGCAATTACAGGATGCTTCACAAGGGAGGCCAGGTTTTGTGCAGTGTTCTTTATTTGTGGCAAATTAAGGAGACTTTGTGCAGTACCGAGGTTGCTGAATCTATTTACCAAATGCCAGGTGACTGCAGTTATCATTTTATAGGTGAACAACTAGAACTATCTAATTGTGCTTTGAGTGTATGCATCCACAGCAGTACAAATTACAACAGCAGTAGTGCTTCTATTTATACAGGTGTTAAGAGCACTACAGAAAATACCACCCACATGGGAATAAGTGACTGTAGTACAAGTTCTTATTTGTCTGCCTATCAAAATACTCTAGGGCTGAATTTACAAAAGCATAGTGTTTATATTAACAGTGGAAAAACTGTACCTGTGTTCTTTTCATGCATGAAAAATGCTCTGTGAATTTTTTTTTGAGCTGTGCAAAATAAAATCACCCCAAAAATACAATGTACTGGATTGTAAGTAAAGTTACTGAATGGGTATAGTTTGAAGGCTTGAGGAGCAGGTTTTAGAAGATCAAGGGTAAAACTCACTTAGGGTTACAGGGATGTCTTTTCTTACCCCTTCGTGAACACACACTCTGGCTTGTAATAGAATGGTAGCATGTTTTAGCATGTGGATTACATGTGTAGATGTCATATGACCTTGCTGAGGGTAATGATAATCCTGCTCAGTGGAGTCCTGCTGAGGTGCCACACCAGTTAGTGCACGCTACCAAACACCTCTACGTGCAGTGTTTCTCAAGAGAGGTGAGAAGGCTAAATAGGTTAGGGTTGTGCAGGGTGTAGTGGCTTGTGTGTGCTGCTGTACAGTCTCAGATCTATGCTGTCGAGACCCAGGGGAAGCAGAGGATTCTGCACAGTGCTCCTGGGACCTCCCAGAGCAAGGATGAGTGCAGGCAAAAGCCCTCAGGGACCTCACCAATCTCTACAGAGTAAATATACCCTAAACCAATAGGATTGGTTTAGAATTTTTTAGAATACTTAAGCACGGTTTAGTTGGCTGAAAATGAGAAGGGCTGTAGCTGTAATGATCTGATGATGTCACTCCACATTGATTTCTAGGGGAGAGAGAGAGAGACAAGGCCACCTGTTGTAGCTGTAAAAGTTAGTCAAGCTTCAGGCAAGTAAGTCGTATACGTTCAGATCTATAGGTACATTTTGGTGAAAGCTGGAATTTTAAAACAAGCTTTACGGGCTTGGCTAGTAGAACTATCTTTTAGGAAATTCTCAATTCCTTTAAAAAAATCATGGTATTAACTATTCATTGGTATAGTCGTATGACTAATAGGATTTTTCAAACAGTTCACTTCAGCTCACCTCACTTCACCACTGAATGAACTATTATATACTAGTGTTTGCTGCAAGTTTGTGTTGTCCTCACCATTTTAACTCACACAACTCTCTTGTGTAGGTCCTCAACAGTTTTCAAGAGTAAATTTCATGGTAACATCTTCATAATTGGAAAAACTGAGGGAAATCAGTGGGGCTAATCCATCAAAATATATAGTGAATGTTTCTTCTAATAACTATAATATTTTTTAAGTGGGCTATTGTGGATTTTATACCTTCACTGATAAAATTTATTTTCTCATAAGTGGTTTTGAATTAAGATGGGAATAGAACTTAAAATGTTAAATGTATTACTTTCACACTAAATACATGTGATTGTTTTGGCCTTGAGCCCAAGAAGAATTAAAAATTTTCTCTGCTGCAAGCTTTAGCTTTAGTATTTTTCAGACTCTTTAAACGTTTACCAAAGAGCTGAAGATGCCTGTTCTCTCACTTTGTATGTGTTTTGAGTTCTATGGCTTTTTGATGCACTCCTCTATGGCTTCTACTGTCTCTAAATAGTTTAATTCTGGAAGAGGGATTAAGTGAAATATGCACAGATGGCTAAAGCTGAGGCTTGGTCAGGCGATTTGTCATTAAAAATAACTCTGTTTTGTCTTGGCTATTACAGTCACTGGATCTAAACCTTGTCCAGGGAAAATTAAGGGTACTAAAAGGCCTTGATCAGATTGTTATAGGCATGAATACACATACAATTCTGGACACTTAACTTTCATTCCAGTTATTGTCAGCCAATTGAGGACCTTGAGCTCTCCCTAACTTATCACATAGTTCATACTTGGGTGACCTAGACTGGTGCCTGTAGAAGACTTACTTAGGAGGGGGAGTGTCTAATTGGAGTAAAAGGTATATTCCTCAAGGTAAGTGTTGTGAGACAGAAGTTTGGAAGGGAATCAGTCACTGACTGACACTCTAAACTGGATTAAATTAGAACATCTCAAGTTAATTTGTTTGGGGTCAAGTTTAATGTTTAGGACTTAGAAATGGCTAGTTCATGATATGGTTGATAAAGCATTTTAGCAGAGGTAGGATGGACCACTGATAGTTCTGAGAGGAATCAAATATGGAAAAGCAACTTGCATGGAAGGATCTTGGAGACAGGACCAGAAGCAGTATGTGATGCTGCTGTTCCCGGTGCCTTTGCAGGAGCAGGGTCTGGAGGAGAAGACACTAATGAGAAATGGTTTGCATGCCAGTCCTGCACTGAATGTTTGCTGTGTTCCTTGGTGTCCCTGCACCTCAGCTGTATCAGTAGACCTGACTTACCTGTGGCAAATGTTGGCAATCTGAACAAGTGTCAGTGTAGGTACACTAAAGGCTCGTTGCAAGACAAACTCATGAACATCACCTCACTTGCTGAAGATAATAGCAGAGGATGTGGTGTCCTGCATAACATCCCAGCCTTGGCTTAGGTCATGATGTTCCAGTTATAACTGAGATGATCAAATACTTGTCATTGTAAAGGCCTATAAGCGTCAAAGAGAAACACTGATGTATGTCATCCCTCACAGAACTTGTCTTCTGAATACAGCAGTGATTTGCAGTGGGTTTTCTTGAGTCACCGCAGTTTATGCTAAATACCCTGGTTCCTATGACAATGCAAATCTCTGACTTGGATCAGCCATAAAGTTGAGTTATTTTGTTTCTTGCAAAAGGACCTTGCTAAATGCCTTTTTCCATACTTACTTAAGTTCTGATTAGATTACATGCTCAGGCCAAAATTGGCCCTTGCTTCCCTCACTGACATGGTTTCGTGTGTTTTGTATTTCTCCTCCCAGTTTGCTTTTATAGGGAATGACACTGACTTCAGTCAGATTTATCCCAAGTGCTTAAGCCTAATGTGCACTGAAAGTATATCAACACAAGGTGCAGGAATGCACATAAGTGCATTGGAAACAGTGATGGTATTTGCATCATTTCAAGTGTACCTTTTGTACATAGATTTACAGAAAATAAGTGTAATAATTTCATCACATAGCATATTGCATGGTAAAGACGGAGTTCACAATATATCTTTGCCATCGAGGACAAGATCACCTCAGGTGATTTCTTTGATCCTTCACTGAAAAAATGAGGAATTCAAGTATAACTTTTACAGTTTATGTTGCTTGATACAAATTGTGATAGACCAAGAAAGTAGCAGTGTGGTGGAAGTGTCAAGAAGGAGAAGTTCAAGAGAAAGCAGGGGAAGAGTTCAGCCTTCTTTTCTCCAGTTCCCAGTGTGATGATTTTCCCCATCTAAAAGTCTGCAGCAGTTTTTTGGGCACCAAGTGTTCATGCAGGTACAGACTCTTCTTTGAGCTGGTAACAATGGCACACATGGCACTGGCCTAATAGCATTCAGGCACCAAGACCCTTCAGAGCAGTGAAAATGAGTCATTTGAAATCCTCATGATCCATGGTAAAACTAATTGTGGGAGTGTCTGTCAGATCAGGCAGCCCTGGCTGTGCTCCAATTAGCTGTACTTGTAACTGATGTTACAGGTTTGATGTCCGTTGTGATTCATGGTCACTACAGTTCACAGCAATGTTATGGGGAGGTGACTGAAAACCTAATAATTTAATAGAGTGGGAGATGTGGGGAATCAAAAAAGGCAGGGGCCACAGCATTCAGAAACTCTAAGATACTTAGTATGCACAGACACCCCATACTGACTGCAATGGGGTCACTGTGCTGAATTCCCCTCAGGACATTTCCAACCAATTGCTATGAAGATTTTTGGCAGGCTGTGTTTCATTTTGGCCTCTGAGAATATCCCTTGCAGTTTTAACTGGCTTACTTAGAGTCCTCTGGATTCCTTGTATAGAGGGAGAGATGTGTATCACAGGCATTTAATGAGAAATAGTTTAGTCACAGACTAAAACACTGATGCTTTGTTTTAGCTGCTGGAGTACACAGGGTGTTAGTGATCTCTTTGGCTCTCAAGCTTTTAACCCCGTTGGGTGCATCTGGTGCTTCCTAAGGTTCACTCACACTGGCACAGTCACTGCAGAACTCAGCCAGAAATCTGCACAGTGCTCTCCACGAGGGGCATTTACAGCACTGAAGTACAGCCCAGACAGCATAAGAGGGCCCTGGCCCTTCTATCGTGCCTTAGAAGCCTGAGGAAGCCTTCTGAAGCAGCCCTGCAACTTCTGAATTCCTAGTACATGCTGAGAGAAGACGTGTGTCTGTGTCTGTGTCTGTGTCTCTGTGTGTGTGTGTGTGTGTGAAGGGTGAGGTGACTGTTATTCATGGGTTTGTGATTTTCCCAGAAACATGAGTCCTTGTACCCAATTTTTCACCCTCTTGTCAGCAGCAGGAAAGGAAATCTCACTTCTGGGCACAGAACACTTCCCCTTTACTCTTCATTTCTTGTTATGTCTGAAGAGCCCTGAAGAAAGGGCTCTTCTTGGAATGACAAAATCAATGCTGCTAATGCTTTTAAGAAGCTTTAAGGTGATCTGACTACCCAAATAAGCTACTTTAAAGGCAACTTGGTTATGTCTGCATAATTTCAAGTAACTGCAGTGTAGACATAACTTTTCACGTATGCCTGTTCTCCTTGGCTAAAGCCACATTGGAACGTATTGCTTGCTATATTATAATACAATTACAATGTGTAGACCTATACTGGCACTGAAACAGCATAAAACAAGGTTAAAATATTTTTAGTTTTATGTCTGAATTACAGCATTAGCCTCAAATCCTGCTGTGGAGTTTATGTTACAGGCAGAGGTACATAAGGACCTGTGAATATTCTTCTACTTTATGCCCTATAAATTCTCTCCTTCTGGCAGATCTCACTAAATGGTTCTTAAATTGTGTGGTGATATTTGCTTCTGTGTATGTAGCAGCAGTTTGTGCAATCATTTTCTGGAGAAAACAGCATACAAAAGACAGCCTTTTCTAACCCCTGTCTGCCTCCTTCACCCCCAGGCCTCTCTGCTTCACCATCAGTTTCTCTCCCAGCTGGAAAGAGATTCTTATATTTCTTGTGAACAATTACTAACTTTGCAGTTAAAAACTGTTGGCTTCCTGCAAAGACTAGAGGATCCTAGTGTAGAGAAGTGTGGTAGCTTAAGGGTTATGCAATCCATTTCCATCATTTGGTATTTCTTCCTCATCATTCAATTTTGGTCTTTTTTGAAATGAATAGAAAGAATAAAGTAGACCTCTCTGGACTGCCAAAATTTCCCTTGCAAAATAGCTACTCAGTAAGAAATAGACCAAAAGGCAGCTTTAGTACTGAAGTGAAGACTAGAAAAAAGAAAAGGTCTTAAGGCTCTATGACTGCTGGTGTTGCAACACCTAAATGTAGGTGCCCAGCTCCAGGAGAAGAACTCACAGCACTACTCATCGTACCCTCCTGTACTGAAAACTGGGACCTACAACAGGCACCAAACCAAGCCAAGAGATCCTGTGGCCAGGAAACTGCTTTGGGAGGCTTTACCCTCATGATTTGGGTGCCTTTGAGAGACTCAGATTCAGGATTAGGTGTTTTTAGATAACTGCTTTCTTTTGAAGCGTATGTGTCCAGCCACCACAGAGTCTGTCAGGGCAGGGTCTGTCCCACCACTAAAGCCAGGAGCAGGGCATCTGTGAGGCATTGGGACAGCCTCAGCCCCAGGTTGCAGTCACCTCCCTGGAAAGAGAGGTGGGCTGAGGTTGGGTCAGGATACAGGCCCACAGGCAGACCTAGTTTGGTGAGGACCATTGCTGGGCATGGAGACAGACGCTGCCACGGTGCTGCTGGGGCAAGGACTGAGAGCCCTGGAGTGGTGAAATGTGGTTCTGGGCTGTGGGCATGGGAGTGCGTAACTCAGGGAGGGGTGAGCAGGGAAAAGCAGGTCTTGATGAAACAAGGTGTTGTGGTCTTTAGCCTGTCCTTGAATTCACCCAATTCTGCAAGCAGATCTGATTTGGATGTTGTAGAAGTGACAGGAACTTGGAAAGAGAGTAGGAAAAGAAAATATATCGACAAACTACCTAGTGGCAGTCTTTCCTGGTTCATCTGAAATGCTCCTGCCCTCTTCCTTCAGATTAAGCCTTGAAGTTATTAGTATTACTTAATGCCAGGAAGGGCTGATGTCTGTGTTATTATTATTAACATATTTGATAACCATCCAACAGAGAAGTGGCACAGGAGGGTGATCTTTTTCAACAGCAAAAAAAAAAAAATCTTATCAAAGAAAGAAAACTTTAATTAAAAACATTATAGCAAAGAGGGGTTTTGTGGTATATTTTGTATAGCCTCAGGAAATGCTAACTTGCACAATATAATTTTGTTTTTATTTTTATTGTTTATTTTCATATTTATGAGGGTTTTCCACCGCTACTAGTGAAGGTAGACATTAACACAATTCCCTTGACTGAGTCCTAGGCAAACACAGGAGTGGTTTACCACACTCTTTGAAGGTGAAAGGTAGGTCTGAGGAAGAGTGAGGCTCTGTCAGGGAGGCAGATGGCTGTGTTCCCTCAGGAAGGAAATTCTGGAAAAGAAAGTGAGCAGAGAGGGTCTTTCATTTTCACAGACAATTCCTCTTCCTGGAAATGTCCAACCCTTTCCAAGCCCTGCCATGTGGTCTCTCTCAGCAAAAAGTTGCTAGCTATTTGGTATTTCCTTCGAAACTACCAAAGATTACAAGTGTGCTATACAGGGCTCTGCTTGAAATTAACTGATGAATATTGTAATCTCTGAAGAAACAGAATTTTTAAATAAAGGAAATTATCATAGAAATAAGCAAAACACTTGATGAAATAAGAAGTAATTACACTGGATTTCATGAGAGTAGAAAGAATTATCAGGGGTGAGGAGAGGCCATGTGAGAATGAGGGAAGGAAACCAGAGACAAAGTAACAAAACCCCAGCAACTACCTCATAAAGATTTTTAAGTAAAGTCCATATGTTTTATGAGATGTGACATATGCAGAAACTGCAGGATAGAGGCTACAAAAAGGACTGGGTAATTTTTATGACACTAGCAGTAACAGTCTGGATTTCATTTTGAATCACAGTCTTTGTGTCTTTTACTACAGCAGATCGATCAGACCATACACCCATACCACATACCAGAAGAAATATGTTGAAGGCACATCAGCTTTGCAGATTGTATGACTTCAGCTGGCAGAAAGAATGTCTGCGTTATACTTTAATTAGCAGGGGGAAATCACATCAAGTCCAGGGAGATGTGCCAATTTACACTAGCAGAGGAGTTAGTCCTTAATATTTTGGGATAATCACACTTGAATGCAAATCTATAAATATTTTTAGCAGCCTGTATTCTAGTCACATTAGTACATACTGTAAACTAAATAAACTACTAATGAAATTCAGAGCTTATTATGAGGGCTTGTATCCTGTTAACTGGGTCTGAAAATAAAAGGCAGCTATTATGCAAATGTCACACCCTTTTGAATTAATTACATATTTTAGATGATGAATCTGACCCATATATTACGTAAGTCGTGCCACTTTTTTTGTTCCTATTAGCAATCAGAAAGGTTTATATTATGAACACGCTTGCCAATCACATGACTTATCCTAAAATATCGCATTTTTTCTCCATGTAGATGTCTCCAGCTTGTGTACATGAAGGTAAAAAGAAAAAAAAATTTCTAGGTTCATGCAGTTTTGTGCTTCACTTGAATGCAGTGATAATGCACCCTTAATACTGATTTGTTTGACTCTGACCTTTTTAGTATGTAAATATATCATCTCCCCACACAGTGCAATCAACAGGGTATAGGATGATTGATTCCAGAGAAATTTTCTTGAAAACCTTAGGTAAATGCTTTTATGAAGTTTGCAGGTATAGCATGGTGAAATGTACTGTGTATGATGTATTCATAAAGGACGCAGTCTCAGTGCTGTAGTCTCTGACTGCAGATCATGTCTATATCAAATGATAATTCCCTGTTTCTGTAGGTGTTCAGAACGTTTTCATCTGAAAAGAAAAGCAGTAAAAGCAGATGACTAGTAGTCCAAACCAGATAGTAAATAAATGCCTCTATATTGTACAGATTTATGGACTATGTCAG
The DNA here is from genome assembly GCA_035583135.1 of Lophotriccus pileatus. Taxonomy (NCBI): domain Eukaryota; kingdom Metazoa; phylum Chordata; class Aves; order Passeriformes; family Tyrannidae; genus Lophotriccus; species Lophotriccus pileatus. The sequence goes on along the minus strand of JAWWES010000081.1, from coordinate 101,221,894 downwards.
AACTGACGAGGTGTAATCCTTTCAAAACCAAAATATTTCCATAATGAAAGACAGAAATAACACAAACATAGTAATTCTCTGTCATAATTTATTGCAAAAAAAATGTCTTCTAGCATGCAGATCCCTAGATTCCTGCAGTCATGAAGCCTTTATTTCTCCTAGTGAAGGCACGCCTAAAACTTTTATAAATGTGGTTTGCACATCAGGGAGGCAGATTCACAGTCAGATGGGTTATCATTGTGGGTAGGACAGAAAAATGTCACTTAGGTTTGTAAGGGTTCAAATTTTCTTTCCCCTATGAATTCCTGCCTCTTTGACCATTTTGACAACAGCTGAGGTCAGTGGTGTCTACTGCTGGAGAACATCTCTAATATCCTCTGATACTTGTGAAGATAATAGTATGTGCTGAGAACAGGTCCTGCCTGTATTTTAGGGGAATAAAGAGAAACCATAACAGAAACCTACAAGTTCCCAATATTTGCTGATCACAAATATCAGTCCTGAAAAGAATAAAAACATTGACTATCAAAAGGAAATCCTGTTTATCAATAGATAGAACTCCAAACATTGTCAGTAGCTGCTCCAGATGGCAGCTGTTGATGCTGCTGGTGTCAATCAGTTCTCTTGTTGGAGCTCAGTGTTTCTATCAGAAACATCACCTGACATAAAGATCAGTCCTCTGCTGGCAAAGTGGTGCAATTGCTAGACATACCTGATAAAATAATTGTTCATTCTTCCTGGTAAAGGAAAACCCCCGTGACACTGAAGAAATGCTAAATTCCCTGTCTGCTGAGACATTATGGTGTCGATCTCTGACCTTGCACAGGAAGAGTATCTTAAATTTCTGACAGCCATGATACACAGAAGGTAGCATGGCTTATCATTTTTTGCTGCTAGCACCTTATGTCTCTTGTCTTGTCAGGAATAAAAATAAAAAGTTTGAATTTAATCATGCAGTACTAAAGAAAAGAAAGAACTATTCATAAAAGTGCAGCCACAAATGGATTTGACTGCAAAAGCTTTTAAAATATTTTATTTTAGCTTGCTAATAATTGTATGGTGAGCCCTTCTCTGAAATTAGAAAGATGACATATAATATGCTGCCTTGGATTTAATTAGAACATTTTATAATACTGCTTGTATGAATGAATAGCTTTGGACAAAAAATGCAGTTGAGTTGTTCTTAATTTGGTCACTGGAGGATTGCCATTTTTTTTTCACTTACAACAATAGAGAGAGTGAAAAAAAATAGTATGGAAGTGGCTGGCCCAGAATCTCAGCTATCGCTAAACAGCTTGGAATGACAGTGTGTAGGCATATAAATATAGACTTTTCACTCCAGTGGATGTCTATGTCAGGATGGTCTCCACATTTTCCAAACTCTATTTTTCTTATAGCAACTACTAGATTTTTAAATCCATCAAAATACTGAAAAAAAAAAAGGAGTCAAGAAAAGTGAGTTCAATTAAAACCAAAGGACAGTAGGTTTTTTTAAAAAGGCATTAGCAGATGGGCTGTAAAATATCTATGCCTATCTAGGACAATGGGTACCTGTAATGAGCTCACCTGAGTATTCTGTATAATTTACAAAGAAACGCTGTACTAGGCTGAAAGCAGCAAAACCAAGAATATCCAGAAAAACAGTACTCTATGATATATAAGGCAAATCCTTCTTTCTATAACAAGATGCATGGTGAAGTCAGGAAGAAATTATCCCACATGTATTGTACTCCTAAGAGGTATAGAACAGCAATATAATACAAGTTTCTAAATTATAGTTCTCTAAATTAGCTGTGTTTAAATGCAGTAAATTAGATGAATCCTTCATGATAAATCTTATCTCCTATAGCAGAATGCTTCCATGCAGAATGAACAATGCTTTCCCTGGAGGGACCAGTTCTGCTTTTCAGTATCAAAAGACATCATGCACATCTGAGGACAGACCCCAGCAACTTTTGTAGTCACAAAGGACTGCATAACTTGGGGAGATAGTATGTTACAGTGCAAATCCTGGCAATATAACTAATAAAATGCTTGTTTTCAGCATTTTCCAGCATTATTGTGCTTTGTGAGAGCTGCAGATGTGTTCCTTTAATTTTTTTCAGAAGCTCAGTTAATCCCATGTCTAATCTCACATACACAGAAGCAGCAAAGTGGCTGAAAAAGAAACTGCACAATGCTGCAGTCTTTGCCAGAGATAAGCACCCTAATTCTCCTCTCTGTTACACTGACTTGATGCCAGTGTTACTTCACTAACTTCAATATAATTTCCTCTGTCGCCATGTATAACTGGTTTGACAGAATACAGAAGCAGGTCCAAAGGAACCTGCAGGTCCAAAGCAAATGAATTTTGTCCATTTGCTGTGCCACTCTTGCAAAATAAGTGTGTGGTTGGCTTCAAACATGCCCCCCACAAGAACTAGATAAGCTGGAAATGCTTCAACTGAGCAGCAAAGAACATGTTTACCATTGCACACAGGTAATGCTTTCATCTCAAGTAACTGCAAAAAAATTAGTATAACTGACTAAACCAGTGTTTCTTTTACCAGGAATTCTACTTCAGATTACTTACTCATGAGATTGCTTTTCTTGATGAACAAAATTGACATTACACTGAGACATTACCTGGAAGAATGTGTTGAGCTTACTTGGCAAAAGAGAGTTTAATAATCCCAGGACAGCAAATTATACAGGCTGATGTTCTGGTTAGCAGTCTTTTCTGCAAAATTTTATTTCACTGGATCTTCTCATTGTTAGAGTCTGGGCACTGCAGTGAACACTGAAAACAGTCTGTAATGCTTTTCCCTCCTGTTTTGGAAAAATAATTGGTGAATCATTGAACAATATATTTCAATCCTTTACCCTAGAGAAGCTGAATGTTTCTAAGAAGCCAAGGCTGGGATATATTGCATATCTAACCATCTTTATGCTACCTTGTTGGTTTTATGGGTTTAATTACGAGTTTAATGTCATTTCAAAATTGCCAGAAAGAAAATAAGCACTTACATGGGAGAGTAATCTTAAAAAAACCCCAACCCAAAAAAAAAAACCCACAAAAACCTAAACAAAGACAACAAAAAAACAAAACCAACCAAACAAGAAAACAAAACCAAACCAAACCAAACAAATAACCCCCCAACCCAAACAAAAAAATAAATCTCCTCAGACATACGTTAGATGTCCTACAGCTGTCCAATGTCATTGAGGGAAAAATATTTCTTGGAACAAGTCACAGTAAGTTCTGCCCTTACTTAACCTTCCTACTGACACACTGCTAGGCTGCCAGCAATATGATCTTTATTCCTTTGTCTCGTACTCAGCAGGCACAATTTATTTTACCTTATTAAGCTGGCAAATGCAGGGTGATAACCACTTTATCTTGTGCTGCTTTTCACTACTACCAACTCTGAAATTCCTCTCACCTTTTGAAATTCAACAATTGGGAAGAAATAAATATCTATAATGAAATTCTTTAAATGACCGCAAACTTTTCCCAAATTTTGAAGCAAAGGGAAAAAATTGGATGTGATCTCACTGTGTGTGGTTACATTAGTATGAATGAGATACAACAGGAAAATCATTGTAATCTTTGCATGCATAGCTTCTGATCATTGAATACACAGAATGTTGCCTACAGCAATAGAAGTAAATTCAAATGTTAGTATTCCCTACTGAATAGAGCTAAGAAGTAGAAGACTGCTAATGGCTTTTGAGAAAACATATTCAGTGTTTGAAGATAAAGGAAGAATAGTCCCAGGTCCTGGAAAAAACAACCCATTAATCAGTAATGTGGGAGGTATAAATGAAGAAGCATTGGACTGACTCAGATATTAATATGTACACCCTGTGTAATAGAGCAGCACAAATAATGTATCAAAATTACTGTATTCAGGTGTGCCTGTCAGCAGTGCAATATCTTTTTAACTGATGACCCTATGAACTGTTATGCCAGATCGTAACAAATGTTCATCCAAATCCATCCTTGACTTCTGGAGGTGAATGTCCCCTCTGGCTGGCCAAAATCCTTCTCCTAACCCTTCTGGGTTTTGGCCTAAAAGGTATGTTGATAACTGTCTGATTAAAAAAAAAAAAAATCTAGATTTTTAATTTCAAGCACCAGTTTTGGTGGAAACAGAATTTTCTTGAATATGAGCAGTACTGAGAGGAGAAATCAGGCATGCATAGAAAAAGAGGAATCCCTTTAAAGAACAAATCTGAGGTAGTTATTAATTAAAAAAAATTGAAAGTGTGATTAAATGCACAGTTTTAGTTCAATATGGCAACATATGTCATATGACATCTGTGAATGAATCAGACGTGGCATGCACTGAAATAAAGAGTGAACAAACTGTTTTGCAACACAGCTTTTGACTGTATTGTAAACTATCCAAAACAGGCCTCTGGTTTAACACCAACCAAAGTATTGCCTTGGAAGCTGTGTTCTCTTTCATCTTTTCTCCTTTGGACTTGTGTATACTTGGTCCAGGTTTTAAGATCACCCTGAGCCTTGTCATACATTGATCTGTTTATATTGCATAACACAAAACAGTGTTCTGGGTTTCTGAAGTCGGATGACACAGCTTTTGCACATTTTCCTTCCAGTGCAAGAGGAGTCTTTGTTTTCAAAATATGGGTTATTTTCACAGCTGTGTGAACAAACAGAGATTTTAAGAGAAAATTATATCCCATTTCTGACTTTGCTGTACCTGCTGCTATCTGTTTTGAGATGTTGTGTTGGCATACAGGCTAACATTAAAAAAAAATTAAAAACAAAATTGATTGTTTTCTTTTCAGCAGAAAGAGGTAACTTGATTTGAATTTTGCATCACCAGAGAAGCTAGCAAAATTGATGGTGCTACAGTGTCTCACAGCTTAAAAACATTAACAAAAATAGCTGCATTTGTGTTAACACATCATGGTGAATAAACTCATATTTTCATGAGTTTTGCAGTAGGCCTAATGACTGGTGGTCTTGCCTGGAAGTCAAGAGCTCTGGATTTCATTATGTCTTATTCTGCGTCTTTGAGATTCTCTTGGGTAAGTCACTTTTTCTATGTGCTTTAATTTCCCTTCCGTAAAATGACCTTTGTGAAATGATGTGAAGTCAATGGTTTCCCAGTGCAATGCAGTGCTGTGTGTTATTAGTGCAGCAAATTAGTGCTCTTGAACATCAGTTGCTGGATTCCTGTAAATGGATGAGAGGGATGAAAACACTGACAGCTGGTGAATGCCACACACAACTCTTCACATGCAGCTGGGGTATTCTATTGAAGCCAGTCATGAGAAGTCTATACCAAGTCTTTATTTCTGGTGTTTGCTCCTATCAACACCTACAAATAAAGACTTGCAGCCCCAACAGTTTAATCAGAAAAAAAAAAAAGAAAAAAAAAAAAAAGAAGGAATCAATGAATCATTTGCCCACAGAGTTTCTCTTTAAGTAAATGTCAGACAAGTCAACACGTGAGACATGTCTCTCAGGTACTGCCAGTTGCATTGGGGCAGACCAGCTCATTTATATCTGAGAAATTAAAATTTGACTGTGGAGGACTTTCAGTATTTGCTGTGGGTGGTGGACAACAGGAAGTGATAAAGCTTCTATTGAAATAAACTTTGTTGTGTTGATGAAATTTTAAACCATAATATTTGTGCTGGATAATGTTTGGAGAAAGGGTAGTTAGAGGTATGGTATCAGGTTAGGGTGTTGGAGAAGGGATGCAGTTTTGAATTTTTCATTATTTTGCCCATGATTTTGGTTGTATCATCTCATTTCTTATGCCTCAACAGGGCTTGTAATTGTGAGTTGCTTGTAATGTGAGATCTAGAGTGTAAAAACAAAAGGAGACAAGATCTGTATATTTTTGATATTTTATAAAAACTGATATGATAATAATAATAATATAATAATAGGTATTTCAAGTACATTCCTTCTCCTACACTATCAAAAAAAAAAAAAAAAAAAAAGACTTAGATTTGAAATAAGACAAAAAAAACCAAAAAAACCCCAAACTAAACAAACAAACAAAACACAAACAAACAAACAAAAACCTTCTGATTTTGAAAGCAGATACTCTGTTTGATTTGGGAAAACAGAAACCTGAGCTACCCTTGAGACTGCACACACAGCCTTAAAACATGGCTGGTCTGTGCTTAAATAGTTAAAAACTCACAAATATTGGAAAGAAATTGGTTGAATAGTCTGCTAGACATATCTCCAATGAAGGTCCAATATCTTTTTCTTCTGCAACAGTAAATGAACATGCCTCCAAATACAAGCTGATGGGTAAGTTGTTGTACTCATTTCACCAAGGGGTACATTTCCACCTGCAATGAGGACAACATTTTGGTTTCCTAGAAGAAATTACCTCTGAGGATATTTTAAACATGGCAAGGCAGGATGTAGATTGATCTTGTTCCTAAATGGAGAAGCACTAAGGAAGCAAGAGTAATTTTTGGAGGATACATTGAGAGTGTATTGTATAAAGTATTATCTAATTTGCAAGTTTTGGATCATTGTCAATGCTGCCTATGGAATCTTTGTAACCTTTCTAGAATTATGACATCTTATTACTTACTTCATAACTTACATCTGATTGCTTAGTTTTCTCATTTAAATCTGCTTATTTCTGATAGAAATTAAAGCTGTGACAGAAACAAAATTGTCATTCAGCTTGACAGTAAGTGAAGGTATCTGCAACCCATAAAGGTGGCAGTTCCATATTGGCATCTGTCCTGTTTCTGGTCTCACAGCTCTGCTGTTGAGAGCAGCATGTAGTACATGCTGATCTTCTGACACAAAAATTGCTCCATTCCCTGGAAGAATAGTTTGTGCTGTTATGGTGCCAGTGTCAAAAGGGACATAAAATGAACAACTAATGTGGATTCCTCAGGAAACCCTTAGGAAATGTATGTGGCTTTAGGGTCTTGTTATCTCTGCTGCCGCAGAGGCACTCTCTGTGACATTTTCAGCTACAACTGTGCACCTCTGCAGAGGTATCACAGCATTCACTCCTAACAGCTCTTGTTATTAGGCTGTAGCAAGGTGAAAGGTGTCCCCTTTTCTGTTTCCTAATTATGTAGATCTTCTAAAAAAATGAAACATCCCGTGGAGTCTAGTAAAATTGAAGTAGTAATCAAAATTTTGAAGAGTATGATTTTTCTCCTTGATACTCCACTTCCAGTCATCATCCCTTTTCAGTCCATAATGGCCTTGTCCTCTGAGATTGGGCACAATATGTCTGATTTTAAAAGGTCTGGATTGCTATTGATGCATTTTATTTTAACATTTATAAACCTCCTGGCATCATCATCACAGTGTTTAGTATAATGGCTTGAATAAACTCCATGTGCTTATTTCTTTCCAAAAGCAACCTTATGTGTTCAATGCATCTGGAATACAAAACATGTCTCATTTATCAGTGGGGCTTATCTATTCCATGTATCTGAATCAGAAGGCATTGCACAAGGAATTGTGTGTTAATAGGAAGTATTTCAAATAAAATTGGTTTAATAGTCTGTTCTGGAACTTGTAGTCTTAGGCTATCAAAGCTGCCAGACATGGCAATCTTTGTGCAGCTGTCTCCATTACAAGATTTGTCTCTAATGCTCATATTTCCCTCTGAAATGCCTGCAGCAGTGGTGACCAAGTGACTGAATAGTGCCCAATTTAGCCACATTATCTGTCTTGTCAACTGTCTTCAGTATTTCTTCCTACACCAGCTATTGTCTTCTCCATGACAGCTTGTCAGGTTTTCCTCTTTCATTAAATATCCTTCTGCTTTTTCCTGTCATTTTTTTTCCTAATCCACTGAATTTGCTAACAAACTTGCAAGTTAGTGTGAAGATGTGTGCCTCAGCTTAAGTTTAAGAACAGGAGCAGCTGCAAGAAACTAGACACTCTTACAATCATGAGAATACTTGCAAGATACAGGTTGCCTTTCTGGGCACAGGCTGTTTGGCATCAGTGGATGCATGCACTCCACAGAGGCATGAGTCTTGAGAATACACAAGGACTCTCTTGTGAATTAATGTTTTCCATCAGCTCTGTGACAGCCTGAGCTCCTTCAGACACTAAACTGGCTACAAATCTTACTTGTCCATGCCGCAAAAATCAGAGCCTGAATCATTTGTGTGTGCTCAGATATGATCAGACCATATCACCATGAGGGTAGCAGTAAAATATGGAGGTGACTGCCAGATAGGTGTGTCATAATCACATCTTAATGCTTTTTTTATTTTACTTTTCCTCCAATCAATAACACAGCAGGAAGCACTCCATCGAGTTAGAAATGTGATGATCAGCTGGTTCAACCTCTTCCTAGCCTTTCATCTTAACTTGAAATATAGCAAAGTCCTGCTACCTTGCTTCAAGCATGTGGGGATACAAAAATTGTTAAATGAAAGATTAAAGCAAAAAGAAGGGAATTTTTTGAGAAGGGTGATCTTTTATGTCTTAGATTTATCTTTCAGTGAACCTTCTGCAGAAGTAAACTGATATATTCAAAGACTTCTGTTTGAATTAATTAAATATTCCAAAAATAATTAGTGACTATCTTTCTCTATATTCAAGTATTTAAGTAAGTTTATGGTACACTGTACAACTCCTGTTGGATTCAGTAATCTATTTCCTTAGATAAAAAAAATGCATTTTCAATTCCTTCAGAGAAAAAACCCAAATGTATCTATTTAATACACATTTGCTTTAGAAATCAATATACTCCTGATTTATTTTATAATACAATAACAAAACTCCATGTTATATTAATGCTGTTTCTAGTATTATTTTTCTTGAAAGATCTGTAATGTTATCTATAGATATTGGGTATCTGAGGTAAAAGGCTGTCCAGTGAAATAAGGGAAGCTAATGCTGCAAAATCAGGTCTGTAATTTTTGAAGAACTTTGGGTACAGTAGATATTTGCATTAGGTCTTCTTCAAGGATATCAACAATCAAAGGAAAAATAAAACCAACCCCCAGAAAGTGTCTCTTTTGTTAAAATCTAGTGAAGTTACTTTTTTTTTCTGCTGTATGTAATGAGAATGTCTCCTGACAAGCTCCTTGATGCCAAACCTTGAGCTGCACAACCTTCTTACTAATCTTTGGCTGTTACTCATTACTGATCTCATCGTAATTCAGTTTTCATTAGCAGTAGCAGTACAGGCTAAAAGAAATATACTCTGTAAGTGCAATTTCTCAGAAAACTGGCACTGAAAAAGGTATAAGTATCCTGAAATATTATTTTACATGAGAAATCCTACTGTGCTCTGACAGGGTAGTAAATAATTCTTCCAGATTATCTGCCTGTATTCTGCTGTTGTCTCCAGTCTTCATTTCAAACCCTCTAAAGACATTCTTCTGTGCACAGTGCCCTGGTTCAAGTACTGCCATACAAATACTGACATAGACTAAAGATAAACTGAAAACCAACATAAAATAATTCCTAAAGTCTGAGATGAAAAAAAACCCAAACACATAGGACACTGGATAAATGACTGCTGAATAGAGGGCTTAAACATGCAAACTTGGATGGTTCAGGATCTTTGCTTCAGGGCATTTCATTCTCATGGTGGTACAAACCAGATATAGTTTGATCTTGTCAGAGATCTTTTGCTTTTTGAAATTCCTTTGGTAGTCCACACAAAAATCCTAATGCACACTGGATGTTATAGAAGAGGTCATATTTGCTGACCATATCAGGAGTAAAGACTGGACAAAACCAAGCTCAGCTGACACGTGAACATGACTGCTGGAGACAGCTCATCTTCCAGTCCAGGTAGCAGAAGGATGAGCTCACCTGGCAGTAGATCTGAACTCAAATAAATACCAATTCAGACTCATAATACTTCCTTCACTGAGGCAAGGCCACAAGGCACATTGCTGAGGCAGTACAAAGCATCCCAAGTGCAGCTGGCTATGCTGTAGCTGTTCTGTTAAGAACTAGGAAACTTCTGTGGGCCTGAGCTGACAGTACTGAAACACTCAGGACTCACAAACAAACTCTTAACATATAAAAGTCCAACAACTGTAAGAGAGTGCTAAACCCCATTAATTTAGAAAGCTGAGATCACTTTTGAACATTCTTTCCTCAAAAGAGAAAATGATAGCATTATCTTTTGTAGGTTTTAAATTTGTTTTTAGTAACTCTAAAATTCTTTCTTTATCCATTATCTTTCAGTTTTCTCTATAGCTACTGAAAGTGTGAAACCCTCCTAACGGAGACATACTGCAATAATTCACCTTCAATTTAGTTGAATAACTCCTTGTTCTTGGATAATGAGGCAGACAGAAAGAGAGGGAGAGGAAATTTCAGATCTACCTTTTCCATAACTTTCAATTTTATTAAATACATCTGCTCTGGTACATTCAAGTATATCAGTTAACAAATGAAATTCCTAGAAAAACACTGTGGGTTTTTAGACTATATTTGGATTTAAGTTGAGATAATTCAAAATTTAATTTTTTGATGCTACCAGATTGATTTCTTTGTGGATTAGATATGATCAGATATTATTGTAGCTTTCATAAAGAGTCTTTATTTTAAAGTTAGTTTTCTTCAACTGTTATTTCACATTGCAAAGATGCTATGTGGAGGTCCAAGTGGAGTTCAGTGTAACTCCACAGGCTGTTGTGTGTTCCCTGAGCTGTAAAGTTGTGGACATCCTGTGAAATGCACATCTGACAGCCCTCTGCTAACAGCTTTCCGCACCCATTCCTGGAGGCATGCCTTGATTTTCTTGCATTGGCCAGAAATTTTCATGGTGTGACGGCTCTGCAACTGACCAGGAAGCTGCTCTTCCTTCATTTTGATGTCACATCTCATCATAGCAGTAAATGTCAATGTCCAGTTGTGACAACCCACTGTTAAGGGGAAGGAAGATGTTTTATCACATCAGTTACAGTCCTTGCTGCTGCCTCTTGGGACTTAGCACCATCCAGCCTTATCTCTGTCCCTTGCTACCAGTGAAGTCATGAAGAAATGAGCTGCTGCTCATGGAGCTGTACAACTGAAAAGTTAAACCTGCTTGCCTGTCCTACAACAGCAAGGACCACCTTGGGTGCACGATGAGGGTCAATGGAAGAAAACAAATTTTTTTTCCAATTCCACTGAATTTCAGCTATGGTCGTGTGAAATTTTCCTCAAACATATCAAATATTTATACAATTGAAAGCAAATGCTAGCACTTAATACAAATTCTAGGAGTAATCTTAAAGAAGGACTCATAACACTGTGCACATCAGCACACTGCAATGAACTTTTCCTTCACCAAAACTGTTTTGGAAATGAAACATTTTCAGGTAGTTCCAGATAGTAGTTAATTTTCTATGTCAGTTTTTCAGTGGGACAGCTGGCAGGGTAAGTTACTGCTCAGCGTCAGTAAATATGAAAGACTGAATTCTTATATCTCAAAGATTCATCTGCATTTCTTTACTAAGTTATGTGCTCCAGCACCATTTTTAATTGAGGTGAACTTTGCAGTACCAGTCTTTTTCAAAACATTAAATATTATTGCAGTTTTTGACTGCTGTGTTTTAAATTTTTTTCTGGAGAGAAACTTGAAGCTATAAAACCATGACTAAAGACTCTTAATTTCTTAATAAGAAGACATGCAACACACTCCAACAAGTTTCATACAAGCTCTTTAAAGAAAGATATGTGCCTTAGATAATTTAAAAAAAAAAAAAAAGGAAACCAAAATAACAGCCCTTAAAGAAGAACCACTACATTTTCTTTGCAAAGAAGTCTCACAATAACAGAATCACAGAATGGACAAAGTTGGAAGGGACCCATAAGGATCATCGAGCCCTACTCCTGACCCTGCACAAGACCATTGCCAAGAGTCACACCATGTGCCTGAGAGTATTGTCCAAATGCTTCTTGAGCTCTGTCAGGCTTGGTGCTGTGACCACTTCCCTGGGGAGCCTGTTCCAGTGCCCAACCACCCTCTGGGTGAAGAATCTGTTTCTAATATCCAGGCTAAACCTTTCACGTGAGTCCCTTGGGTCCTTTGACTGGTCGCCACAGAGAAGAGATCAGTGCCTGCCCCTCCTTTTCCACTCACGAGGAAGTTGTAACTGCAGTGAGGTCTCCCCTCAGTCTCTTGTCCAACTGAACAGATCAAATGTCCTGAGCTGCTGCTCATATGGCTTTCCCTCAAGGCCCTTCACCATCTTCGTTGCCCTTCTTTGGACACTCTACAATAGCTTAATATCTTTCTTATACTGTGGCACGCAAATCTGCACAAAATATTCAAGGTGAGGCCACGCCAGTGCAGAGCAGAGTGGGAAAATCCCCTCCCACAACAGACTGGCGATGCTTTGCCTGATGCCCCCAGGACAGAGTTGGCCCTCCTGGCTGCCAGGGCACTGCTGACTCATATTCAACTTGACATCTACCGGAATCCCCAGGTCCCTTTCTGTGGCACTGCTTTCCAGCATCTCATTCCCCAGTCTGTACAAACATCCAGGACTGCCCCATCCCGGTTGCAGAATTCAGCATTTCCCCTTGTTGAAATCAATATGGTTGGTGATTGACCCGGTTTGGGGTTCTAGGGTAATTAGAGTCCACCGGGGAACCCCTCGGTGCTCCTCAGAGGAGCAGGCCCTGCCCGTGGGGTGGCAGGGGCTGCAGCGTGATGACAGAATGAGGAGACACACAGGATTGAAGAGCAATGGCGAACTAGTTTATTAAGGAAAAGTACAGCATTTTATAGGGGTCTCTGAGGAAAGGGCTAGAATTAAGGAGTGGTTATTTAAAACTCTTTTAGGGGATAGGATACACACAAAACTAGGGGAAGAACTTCTCGTAAGTAAAGGTAAAACTACTGGGTTATGAAGGTCAGTAAATCTTGTCAAGTTGTCTTGTCCTACTGCCTGTTATCAGCCCAGCTGCTTCAGGGAGTCACAGAGGCCTAAATCTTGGTCTCTTGGGCTGGGATTATATCTTTCCACAGTTCAAACCCAGCTCC
>JAWWES010000081.1:101198119-101208832 GCA_035583135.1 Lophotriccus pileatus | reverse complement strand
CTTCAGGGAGTCACAGAGGCCTAAATCTTGGTCTCTTGGGCTGGGATTATATCTTTCCACAGTTCAAACCCAGCTCCAGGCTCTAACTTATCCCCAACAGGTGATTGCCCATTCCTCTAATTTGTTGAGGTCTCTCTGCAGGGCCTCTCTGTCTTTGAAGGCATCAACAGCTCCTCCCAGTTTTGTGTCATCTGCAAACTTGCTTAGTATTCCCTCCAGTCCTGAAGCCAAGTAATTTATGAAAATGTTGAAGATCATAAGGCTTATGATGGAGCCTTGAGGAATCCCACCGGTGTCACCAGGTCACCAGACTGATGCTTATCATCATGAAGCTGTGATGTCTGTGACCACAGTGAGAACCTAAAAGTAATCTGCTTCCACACACTGGCCTCTTGAGAAGACTGCACCACAGCAAATCTCATTTATATCTCTAAGTGGTCCTTGTACATAAACCTACATGTATTTTAATGCTCAGCAGGATTAGGGAGCCAGTAGATTTTAGCTTGGATACCTGGACACTGATCTGTGTACTTGGACTTGAAACAATGTTTCAGACTGTCCCCTGAAGTAAAGCCCAATTGTGATTCCTTAAGGAATATGGCCAAGCAAGAGTATGAAAATGTTCCCTGGTCTCTCTGACTTTGTGACACATTCAGAGCTTTTAAAAGAGTGTTTTCTTTTTGATTTAGGGGCTAGAGTCACAGGAACCCACATTTTCCCTTCCGTATCCTTGAGAACAGAGTCAACATAAGGCGTCATCTCCTCTGTGTAGCTCTTTTTGCTACCTTTGACCTTGCCATCTTCTTACAGTGTGATGGGAATCGAAGTAAAGACTTTTCCTACTCCTCTTTCATCTTCCTGCAACTTCTTGCTCATCACAACCTCCCAGCATTCCTTTGTGCCACCACAGAGTGACCACCTCTCTGCATTCCAACCTGTTTTTATCCACATGCCCTGCTTATGGCTTCCAAGTGCAGTAGGTGAATCGAAAAGGAGACAGCCCAGAGCAGGGCTGCCCATCATCCTTGCTTCTTGTGTGTACTGTGAGCCTGGAAATCTTGTGGAGGCAGAGACATCGGCAAAGGTCTCTGCAGCAAAATGAAAAAGGACAAGAAAGCTGTGAAAATGTAAAGACATGGGACAGGATGCACTGCATGTCAGAACTAACTCCTGCATTACAGGAGCCAGACACAGAGGAAGAGAATGGCCCAGGCTAATGCTTCTGTTGGCTGTTCTCTTTTCCAGAGTTGTAACCTGCTAAAATGGAGGGGTCATGGAAAAGAAGGATCTTTATTAGTTTTCCACTGATTTAACACACATGTGGATTTTAATGTGAAAAATATAGCGTAACCAGATATAGCAGGACTGCCTCAGCAACCTTCCCTGCAGCTGCCCTGACCATTCTGCTGTATTTGTGTGGCATTCAGGTGTAGTCTGAGTCTATAACTTCCTCATGAGGGGAAGAGGGGAGCCAGATGCTGATCTCTTCTCTATGGTGACCAGTGACTAGAAAGAATGTCCTGAAGCTTTTTCAGCGGAGGTTTAGGTTGGATATTAGGAAACAGTTCTTCAGCCAGAGAGCGGCTTGCTGCTGGAACAGGTTTCTCAGGGAGGTGGTCACAGCACCAAGCCTGACAGAGTTCAAGAAGCGTTTGGAACACACTCTCAGGAACATGGTGAGGATGGTCCTGTGCAGGGACAGGATCTGTGCTCAGTGATCCTTGTGGGTCCCTTTCAACTCAGCATATTCTTTGATTCTGTGATTCTGTGAACCCCAGCAAGCTCAGAGCGCTGGGAGAAGAGCACAAGATGTTTTGTGCCTTGACATGCCATGCTGTTCATACTTGTACCTCCTTTGGTTGTTTTCTGGTAACAGTCTGTGAAACCTCCTGTCCAGAACTATTTTGAAGATTGTTGTGTTATTATTTCACATTTTGAACGAAAGGATGGAAGTGGCTTTTGGGTCTTGAAATTCATTATCACATTTCAACAGCCCTGCTGGTGGTTATTAATAAAATTAGATTATTTCAAAGTTTTGCATATTTAGGAAGCTTTTTCTAATAAATTCAAATGCAGTATTAGAAGTCTGCTGAGAATTAATTCCATCCAGAAATAAAGGAAGCGAGTGAAAGACACAGTAGGCAGTTGTACAAGGAAAAGAGCAAAATTAGATTCACGATAATCTAAAGCATTCAGGTCTAGCTTTTCAGGTGATTGATTTACAGCCCCACATAGAATTTTTTTTTTTTTTTTTCTCAAGAGCAATAGATATCCTAAACAAGAGATTTATAATACCTTGGTAGGTCACCCTGAAGGAGGCTTGCCTATATACAAGATTGCTTAACTGCTCCTTTACAAAAATGAACCAGTTGAGAAATAGTCTGTCAAGAAAGAACATATTTTTTTGCTTTACTAGAATCAGATCATCAGGGAAAACAATGCCCCAAAATTCTAGAAAGACAAACAGCTGTCAAATACAAAGAAATTGGCCAGATATAGAAAGAAGGAGCAATAATTTAAAAAATAGTGCTTGAGACCCCTGGTTTTGTGAAGCACTTTTAAAGGAAGTTGGTGTTTTGATTTTTTTTAATGGAACTTAAGTAGAAAAGAAATATATAAGAGAGAGTTTGAAGGCAAATGAGTATTTCTATAGTCATAGTTAGAGATTAATACCACAATACATCAACATGTCACTGTCATTAAAATAGCATTCCAGATCTTTTCCTGGCTCAGATCCCAGCAATTAAAATGATACTAGAATGAAATAGGCAGACAATGTGCCAAAATTCTCATTGGTTTTAAAGAGGGAAAAATTGTATCCCTTGGTAAATTACAGGATTGTAATCTTGTGAAGAGACAGAAATCAGTCAGCCTTGTGGCATAGCTGAGACCTTCTGAACCCTGAGAAAATACTTAAAGGCAAATTAAAGGGCAACATCTAATACTTCAGATTTAAGCAAAGCCCCACTATCCTGGGTGTTTGGCTTACAAAGGGGGAAAGCTTTCTAACTATGAAGTATACAGGTTTGTTGGACAAGAAATTTGGGCAGAATTCCACATACTTTTAGACTCATCTTGGATACTCTCACCCCTCTGAAAAACAGAGAAGAAATAAGACATGAACCAAGTAAGCAGTATGAGCATTTCAAGTGAGAACATGCTGACATTTTTCCCAAGCCCATATAGATATAATGCAGTATAATATAATGCAATATAATATACATTCGTGATTGTCTTGAATTATACATGATGTAACAAAAATCTAATTTATATGAAGTACAACAACCCCACACACACACTGTACCCCCTTACCCCTCAAAATTAGACAGCTCTTCAGTTTTAATAAGCCAAAAAGACCCACTTAGCAGCAAAGAAAAAAAGTCAGCCAAAACTTTCCTGGGGTATAGCTATTCAGTTGGTATTTTAGTTGGGTCAGATCAGGGACACCAAGCAAGCAGAATCAAGCTGTTGTTCTCATCACAATGTACTTTTCTCAGGAGAGAATATCCTTTGAGATAAGTACCTGACGGGTAAAATTACTTAGTATATCACTATAAATCTTCCCTGTGTTTTTTCTTCTATAACCCTCAATTATGAAGTGATGAATGCTTGCATAAGAGACAGTACAGTCACTTCATTTTACAGGACTAAATTTAAGTCTCTTGCCTTGTAATATATCACAAAGTCTGACACTTTCTTTTCAACAAGTAGGTTAATAATCATGCAATAAAGCAATTATATATATATATATATTAATATATTGCTTTTCCATGGAAATTATATGTGGCTATAGCATCTCTTTATTGATAGTTATAAAATAACACTGGGTTCATTCTGATTCATTTCAGACTAAATCAGATTTATCTCATATAGATTAGATGAAAAAGGAACTCATGTTTGTTCAGTTAATTCCAGAAAATTAAATTCATTACATGTAAAATATGTATGTACTTTAAAAAGTATTTTTATTGTTATTTATAGCGACATATAATATCAGAGTGATTAAATTAATAGTTTCAAGGCAGTGATGAGAAAATTGCTGGTTTCATTATAATGCTTAAGTACTAATACATTTATGAGACTGTTGCAGTTCCTCTCTAAAATCTTGCCCTAACGCATGAAATGTTAGCATCCCATGAATTTGATGATTTCTCACCAGAAAAGCCACAAATAAACTAAAGAACTCCTACCCCCCTGAGTGTTCTGATCCTCTGTAGAGACAGGAAGTTCCTCAGCGAGCCATGACTGCGAGGAAAAAAATAGTTTCAGAAAGTTCATCCTGGTTACAGAAGAAGAAATCTGCAGTCTTGCTTAAAATTACATGGTGCCTTATGCACACAGAGTTTACCCTAAAGTTCACATCCCTTTCCCTAGCAACAATTGACATGAACAATGTGTCAAAAATATTGATATCTTTAATCTTGTCATCCAAACATGATAGATGTTTTTCTGATAATATTCAGCCTGGGAAGTCTTAACTTGCTGGACTCTCCAAACTATTTAAATGATCTAATATAAGCAAGAGGCCACCAAAAAAAAAAAAAAGCTATTTGCATGAAAATTGCTCATGGGGTTGCAACATTTCTAACTATTTTTACTCATTGAGAGTTTTTTATGGTTCTTGAGATGACCATTTGCTGTATCTGTAAGACCACACAGCCCTGTTTTCCTTAATTGTCACTTGCTTTGCCCTCAGATTATGGAAATTAAATGGCAGTACTTCATCTGTCGTCAATTGTTATTTGTGGATCTTTGGGTGCACCAGTATAATAAGAGTGTGCAACCATCTCACTTGGTGCAGATTAAAAATTGTAACGTTATATCTATGTCTCTCAAAATTATAACTTGTGGAATTTTTTATGTTTTAGTCTTTAGTATTTTGCCTGTGTAATACAGTAGTGCCTTTCACTATTCGTACAGTTATAGGTATGGGTGTTGTCCTTTTATAGTTAGTATAATTAGATTGTGGATATTCCAGAAAGCAGGACATTATCTAAAGTGTTTCTCAATAGCTGCAGATGATTTCACTACCCCAGTTTCTCAGTGAAGCCCTGTTGCAAAAATCACACTGTAGATATTACATCTGAATGAGTTCTACCCTGTGATCACTTCATCTGCTTCTACTGAGAGAACAGACCTCGGGAAAACCATGCCCTGTGATGGGATCTCATCCAGGGAACAGTCATAGAGAACCCAGCAGTAAGTTTTTACTCAGCTTTGACAGATTCTTGAAAACCCGTAGGAAAGGAAAGGGATATGATGTATCACCTGGATAAAAATCACCACTGTTAAAAGTGAAAAACTGCCTGAAAATCTGTCACATAGAAATTACTTATTATTATGCACTGTAAGTAGGTGCTATGTGTAACAGTTATGTAAACGTGTCTAAGAGCAATAGGACAGCCATGCAATGTTTCCAAAGATTTATAGAGGAATTCCAAGCAGGAAAAAGAAAAATCAAATATCTGTCATCTGCAGATCTGAAATTCATGTAAGCCAAAATACCAGGCTTCAAAAAAATTAATTAATTACCAGTTCCTCAGCTAAGAGGTGAAAAGACTTATAAAATTACCATTTTGAACTTAGAGCTGCCTTACTAATAGCTTAGAAGTTCTGCCTTCAAAAGATATATTTGAGAAATGTTCTCCACATTCTTTTCCTTAAGTACCAACCAGAGCCTGTGTATAGACATGCACAAGAATCTGATTGTTTGCACTTATATTTGTATTTAGTACAATTATTATCTCCATTATGTCAATTTGCAATGGATAGAAGAGGAATCATTTCTATGTGTTGATAATTCTGCATTCATATGTATAGTTTGTCTTATGTCTAGAAAGCAAGCCAGCACAGCTAAACAATTTTAATAGCCCTCATGCTATTAATAATTTCTCTGATCGTTTTGTTCTTGCACAATATTCTTTTTCATACAATTTTGCTTGAGTCAAGATGTGCAGCAGAGAATGTTAGGAAGATCTTTGTCTCATATAAATCACTGTAACTCATTTGTTTCATATGCATGTTTTCCTGAGCTGAAGTATTAGACAAATATTTCTCCTGCACCTGTTGTACAGAGTTGCAGAGCTATGCTGTTACCCTTGTCTGAATTGTCTGTGCTGAAGCCTGCTAGTTTATCTCAAGGTAAATCAAGTATCTTCTAGTAGTGAAGGACTGTCACTCTTTGTATTATTTCCATAGGAACTGAAGCCGCCAGGTTTTACCTCAGCCAGAATAATAAGATGAATGAGAACATATAACTAAAAACCTGTGTGAGTTGGCACATTTAATTTACATTTCAAGGCAAATGTAGTGTTGCTTTTGATAGTGCAATCATTTAAACATGTGCTTAACTTAGAAATTAATCAGACTTGAGAATGTAGCAGAGTTTATGTGCATGTTTAAGTGCCTTGCTAAATCAGAAGCCTCATCCTCACCTCACAGTTTGTCAAATGCTGTGATAAATTTAACTTTCTTATTTTTCAGAAATCACATAAAACCAAGGTTTGGATTTATATTACTGTATTTATTACTCATATGTATTGATTGAATTCTTTATATAGCATTATGCTTTCTAGGTATGAATTGACTACTTTGGATATATATTTCTTACAACACTTCTGACAGCCCTTTGATTACTGGGAAAATTTACAGTGGAATAATGAAGAGCTGAAGACTAAATATTTTACATTTGAATGTTCTGGATCTGATATATTTGCCTCTCATTCTCTCTCCTTGGCTGTTGTGGTGCTCATGTTAATCACTGATACACCAAGGTAAAGATTCAGTTTAGACTCAAGCAAGATGATGTAAACTCAATCTGTAATCAAATCCATGTAACCCACTGCTGTTTTATTATTAAGTGTTATTTCCACCTTTATTTTCATGCAGTGTAACTAGGAGATGTAAAAATTTAATTCATTTTAGTACAGGATTAGAGTTCAATCAGAGTTTAAAATTCTCTGCACAAAAGAGTACTTAGAATTACTGAACTTCAGCAGAAATTGAGGGACTTGATAAGCTTTCAGCAAATAAATACTGTCTTCCTTTTGGTGGAAATAACAAAGTATGAAGGATCTGTTTAGCTATCCTAGCAAGTGTGCTTCTTCCTTAGTAGGGAATACTTTCTGCTACTCCTTTTCACACTTATGAATAATTTTTTCAAGACAAAAATTGACAAACAAGGTCTTGAGAGATAAATGGCTAATGACATGTTGATAGGGGACCTGAAGCAGACCTAAGGCCTTTCAGATGTTGATGCACTCTTTTTTAAAACATATTTGTATACTTGCCAGTACACTTTAGCTAGTCCTAAGGATTTCAGACTATGAGGAAGAAAGATGCCTCAATGACTGAGAATGAATTTGATACTGAGGACACATGAGGCCCATCACTTTCCTGCCATGGGCACTAGGACAGTATCCTGCTCTTGATGCAGAAGAGCACAGGTTTCCTGAGGTTTCTCTGTCATCACTGGTTACCTTTTGGACATAGTAGTGTCACTACATACATCCATGGGACATCCCAAATCTCTCACTCAGTGTGACTTGAGCAAGTCATTTAGCCTTCTATTATTAAAAGTTTTAAAGGCAGGTCATTATTGAATGGACTTGCAAAAACCTCTAGGTATCTAATTCCACGGTACTGCTAAGAAATGCTTTAATAATATTAGATACATCTTTAGACACCTAAATAAAAAAAGTATCCCTTTAAAAATGGAACTTGTTCTGCATGTGGGCATTTATAAGATGCAAGGAAGCAGGGCCAGCAGCAGGGACCAAAACTGGTATCTCTGTAAGGTTTAAGGTGGTCTTGAAAACCAGCTTAGTCTGGTGTGTCCCCAGAGTGCATCACAATGTACTGGGTACCAGATTACTGGTTGTTGGAGAGTCCTTCTCTTACATGGAGTTGTTGTGAGAGTTAGACATTTTAGGAAAACAGAAAAAAAACCATTTTAAAAGTAGCCTTTCAAAATCCTTGGTTTCCACTACATCTTCATTAAACCAGTTCCAGTTAGGGCCTCAGTTACCTGAAATTGTAATTATGAAGAATAATTTTTTCTTTAATGTGCAGAGGGGAGCGTGATTCCCAGTCTATGCACATTAATCTCTATCATTGCAAGAATCAGCTGAGGAATTATTTTCAAATGTTTTGTAATATTTAAAGTAACTTGCATTGAAAAATGTGGTGTTTTTCTTCCTACATATAAAGAGCAATGTGTTTTGCCTTTGCGACTTCTATCATGATTGCCCTAGATTTCTGATATAGAAGTGAAAGGAATGATTCATGTTCTCTCCCTGTAATTTAAGTAACATGATATTTGGCCTTAATTATTCTCTTAAATATGTTAAAAAAGAATATGTTTAGAGTTTGATAAAATTTCATATTATGATAGGCTGAAGCAGTAAAACAAAGCCAGAATTACGTAGAGCATGACCTTTCCTTGTATGATGTCTCCTTGTATAAAAATAAGTCTCATCAGACTGTGATTTAGATGCCAAGGCAAAGGATGGTAGCTGTAATTAGGGGCTTAAAATGGCAAGATGAAATATCCTTATGTTAAGTTTAAAATGAAGCACTAAAAAATCATGCAAATGTCTGATATTTTTTCCACTTTATTTATACAGTACCCACTAACTTATTTTTGTTATTTGTCCGTTCTGCAGCATCTTATATTATGGAAATATCCTCATTAGTAATATTCTCAGTGGAATAATTGGGGCATTATGATTTTATATTACCTTCTCTACAACCAGGCAAATGGCTGCTGTGCATTTCAAATATACAGGAAAACCACAAAAAGAACACTGTAAGATTTATTTATATGACAGGTTTGAAAATCTGGGAGAAATACATAATCTTATTTGCTGCAAGAGGAGTTTGGGGAAAAGTAGAGCAGAGAATATTTTTTCATTAATCCTATGTTGGTACAGACTGTTTTAATTTCATACCATTTTTATGTCATCATACACTTTATACTGCATTGGTACCTTGGGTATTTTTTTTGGTAGCTGCTCAATTATTGTGTGGTTTGTAATGAAAATGCTGACACAGCTCTAACAATTCAAACTCAATTAAATTCAAAAGTATGAATAGCATTATTCTAACAATATGGATAGTCATTTCAGGAATAGCTTTAGACATTTGCCTTGGAGTAAAGCATGACTAATACCCCTAAGCTAACAGCAGAAAAAAAATTAGAGGCAAAAATCTTTTTGACTGTGACTGGAGAGAGCAAAAATCCTGTAATCTCAGTAACAGCCCTCTGAAAAGATACTGCAAACACAGTTTAAGTTATAAAAAATTCTGTAACAAGTACAGAGTGTTGGGGATAAATGGTGAAATACAAAACAGAAAGAGAAAAGTCTGCTAAAGAACTAAAAACTTTTCAAAGAAGGGATAAAAAATCACTTTACACCTCCTAAAGAAAAGGTGGGTGCATTTTCAAAGCAATGCATTGAGATTTACCCAAGCAATTCTTACTGACTTTAAAGAGACATCACAGGGCTACATTTCTGAGCACAACTTTGAAAATCTGCCCCATGCGATGTAGTAATTATTGAAAACTTGTAACAAGGAATACGATTTTTTTATTTTTCCTTCACATAAGCCAGTGAGAGAGTTTAGATACATAAACATCGTATATTTAGTTTAGATACATAAACATCGTATATTTTCCACACAGAAATATTTAAAGTAATTATATTTCGTAACCAGGTCCACTCAGAAAATGACACATGCATTTTTATTAGTTTTCAGTATTTCTCTCTGCCTCTTTGTTTCAGTTGGTCTGCAATCTCCATCTCCTCCTTCTTAACTTCCAGGTTGCCTTCTGAGAAATACAGCACACATACAGAGAGGATGAGAAGAGGAGCATTCTTCTCAGTGTAGTGCATCCATAGATCCACAGATACTTCATCTGATTTCTCCACTTGTCTCCTGCTTAGCCACATAATTGGCATATAGTTGTCAGGGCAAAATGCTAGACATCCTGACTGCTCCCTTCCTTGCCTCTTCCTTCTCTTTTCCATCCCTTACCTTGCAGCATTGTTCTAAAATCACAAGTTATCCCCATTGCTTGCTATCAAGAGTGAGTATCAGGAAAGTAAAATGGAATTTTACATTATATACAAAATTGTCTCACCTATGCACTGGCTGTCGAGGGAAGAAGAAAAACCTTTTAAAGAGAAATCTCCATCAGGAGGTTGAGACCAAAAAGAACTCATTACTACACCTCTGATTCCTTTGAGAAATATACAGTAAATTTAGAAGTAACCAAGTACTGCCAATGGAAAGTCCCCCATTATTTTAAATCTCCTGTTGAAAAATAATTTTCTTATGCAAAATTATTCTGCTTCTTTTTTCGAGACTGTCACTCTCATGATTATAATTCCCCAAGTCAATGTCTGTTATTTATATCCACACTTTACTCCTGCTGAAAAGGCAGAAGCTTAGACATCTATTCAGTGTTTTCTGGAGGCAGAAAATGAACTGGAAGAACAGCAGGCACTTTAATAGAGGGTTTATTTAAAGTAAAATTAATTTACAGTAGGTGCTGCATATCATTTTCCTGGTAAGAAGGTAAATTTTCTGATCAAGAGTAAAGGCAGCAGAATTTTGTGATTGTAATTTCTGTTTCGGAGCCCCCGGTGGCCTAGTGGTTAAGACGCAGGGCTGGTACCCTTGAGACCGCGGGTTCGATTCCCGGTCAGGGAG
>JAWWES010000081.1:101168822-101188565 GCA_035583135.1 Lophotriccus pileatus | reverse complement strand
TTCTTTTAAAAGCTTCTTTTAACCTCTTCTTCTGTCACAGCTTTACAATTGAGGAAAAGCAACTCTGTTGTTATGAGAATGTAGAAAAACTCTTGATGAAATTCTTTAAAAAGGAGCTAAAATATATATATTTTTTTTTTAGTAGAAACAATTACCTTTTGATTCTCACTGAAATTTTTGTATCAACATTACCAGGAACTAATATATCAAATTAAATAATTTTGATTTCTAGTAATGTCTTTGATGAACACAAACCCCTCTGCTGGAATTTTCCATGTCTTTGTGGACCTAGAGCCCCAAGAATAGTTTGACAAGCCCAAGGCGGCACAGGGTGTAGGAAAGAATATGGAATAAGGGGAATCTTGGTGTTAAGTTTTGCAATGAAAATAAACGTTTGAATGATCCCTACTTTTAACCATACACAATATAGCTGGAGAGGGAGGCTGTAGGTGGGAGAGACAAAGCTACTTTTGTCCTGCTTGGGATCTCAGAGTTACCACTCAGGGTTGATAATGCTACACCCTAAATTCACTGAGCAAGATTGCTTGCTGGAGTAAAAAGAGTTCCTCCTGCATATACTATCAGTCCCGCCTTTACTAGTGCCCTTCTTGTTTTTTCATGAAACATCTTAACTGCCAGCATTGCAAGCAAACTGTCCTGTCTGTAAGAACTGAGCAACAGAGGAAAATAAATGCCTTCCATCACTTTGATGTATGCCAGCTCCTTCCTTCTCCTTTCCCATACCCAGCCTCAACCACGCTGTGGTAAATATCCTTGAGCTAATGCTGTGTCTGTTTATATGACATCCAGAATTGATAGCTTCAGGCAAGGGTATTATGCAGTGGAAATAGCTTGCAGCTTGGGCCTCAGCTGGTGGAACTAAATGCTGAAGTGCTGTGAAGGGTGACTTATTCCCAGTCAGCCAGCTATTTGGTTTTGCTAAGGTCTCTGACAGATGAGCAAGTCTTGTGTCAGTAGTTTAAGACATTATTATCCCCAGCTGTCAGCTCGGCTGTTCTGCTGGAGGTTACTACCCCCGTAATAGCATTTGATTTGCAAAGAATCAGTCCTTCTGATTTCTATCCTGGAATTATGCTCAAATTCAGCTTCAGAGGAAAATTAGACTAAAACACTGGACTCCTTACCAGGGGGCCAGAAGTGTAAGCAGCTACAGCCTTCTCCAAAGCAAGAACTCTTCTGACTCAGCCGTACCAACTTGAGATCAAAGGTGTCTCAAAATCTAGTTTTGTAATTCATGGATATTTTCAAATTTTCTTTGTATCAGAATTAAACCATTTTATTATTAAAAAATTATCACACATAGCTTTATTCATCCCAACCTGGAGGTAAAACCAGTAGTACTATGGAGTATTCAAATTATTTGCAATACCCTATTTTAAAGACTTATTTCAGTGCTTATGGCTTTGCCATGATTGGAAATGTTTAATCCGAAATTCTGCACAACCTAAGCCTGAATTTTCTTGGAAAGCTGTTTTAATGAAAATAGCTCTATTTTCCTGAAACATGAGCCAAAAGCAAGAAATATTTTATTTGAAAACATTTCAGAAAAAATTAGTTCACTCAGCAGAAGTGTCCTTTTAGGAACCCCTTCTAGAGCAGGGAAAGAAATGCAACAACAAGGAGATGTTTGTAACACCAGCATGTCTTCTGCTGGGCCCAGGAAATTAATTTTAGGAAAACTGCAGATCTCAATATGGGTTTTCTTGAGTCAGCCAAATCCACTGAAGTCATCTTTTCTGGACGTCACCATAGTTTCACATGTCCTACTGCTAATTGCTCACAAAAGCTACACATCTGGATATTAGCTGGCCAGTCCTCAACAGACGGCAGCCCACATCTTGGGCAGTACTGTGCAGGGATCTTCACAAAGTGTCTGACCATCTGATAAGAGGTTGGAACTGGATGATCTCTAAAGACCCTTCCAATCTAAACCATTTTATGATTTTATGATTGTATAGCCTCAGGCTACAGTGTCTAAAAGTTGGTGTCTAAAATAGCTGAAACACACTGTTCAAGTTCACATGACGATTTTCAAGAGAGAAGGACATTTGTGTGGCCACAGTGGGTCCATCTCGTTCCTCCAAGACTGAACTACTGACACCCAAAAAAATGTAAGATCCTGGATCCACAGATACAGATAGGAGCATACTCTCCTAGTGGTCTGTGACTTAGAAATTTCTGGACTGAATAAAGTTCTGGACCAAGGCCATGCATGTTTATTGATTTATTTAACTTTTTTTGAGTCCCTGTGAACTTCTAGCCTCTGCTGTCTTCCACAGCAGTGAATGCTCTACTTGAACAATGTGCTATTTGAAGAATGGATTTTTCTTTGCTTTGACCCTTCCACCTGCTAATTTCTTATGATGGTTCTTAGTTTTGTATCATGAGAAGCAATGTTATTCTTCTTTTTGTATTCTCCAAGCTACTTATGATACTGTATACATTTTTTGTTCTCCACTTCAGATATGTTTGTCAAGACTGAAGAATCCTACTCTTCGTAATCTCTCTCCACTTAGTTGTCTTGCCTTGTAACTCTCTTCTTGACTTTTCTGTTGTATAATTTTCTTTCCTGGGATAGGATAGGGAGAGAGGAATGCAGTAACAATTCAAGATGAAAGTATAGCAGCAGTTCACAATGTCATATTCATGTTATCTCTTCTTTGCTCTTTTCTTTTCTTTCTGGTTTTTTTTTTTTTTTTTTTTTTTCAACTTTGATAGTTTGGGTTGGTTTTTTTTGTCTGGTTGGGTTTTGTTGTTTGTTTCATTTTTCATTATTTAGTACTGACCTAATACCTGGAACCGCTAAAGTTAGCCTAAAGGTTCTTCTCTGAGGTCAGCAGCTAACCTAGAGACTGCCAGTCAAGTGTGGTTAGAAATACTTTTCTATATATACAGTGCTTTTAGTTTGTAGTAAACAAATAACACCCTCATTGAATTGTTCATCTACCAATAGCTAACAACCTTTAGTAATTCTTCTCAGCTGTATTTTATTTTTTCTGTGTTGAATAATTTGATATCAGCTGCAAAACATATGTATTTGCTATCAATGCCCTCTTCTTATATCCTTATAGACTGTAGTGGAGCAGCAGTTTCTGGAGTGACTATTTTTCAGCAAATGTCAAGCTGTAGAGTGAACGAGACAGGAGTTTGTCAAGAAGAAAAAAAAAAGTCTCGGGTGTAATGCTACATATACATTTAGGGAAAAACATTTTCTTGACTTTGCTTGACGCTTGATGCTTTTCTTTTAAGGTAGCAGCTGTGGAAAAACATTAATCTTGAGTAGACTAAGTTGCCTACAGTACATACATACCATTTTATGTAACAGTGGAGCCACTCTGCTTTTACAGTTTGCTGACTAAAATCTCCTTTCAAACTAAAGATGTAGGAATTTCCCTGTTTCTGTTTGTTAGTCTGCTTACTCACTGGCTCTTGAAACACTGAAGTTGTATTCGTATTTGCAGGAAAACTGTAGCTGCTTGGAAACCTTAAACTGGGTTTCCTCTTCCCCCACATGTGAAGAAAACAGTCTGATGAAAAAATAAGTTCTTTTTTGTTCTAAGAAATCTGATCATTATTATACTCCATGCTGGAAAGGTCAAGGGAGTGCTTCTGAATTCTTGTGCTATCTGCATGAAATAAAGAGTGTAGCTCATGAAGTTACATTCAAAGTAATTTCCATACAGCATAGAAATGATTATAAAAATGGCATATTCAGAATCCATTTAAAGATTTGTATTTCATCTTTGGTACTGTATTTATTCACAGAGATAAGTAGTGTTTAGTTCGTAGTAAGTTTTCAGCCTGTGGCTATTTCTCTTGGGTGTCAATAGGTTTGTTACCAGCACTTCAATGTATCTGATAATGAATCTACCTTTACAATCAGAATTTCAGGACCCTATATTTTCTCCCTATTTCCATTATTTAAGGTGGAAGTATTTTCTAAAACTGTCAGAGGAAACCAAAGATAGCATAATGTATCACTCTTTTACTTAACATAGCATGCCACTGACAAAGCTCAAACACTTGATACAATATTTGAAGAGGGAATTAGCTCCAAAGGACAGGTCTGTCTTTAGCTCAGCAGTCAGACCCATTCTCTGGTTCTGCACCAACACAATCTCTGATTTAGGCAGAGGTCTGGACATAGGAGCTGGTGTGTATGTGGCTGCTTACACTGTTTGCCGGCCCACTTCTGGAGTGGTTTTGGCCTGGGCCAACTTGCATGCTCTAGGCAATGTCTGGGCAGGCCTGGGGCATAGCAGAGAGAAAGGAATATTATCCACACTTCACCTGAATGAGGGAACAGCTGAAATACATCTGGACACATGCTGTGCTGTACCAACTGTGATTCATCAGAACAGTGCTTAAATCTCCTGGTTACTGGAACTCCTCAGAGATGACTCCCCATTGCTTCAGTCTCAGATGGAGTTCATAATTTCCCTTATGTGCCTGTGAACGTTTGCAAACAGCCTTTTATTCTTTTGCTCACCCTTCTAAGAGGTCAGCAAAATCTCTCGAAACACAGCATATAACCTTTAATGAAAGTTGTTCTGCATTGTTGAACTGGTTCTGCTTTTTCATATGCTTGATAATGCAAATATCATATTTTGTATGCTGCAAGATCACCATAGTAGTATAAGTATGGAAATACCAGAGAAGTGCCATCTGTGATGCTGAGAATCTGAATGTACAGTGTTTATTCAGCTATGAAGAGTTTATTTTGCAAATACACATCTGAATCTCTGTAGAATAAACTACGTACAAAGTGTTTCATTTTGCCAGAGATATGTTGCATATCTAATACCTTCCCCTTCACTTCCCTGTGAACTTCACTCGTTCTTAAAGACACAGAATGGGACAGTTTCCCTTCCCAGAGGAGGCCATTTCTCTTTTTAAAATACATCCAGGGCTGTGGATCCCTTTAGAAGTTCTTTCTGACTCAAAGGTTGTCTTGATCCATCCATGCTTTCCAATCTAGAAGATTTCAATTCGTTCCAAGCTCATTTCTTTTACATTTCTCTTCTATGTGCTGGATCAGATGTGTTTCTGCAGAGGAACTGAGGTGATGGACTGTAGTAACCGTGTGGTTTACTACCCATATCAAAACCACAAATAATTTGTAGCAAACATAAAGATTCAATCCGGAAATCTAAGCAGCTTTGTGGTTTTTTAATGTTTTCTAGCAAAACGTCTCTCCTTTAAGGTAAACCTGTGGTAAACTGTGGTAATAACATATTCTAGAATACAGTCTGGTGTTAGAGAAGTTTTTAGAAATATTTTTTCCTCTTTTTAGTTTATAGGAATCGTGAGTTGGGGTTTTTTTTTGTGGGATAGCTTATTTGTGTGCTCCCCAGAAGTCAGAGAAAACAGAAATCTAGTGCTATACAGAGAGTTGAATAGCTTGATGAATCTGGCCTAGGTCCTAAAAATAACGATTGTGAGTTTCTATTGTTAGACATCCAAATAAAAGCTTACAAAACTACTGAGCAACCTTTACTGGGTTTATGGATGCTTATTATTGAGACATCTGAATATTTCTTTTTAGGGGAATAAAGATACATTTACATCATTCTGAACCTTGGTATGAAGGGTTTCTCCTTGGTATTTCATAAGAATGATTAAGTGAACAAAAATTTAGATGATCTTATATGAATAAGAATAATGGCAAGATATTGTATGAGAAAAAAAGGGTTTTGAAATTTATGCTACAAATTCCAATTTTTTCTACATATCTAAAATTCAATAATTTTAAATTTCTGAGCAATAATTCTCTTCAGGGATTAAATGAGTTTTGTACAAGAAAATTTATTTTCTAAATAAACTGATATCAATTTAAAACTGTCTTGCTGTTTCTAGCTTGGGAAATGTGAGGTTGTGATAATGTGAAATGGTTGTTTCAGAAGCATCTTTTTTCTGACTTCTTTGTTATTCACTCTTTCCATTTTATGTAGTAATAATTTCCAGTAGATTTGTCAGTTCTGTAAACACACAACAGTCCTATCTTTAGTTTTGAACTACTGATTTTTTAACTAACTGTTCTAGAATGTGTCACTTTTGCCTCCATTTGTTAATTAATTATATGCTAATGAAGTAGCTTTCTTTCCATCTTTTATTCTTTTGGAAACAGCACATTCTCATAATTTCTAATTTGCTTATCTCCAAGTATATTGCATAAGTTCTGGGAAATATGCTGCAGAATCATTTGAAAAGCAAGTAAACAAAATAAATCAGCCAAAATAAAATATGTGGATGCAAAGAAGAAAATTAGGCATGAGAGAGAGCTGGGAAAAATATAAGATCCTTGACAGTCTAGATGCAAGTACTTTTCTTCTGCTTTACATCAAGTTTTAAGCAGCATGAGTACTAACTATTTTTTCTTTAACTCATCTTTATCTTTTTTAACTCTTTAACTTATTTTGTGACAGATTCACAAATGTTGCAGTTTCTGCTTTTTCTGTTCACAGCAAGAAAATGATAGTTTAGTCATTTTTATGACTCACTGATGGTTAGATATAAGGGAAATCCCAACTCTTTCATGTGCTGAAGAGGTGTGACGCACTGCCCTTTCTTTTGCCTAGACTGAGGGAAATGAATCATTAAGGTAAATTTACTTTTATTTAGCTCCCAGTTGAGTTTAATACTGGTAATTTATTGATTTATTTTGTGTACAAAGCAAAATGAATCATGACAAAACAAAAAATATTTTTCCTTGTGTCAGGCCCTTTATAGGTAGAATTTGTCTCAAGATTTTAGTTCTAAATGGCATAGTACCTAAGGCCCCATCACACAAACAAAGAAGGAAAAAGAAGACAGAGTTTGCGCTGTTGTATTGCCTGCCTGCTGTCTAGAAGAACTCATCAAATTTGTACTTGAAACACCAGGAACTCATGTCTTTCAGAAGATTTTCTCCTCAGAGTAAAAGCAGAACCCACAGAGAGCTGGGACTTGGTGTATCAAAGCACCGTACTTATTTGGGACTGAGAGCAAAAGCTCTAACTAATCCCAAGTTGAGTAGAAACTTTGACCTGAAGTGAAAGAAAGTCTACCAAGAAACATATAGAGGATGGAAAAATAGCATTCCTATAGTTCAGAGGTGGAACACTCAGGAAACATTGCCTTCAGGTTAAGTAGGTAGATGTGTCAGTTCTTGATGGACAAAAAGCACACATAGAGCAACAGCTCAGAATTTCTGGAGATCTTGCAAAAGCCAGAGGAGAGGGAAGATGATGTCTTAATAGCAGATACAATCATAGATGGTTCGTATTTCTGAAAAGTTGGATATGTTTTCTTCCTTTCAGATATTGTCAGCAAATTCAAGAGAAACAGTGCCAAACATGTTAAATAGAGCTGAAGGGAATGCCTCTCATCCAGAAGTCTTGAGTTACACCTGAACTCTAGTTTAGGAAGACGATAACTTTTCAGCTGCAAACACTAGAATCCCTAACTACCAAATCCAGACAAGGTAGAAGACATCGGTTGAAGTAACAGGAAAACTGGGCTCTGTATGTATATATAATATACTTGCTTTCTCTCCAGCACAGCTTGTTGCTAGAATGGAGAGGATCAACAGTTGTAGTTACTGAATTTGTTTAACCTTGGAGAAAAACTCAGGGTTCAGGTAAAAATAACTTTTTGTGTAAACAAATAGTATTATGTTTATATATGAATTTAAAGTCACAAAAATTTTCTTACAGCTAAAATCAGTTCATATTCTTGGTATGTTCTTGAGGAATTGACAAAGATATTTGCTGCTTGTCTAAGTGGAAATGTATGAGAGATGTCTTCATTAATTTTCATTGTGGAGATTGGCAATCAAAGTTAAGCATTAATCTGAGTTCATATGAATCAGTTATTTCAAAAACTGTAAATTTATACTGATGAGATAAAATTCATTTTACAAAAATCAGATATAAGCATCTTACCTGCTGAGAACAAAAGATTAATCCTCGTTATTTCTCTTCTTGCAATTTAAATCAGCAGGTAAGAGGTTTCCACTTTTCAGATTTTGTTCAAGGAACAAAAAATGCGGAAAAAAACTTGGTTTGGGTTTTGGTTTGTTTTTTTTTCAGTATGAAATCTAAAGACTACCCTAGGCATATTCACAAGTCAGTCAAATTCTCCCTTTAGAATTGCATTTCTTCTTAGGTAGGCCTTGATAATGTTGCTTGGATGAGGTAAAATGAGGTACAGCAGAACAAAGATCAGCACAAATAATGCAGCACCTGTTCCATTCAATTCATTTTAACTTTTTAAATGGGAATTATGAGGACACTAATCCTCTGTCATGTAACAGCTGGGTCATATGGAGAGTAACATCAGTAATTGTTAAAGTACATCCATAAACTCACTTAAGCAGTGTACACTGAGACACATAGAATTCAGCTCAGAAAATAAGATACAATTGTATAGTACAATACAGAGAGAAAATAATGAAGGTGCTTAAGGATGATCTGCTACTAGGAAAGAACATTGCTTTAACATGCTGTTTTAGCTTAATTTAGTAATACAAGGAAAAAAGAAATTGTCTTGCCTTTGTTACATTGCCTAGAGGATCTGGACAAACTGAATATAAATCACTTAGATATCAACAGGGCAACTTAAGGGGAAAACAGACATCTAAATTAATATGAGAGGATAAAAGTACTTCTACCTAAGCCAATTAGCTCCTCCGGAAACTAAGCTTTTTCTCAGAAAGCTTCCTCTAAGCCTGAAGTTCACTTGCCTTGCTGTTGAGGTGATAGTCTGAAGACATTTATTTAATTTAACTTTAGTCACTTTAGTCAACAGGAATTGCAGCAAAATCCTTATTCTATCTTTAAAACAGCTAAAGGGTGGCTATTTCTCCTGTTACAAGGGAAACAAGGATTGCTCAGCCACCTAAGGGATCCTTTCTTAATGGCTTGTTCTTTCCCATATTTGACCAACACAGTGCTTCAGGCAAAGGCCTGTGACCCCAAGAAGCCTGGGGTAGTAGGCAACTTAAACTGTGTTTGGCATTAGCTGCAGCAGCTAATGCAGCACTGTATCCAAACTGGTGCATCCTTAACATTAGCATTATATCCTGAGTTTTCTCCAACTAATTTGTTGAATCTGTACTGCCCTGAAGGCCCTAGGCATGGGCACGGACACAGATTAAATGAGAAACATTGACTCAGTGGTAGAGATTGGAGTATTCAGACAAGGATGTTGTGACTTGAGTAAATGCCTCTGTTTGTGGTGTGGTGTATGAAATTTACATTAAAAATATATTTACTAAATGCCTGACTCATGTAGTGAAATGCACACCTGGGAAGCAGCAAATGTATGTGAGAGTCTCAAAGAGTCAAGGGACTAAGACTCATCCTGGAAGATTGCTTTAACCAACACAGGTAAAATGGGCAATCATGCTCTGTAAAGCTAAAAACTGTGAGGCATTCCTTTGCACCAAAAATACAAGCCAGGTGTCTGTGTAAGTGAATTGATTTCTAGTTACAAATCTACTCATGTTTAGGAATCTAAGGCGCACATTTTGGCAATTAAAGCATATGTCTAAGAGAGAGAACTGACTTTAAGTATACTACCCTTTCTGACATTTTCTACCAACCAAACTGCTTGTTTTTGAGGCAGTTGTCAGTCCCAGGCATTCTCCAGGGCCCACATTTATCCATTTCTTGTGAAATGAACTGAGGCATCTAAATAAAATTCTAGGGTTTTTTTTCCCATCTGATCCCTTTCCTTATCATTCATTACTTTATAATATTTTCTTCTCTTCTTGTCAGGTGCTTTCTTTTGTAAGAGACCTGCGGTAAAGGATTAATGTCAGAGAATGTGTGGAGAAATAATGTTAATCTGCTACTACAATGGTATTTTCAACATAAACTCTGTAACAACAGTACCGTATAATGCAAGACAGGAGTCTGGAATAGCTATTGAGATTACCTAGCATTTTAAGGGTCACATTAGCTGTGAAGAAATATGCTAGGGTTTTATGCAAAACAGGGATACTGGATACAGTTAAATATTGCCAAACAGGAGAGAACACCTCTTGTGAAGCTGAACAGAATTTGTGACCTGCGTCAAATAAAAAAACCTCTTTATTAAGAAGTATATGAACTCTGTACACAGTAGCCTTGAATAGAGAGTACAGTTTTTTGGCAGATATCCATCGGATCATAAGTCATCCCTATTGAGCTGACAAGGTCACTGTCCAAAAGAATTAATGCACACCTGTCATGATTCAGGAGAAAATTGAGTAAGAAGTGTGAAGATGATTTTATATCTCTGTTTGGTAGAGATGTGACCGAACCCACCTCTGTTGTATAATATGCCTGTCACCAGGTCAGATCTGGTGTCTCCAGGTCAGGATTCATATTAATAGGTCTGAGTGGATGCAGAGGAGGCTGTAATTAGGAGCCTGGAAATGTGCTACATAGTAAAATTCTTGAGAAGTCGAAAAAGGGAAGGTTAATGGGGGACTTGACCAAACTGATGAGTATTGATGTGGAAGAGGGAAACTTACCTGAGCCCAGGAGACAAATGTAACTCTTTCCTGACTCTGTGGGAGGTTAACCATGGGAAGAATTTTACAGAGCACAGTGGTTAATTCTCTGTCCCTTGGCCATTTTCCCTCCACTTTGGTTTGAGTGTTTGGTTTTGGTTTTTTGAAGGGTTTTTTTTTGGTTTTTTTCTCCCAGGCGAACCTTAATTTAAAATGAATTGAATTCAGGGGGTTGTCTGACATATGCTACCTGTCTCAAACAGCAGTTCTGAAGCTGCAATTAAGAAAATATTTTGGGGACAGTGATGGATGTGTTCCTGCCAAGCCAAAAGGGTAAA
This sequence comes from Lophotriccus pileatus, assembly GCA_035583135.1. Taxonomy (NCBI): domain Eukaryota; kingdom Metazoa; phylum Chordata; class Aves; order Passeriformes; family Tyrannidae; genus Lophotriccus; species Lophotriccus pileatus. The sequence continues at coordinate 101,177,729 of JAWWES010000081.1, read as the reverse complement.
GTGAGGAGAAGAAGGCATCTAAAACTCATTAGAGTCTGCTGGTGGAGAAGTGGGCTCTTACTACAAAGGTTTAAATTCCTTAGATTTCTGCCTCCTTCCCTACTTTAAGAATCACATGCCAAGTAGATGCTTCTAGGGATGTGCAGAGGATGTACTCTGAGAAAAGTGACTGCAAAGGGTGGCAGAGAGGGTTAGCACACAGATGTTTTTTGGCCTTCTAACTTCTGTACTGCCTGTTTCACACTGCCTCGCATAATACTTGAATTTTTATTTGTATGCTGGTTATTTAATCCATTAGTAGGAATACAATACTGAAGATTAAAAAATGGAAGTTATTTCTGAGGGCTCTGTTTTGTGAGTTTGAAATCCACTCACTTATACACTCAATGATCACTTTAAAAGGGCATTTTACAAATCATATTAATTTCTGATTGTAAAGCAGAAATTGTTGAGATAACCTGTTTCCCAAAAAAACATTTATTTCTTTTCAGGTAATATTGCAACAGTGAGCAATTTCTCAACTGCCCTCTGCAAGGTCTCACAAATCATGACAGAATTATTCAAACTGGAAAGCTACATCAAGAGCCTAAATCAGTGTTTAAGGCATGTCAATGTATAACTTTAATTTCAAAAGTACTCAGTGCTCAGAAACTCCCAGGGGCCTCTGTGAAAGCTCTTGCTACTTTGCTGAGTCTTTTAGAATAAGGTTACTTTTTCAGATTCAGTAATATTGGAAAAGCCTAATTTGTGTCTTCAAGTCTTAAAAATGTTGGCGCAGTTCTTACTCATTATATGTCACTCATGTAGTCATAATTCCTAGGCAGTTTGGGGCCAGTAATTTTTTCTTTTCTTTTTATTGCTTTTTCATAACAAAATATTGGGTTTTAATTTAAAAAAGTCTTAATGCCGTAAAATTATAGAGAAGCCAAAAGAATAATTGACTGTGAAAGTAGCTACAAAGTAGGTCATATGGCCAAAAGCAAATCTGCTTCTGTTGTGTTATCATATTCTTACAGAAGTGCCACTAATATTAAAGGTATTTAAGAAATTACAAAAGCAAGAAAAATTTAAGTTAAATGACTTCACTTGCAGAAGTGCTGAGTACCCTCAAATCTGACTCAAGCCAGGAGTAGCTACAAGCACTTAACACTGCTGAAAATCGAGGAAAATTTTATTGCTCACTTTTAGCTTATGTTGATATGTCATTATAATACTAGGATTTCCAACAATGAGAGCTTGCGATTTCTGGCAACACAGCACTGTGTGAAATCCCCAAACCTTACAAAGAAGTCCACCGATAACTTTTGTTGAGGATGCTGTGAAGGTCTTGTTCCATGCTCACATTCCAGAGCTCTGCCGAAATCTTGGCAGCCTGTTCATGGGATTGCACTGGTCTTTGGGGAAAGCAGAGGTTATGGAGACCTTGGACTGAATGAAATGCCTCCTGAGAGGGCTTCACACTGTTGAATGTTCAAGGGCCGTAGGCAAATACTTAATTAAGTCAGTAAATATGCCTAGCATAAACGTCTCACTAATTGTGAGAGAAAAAAAAGAGCAAAAGAATGCAAATTGTGCTCCCTTAGCCTTCTCCTTCTTAACCCTGTTCCCCTGAGATTCTCTCTATTAAAGACATTGTAATATTCCTGGTACCATCTGTTCACTGGGTAAAATTGCAAGCTATGAATCTAAGACAATTCATCTGGAAAAAAAAAATAAATATTTATTTCTTTCTCAGGAGTAAGAAGAAGTTTGACATCATTTGAATGATATCCAAAAGAATAGGCAATAACACAAGAGGACTTCTCTATGAATGTAATAGCCTCAAATCTAGAGATGAGTATCTTCCAGTTTCTATATATTGAAACTTCCAATAATATGTTAGATGTGTGGAAAACCTTGAATGATTTTAACCCACCCTGAATACAATTCAATCTGGTCCTAACTATTTTCTCCTGTTTTTCCTATTTTTTTTCCTCTAGACAACCTAGGGACAAGAATCTGCTTTTCCATTTTCACACCTTTCTACTACAAGAATAAAATAGGGGATTTTTTTTTTCTTGTTTTTTTTTCTAGATTTTGTGCATGAGTTATATAAAACACCAAGTGCTGGACTGCCTTGGACTAAAAAGCAAAATATCTCCAGGAACAGCAGTTTAACCTTTTCAAAATATTTTTGTTCGGATGAGATTTTGATTGGAAATACCTTGCTCAAGAAGTTTAGTTTTTACTAATTGAAGTGAGAAAAAAGATGTTGAGAAAACTCATTTTACTTGCCACTCTTGGAACTCAGGAATCAATCTTTATTGTCTCAGAGAAACACATTCAGTTCTTAATCAGTACATTCAAGGACTGCCATGAACCAGCAAGAGATGTAGTGTTACATTTAGCTGAACTTCGATATGACTTGACAAATATGTGGAAATTCACAGTGTGTTCACAGTATTAGGTGGACCGTTTATAACCCTTTGATATTGCTTCACTGAAAACAGTAAGAGAGAACAGATAAGCACATCTGAACAGTACAAAATAGTCATCTACATGACACCATATTATTACTTTTCCTCTATGTAGAAGACATTGGAACTTCTTTATTAACTACAGAAAAATATAGAGCCTTATTTATGTCCTGATCCCAGGAGGAGCAGAAGCATTTGTAATTGTTAGAGTGCCTTCTGTGCTAGAAGATGACTTCAGCAGAAGCTTTAAATGCTCAGCACCTCTCAGTTTCAAGCCATTAGCATTCATCTCCCTCTAGGGAATATGGACTTACTACTCATACATGAAATGAGATGCTGCTGAGGTTAGCAGCCCTCACAGTTCTTTCCAGCTTAGCGTCAAAATGAGTAAGTGACACCAATATGTGTTTTCAACCTGGATTAAGAGGGTGCTTGAAGGGGGCTGTGCAAGGCAAGGTGACAACTGTCATGGATAGCAGCCTGCTGATTTTGCCCTACCTGCAATGGCTCCTCTCCTGTATTATGTTCCCACTTAATCTGACAAAACAGAATGATATGGTGCAAAGAAAAATATGAACACCCTTGTAAAAGGGAACTTCTTATTCAGCCTGAATCAGGGATGCAACATTAGATTTGAGAAGGTTGCTGTCAAATTCAGATGGTCTTGTTCAGAGTCAAATGTTCAATGTTGCAGGGTCATCATGGGTTTAGTTTGGAGGGGACTCTTGAACAAATTTTCACAGGAGATGGGTCATGTGTTTAGAGAAGGATTAAAACCAAACTAGGTTTGGCTGTCATCTGACAGTAAAAAAATGTCTCAGCTGAAGTTCAGGCTCTTGGGATACTACAGCAAAATGAAAGAAATAGTTTAACTGATAATTTAGAAGGGTGACTTTCGAAAGGATATTTGGACATAGCAAGCAAAGGATGGTTTTGCTGTGCTATTCTAAAGCTCATGCTGCCATAACTTCACTGCCCTTTAATATCAGTTTATGGCAGAATTAAGGCTAAGTATTTCTATCCATATTATAAGCATACTTTAAAACTGTGCCCAGAGGCCACAGTGACATCATGGAGACTGCCACCTGTCTCAGTGAAAAATGCCATTCTCAGCTGCTGAAATGATTCTTGACTGTATGTTCCTGCATTATAATAAAAAATTGAGGAATTTTAAAGCCAAATGTCATGCAGTGTTTACATTTACAGCTTCTGAGCTGTAGCCAAATGTGCCTCCCAGAGCCCCTTCTCTCCCCCTCACATGTCTCAGCACAATTGAGTCCAAAAAGCACAGGCCCTTTCCTTATTCTTTGCTCCCTCTGTAGAAGGCAGGCAACTTGCAGTGCTGTGCTGAAATACATGGAGTGTTATTTCTAATCAATTACTTTAGCTTTTAATTTCTAGGCAAATAATAACTTAGTCAATATTGCAACATATTTAACAAATATTTTAAGACTATAAACCCAAAAGTAACTAAAAGAAGCATTTTTTATTTTCTCTGCTTTACCCTCCCAAGATTGCAAGTACAGGACAAATACGTCTTTTTTTTATTATCAGTAAACCAGCATTAAATCATTATTATTCCTGAGTACTGTAATGAACTTTGCATCAAGAGAGGGCTAAATTACTGAAGGTTAACGTAATCCATGCAACAGTTACTTTATTTCCTGTATAAAATGTTATCTAGCCACTTATATTTCCTCCCATTCCTGGAAAGAATTGAAAATCATGTTAAGAATATGGTATTTAAGGTTTATTAAAAAAATGCACAGTCTGGAATTCATATTCACGTAAGATCATGGAATGCTTTATATTTTTCAGTAGAAAATTATCTCATGCCATTTTCATGGTTCTGTAATTGGAAATCTCACAAGTCATGTTCAAAGAACTGTGAGAAAGTGAAGTGACTGGATGGTAGTGCACAATGGAGATGAAGTGGAGAAAGAAACAGTAATCATATAAATAATAGATGAAATTGCTTTAAGTGCAAGACCAGAGTGATACAGTATGTGCCCCACAAGGCCACTGTAACTATGGCAACAATGATACATGTACCCTCTTCATTGCAGATTAGTCATATAAATAACCAAGTGATGGACCATACACAGTGTATGCTTGTACTGTAGTCACTCTCTAACTGTCTTTTGATTGCTGAGTGGTCCTCATGTCTTGTCTTTACATTTTTAGAATGTTTAAAATACCTCCAAGGGGAAGTTCCTTCTCACTTAAGCCAAGACCATTTTCCATGAGGGAGGAGAATATGGATGTGTGTGTGTGTCAGTGTATGCACATGGGCACTGGGCACAGACATGAGCCCCAGAGCCCTTTAATCTCCCTGCTTTCAAGGCTCTGGTTCTCGAGGTTCACTTCTTTTGGATAGAACTGTTTTAGGCAATATTCTAATTTGATGCATGTATTTCACATCACTCAGACTAGAGAGAGAGGATTATTTTGTATATTCTCTAACTGCCTTTTATTAGCTTTGGCTGCAGTTAGGGATAATTATATGAGATTTCTCAGGACACGTAATTTCCAGCTGCCTCAGAACAGACTGACCTGCTCATACTGCAGGTGGATAAAGCTTCTTTAAACTCTCAGTGTGCATGCCAGGAACCAGAGAAGCACGAGGCTGAGAAGAATTCATACCATGTGTTGTCTCTGCATCTCATAATCAAAACTTCTCTTTTATGAATCTATTCCTTTTCCTTGGTTTTCAAGGATACTTACTTGTTTTACCTATTTAACAGTGCAGTTATGTCCCCATCCTGATGATACTGCTATTGCTGTCAAAATGTAAATTGTGTCCTCTTTATAAATGCCATTATTTCAGTCCTTTCTTTGAATATGTATAAATAGCTAGCAATTCTTAAAGGTCAATTCATATTCAGAATTCTTGACTTAATTACAGGGATGAATTTTAAAGTGGCATTGTTCATCACTCTGGTACATACTGTGTCACACTCCATCATTTACATTGCAGGGAGTGATTTCTTGTCCCTTTCTGATCTACCTGGACTTTATAAATAAGACGCCCTTTTTGTGGTTCACAGAGTATCTGAAAAGTGTATATTACCTATATTCAGCCTGACACCTGAGCTGTAAAAAACAGAGAACGTCCCATTCTTTGGAAAGCTTATATTACTATTTGCAGTACGATCATTGTTTGAAAACACTGTTGAAAACAGAAGCATATCAGTCTGAAGAATGACAAATAGACATAAAGATGCACAAAATTGGCATAGATGTGTGGGTTTTTTGTTTGAGAGCATCTGCACTTACTAAACCTGTAGTGACCTAGAATTGTTTAGGGTCACCCGGTCCCTGTGGGTATGGAAAAATTGGAGAAAACTGGAAAGTTGTTTTGTGATAAACTCCATTTAAGTCCTTTCTCAGTGAAATCCTAGATAAGAATCTGCTGCCTTGGAAGGACTTATTGATTACTACTGTCCTCTGAATTGCTTTTGTACTTTCTGACTTAAGAGACAGTACCCCTGTGAAGTGGCTTCTTAGCAGCAGGGGATCCACCAAGTCTGCCCTCTGCCATTACTTGGTGGTAAAGTGCCCTAACGTAGCAGGTGAAGAGATCCACAGGTACTGCTAAATCCAACAGATGGAATGACAGGGTTTGGTATTATTACTACCACTAATCCAGTCGAGTCTCCTCTTCAATGTTTTATGTTCACTGATACTGACATCCCAAGTGGATGGCAGTATTTAGTCATAAAATGCTCACATAAATAATTCAACTGAATTTGGCATGGTTCACACTGTAGCTCCATAAAGTCAATTGCAGCCTTTTTCATGTGCAGTAAAATCCATCCTAAGACTGAGAATACCTCATCTTCCCAAACATGTGAATTTAATTTAACAAGCCTGATTTTTCTAAAAAAAAACAACCAAAGAAAAACCAAACCAAACCAAAACAAACCTATGTTTTCAGCACTTGAAATTTGACAAACCATAGACTGCATAAAACAAGTTCATGACCTAGAACTGAATATTAGCATTTAATTAGCTATTTTTCCTCTGACATTTGCTGTTATGCACTTTTTTTTCCTCCTCTTTCAAAGCCCTAGGTACCTAAATGGGACTCTGTGTGGGAGAGGTTTGAGATAAGAACTTTTCTCATGCTATTGATCAGCACAATTTCCTGAGCCTCAGGAGTGCCTGAGTGTCACAAGGCAGCAGCAGCCTAGCAACTACACATTTTCCAGTGCCTCACTCAGGACTGGCAATGTATCCAGTTGCTCCTCAACACTCCACATAATTAGAACATTTTTTCTCTGGATGTCTTTAATGAGTGGAATGTCACCTTACAAGCTTTACCTGAGTACCTTTACAAGCACTTTAAAATAAACGCTTGATGACACATAGCTCTCATTTTTGCATCCTGCTTTCTGTTTTCATTAAGTACCCAACTGGGTCTTTGTTCTCTGGTCTGCTACATACTGCTTGCGATAAGCATTCTTCATAACTGTTTTGGTGGGGGTTTATTGATCAGTAAGATCAACACATTATTTATTATTATGTAACCATTTTACAGAGAACATCGTAAGCAAAAATAAACTAAAAGGAGACATAGAGAAGAACATACCTGTCAAAATGGCTACTGCTACAAATATCTATTTTCAAGCAGCTGTCTCACTTTTCTCAGTTATTTATTGTGGATAAAGACAAGTTACACTGAAATACACTACTGTAAGAGTAGTTACTCTTTTTTAGTGTGACATTTTATATATTGTATAACATAATGTGGTCCTTTTGATACAAAACACGGGGAAAGACAGGAAACAAAGTTAAAGGTGCCACAAATATTTATAGAAAGACTGAACAGGAAAATTGAAATTCACAGTAAATATCCAGTGATGGTTTTTGTCTGAGCATTTCAGTCCCATACTCATTACTCCGTCTATTTTCATGAAAAGGAAAAAACATCCTGTGTAGAAAGACCTGTTACATGGAAGCAAACTGGATTTCTATGTGTTTAAACCAGTGGACAATTATAGATGCTTATGAAGACAGCAGTATCATGATCTGCTTAGAAAACCTCTTTAGAGATATGATGAGTAGATGGAAGTTGATATGACAGAGCTTCATTTCTGTTCAAACCATCTTTATGAAAACCTAATATACATTAAAAAAATGATAGATACAAAATGTCTTTCTTAATATTAAATCTTGATTAAATCATAAGAAAAGATACCTTAGAAGTCTATTTAATACTCCTGACTCTGCAATCAGTGAAAGCACTGTGTGTAACCAAGGTTGAATTCCATATAATATAGAGTCAGATATTATCTTGTTTTGATGTGTTTATAGAGAACTAAACTCTGAGAGGGGATAGTTTTAGGCATGTCTTGAACCTTTGAGTCTTTAAATGATGTTAGGAAAATATTTTCGGGTACAAACATATTAATACTATTCTTATGGTGCACTGGTAAACTTGTTACGGATATATAGTTTCTATACACTGTATTGACACATTGTCATTTTGCTACCTCTCTTTGAAGTTTCCCAAGATTATAATTTAGATGAGTAATAGGATGGTAAAAATATGCCAAAGTGGCAAAAGATTCTATGTGAGTTGTAATACTAAGTCTAGAATAATTTTTGTTTTAAACCAAATGGGAAGAGAAAATTAATGTCTTGTAGTCATAATGAATAATAACTTTTTCAGATTTTTGTTGCAGTTGAAAAACAGCTTTGTTAGTCCAATGAAATGGTAGTAAGGATTATAAACTAATCCTTTTTGATGAAAATGAGAAACATGAAATAGCGTAATCCTTTCAGTTAAACATAACAGCTGCCAAATGCACACTGTTAAGAAACTAAGGAGAAAGGGGGAACTCTCAGCTTGTCCCCTTTATGAGCACAGGGCAGAGGCAGACAGCTATAGCCTCAGTGGAGTAGTTCTTTGGAGTGCTTAATGAACTGAGAAATTAGTTTTCTTACTTTAGAGTACTCACTTTAAAGAACACCTGAATGTCTCTGATCATTTTTACTCCATCTGCATCAGTTCAGTGTTGCAGTAAAACATTTATATTTGAAGCAAAACATTTCTGCAGAACATATAATCTGAACAGTCTGAATAATCTGAATAATCTGAACTGTATTTCAAATGCCACCACCTGTAAACAAGTATTGCAGAGAGGGAAGGCTCCCGCAGCACAATGTGGCTTTAGAGAATAGGACATTAAGACAATGCCAAGAGCATAGTATGAATACCTACAGTACTTACCTTAGAACATAACTTCTGACATATTAAAAGAAGATTACCTCATCGTGTGTTTTAATCTGAAGGCAGCTAGAATGCTCTCACTGGAAGGATTCCTCAGAGATTTACTGTCCTACAGTGCCAGCTGACATAGTGCTAGTTCAGCATCCCCTCTTTCCCAGTTTTTAGTGCTACCCTGCATCTTGGTTTGGGTTAGTTGTTTTTTGTTTGGATTTTTTT
>JAWWES010000081.1:101148383-101168722 GCA_035583135.1 Lophotriccus pileatus | reverse complement strand
GGGGGAGGGAGGGGCAATTGTTTCTATGTTGTTCATCCTCTTCCTTTCAATGTTCTGCATCAGATTAATTTCACTGGTTTTCATGAGAATAATCTCACATAACTGTGAGTTTGTGTATATGGATAAGAAAGTTATGGGTGAGCTACTCCCCCATGCTCCTTTCTGAGTCAGTGGAGAAGAACAGGCTAGTTTAAAGTTCGAATATGTCTACCTGGCCTGGTTCTGATGTTTGCATTAGAATGGGATCCATCACATCTCAGAAGCAAGTATATCTTCCCTTTGGCTCCAGAGGGAAGCTGTGACTCATTCATATGTAGATGTCTACACTATAGATTAAAAGAATTGTACTTTTGAGTGCTTTGGTCAGAATGGTAACAAAAAGAAAAGTCATACTGCATCTCTCATGTAGTATTAAAACTTCAGATTTGGGAGGAAGTTGGGAAACACAATCACACTTCTGAGATCAGTTTAATTTTTAGGGCTTCATCTTACACCACCTAGTCAACTGTAAACTGTTTTGGCAGAATCAGGTCTTGTATGCACGCTGGCATTAAAATCTCTTGAGTTAATGAGGTATTTGGTGGGTACGAAGGAACTTTCTGTAGAGATCTCTAGGTAAAATGATTTAAGTCACTTATATGGTCAAAGTTTTTATGCCAACTTGCCAGTCAATAGGACTTCTGTTCCTATTCAGTTCATACAAGCTGAAGAGTTCACTCGCTCCATTTGGTTGTGTTACAAGAACTGGAAATTCTTGTTGTGAACAGCACCTTGCTCTGGTGGTAACTAAATAGGGAGCCGTGGGCCCCATATGCTGTTTCTGAATCAGGAAAAAATAACACGGTGTCAAAATTAAGGAACAAAATATATGCCTGAAAGGAAAAGAAAGAAAAGACATATCTGCTGCCATTTTGTCTTTTTCAGTTGGCTGGCAAAGTAAATTTAATACTCGAATCTCTTTGCAAGGATTTGACCATGTCCTGTTGTTGCACTAATGGCATGAACAGCATTCTGCCTTTCCTTTGTTGTGTGCTCATACTGAAAGGTGTACTGAGACAGACAGTATACTGAGAGACTGAGGTGCATGGCTGAGGGGATACTGCTGTGGGCACCATATATACACATGCTTGGGAGAGGTTCGGAGAGGGGCAGCTCACTGGGAATTGCAGGGTCCTTTTCAGGGTCCTTTTCTCTTTCTCCTACAAGTAGTTTTGTATTCATTGATACCTCTTTCTTAGGGTATCTTTGAAACTTGAACCTGAATGTACAGGTCAGTTAGGACTGATCAGGCAAAACACACAAATTCATCAGTCCTATTATATTTTCCTGTGTCTGGTAACTGTAGAGGAAGCGTTTAGCAGAGCTGCAACTACAACCAGCTTTCAGACTGTTAGCCAAATCACTCATCTGAAAAAAAACCCAACACCATATCTCAGCTACTTTTCATTTGGAGGAAGTGGAAAACATAACCCAAGTTCATCATTTGATGTTTCTTGCCAGAAAACTTTCTTTTTGTATATGGAAAAAGAAAAAAAAATAACCATTACCTTAAAATTATTTTTACCAAATGAACAGTTCCTTCTGTCCCCTCACCTTTGCTTTGCAGATATTTATCCTGTAGTGCCTGCACAACTAACAGAAATGAAATTTAGGCTCATTATCTTCTGAGGTGGAACTAAATCACTGTAGCAACACTAATCTAAATGAACACCATGGGGCAAACAGCAGTGAATCAGCAGACCTTTTGCTGCAGCAATTTTTTTTTTTTTATAAGGATAATACTGTTTTCAGGATGAAAGTGCAAGAATTTGTTCTGACAGCACACTGTCAGCCACTTAGATTCCCAAATCCACATTAGGAAACTCAAAACAGATACCATGTATTCACAAAGCTTCCCCAAATGACTCCACATTTATAAGCACCAGGACAGTGGCAAGCAAGCATAAAGCAGTTTGTTGAATTTAACACTTATTGCTGCCACCTACATTGGATCTAAATTTCTTGAGTAGTTTAAATTACATTAATGGCACACAGAAAAAAAATCAATTTAATACTAGGGAAAGTAGAAATATACTTTCTGGGAATATACTTTCTAACCACATGATCTGGTTTTGTCATAACATCAAGGTGGATTCTCCAGTTGTCCAAGGCTACATCCCTGACCACCATGGACAAATTTTGAGATTATGGGGGTTTTATGCGTTACATATATAAAAAGTTAAATTAGTATTCTCACATTAAAATAATAAAGCTGTATTGGTGAACACTTAAGAAATTTGTTCAATATCTGAAGGAATAAAATGGCTTAAGTCTGCAAATATTTGCAGAAATTCTGCCATATGGCATATGGAATTAATTTATTAGTATTAGGAAAAATTATACTGGCTAATGCCACACAGAATAAATATTATACTTTCATTATATCCATATATGTATGTAAATTTTTCATCCTTCCATTTCTTTGCACAGGACTGGGATGTTGGGGGTCTATGCTACAAAAGAGGGAACACTCTCCTTTGACTTTGTTAAAGTGCAACAAGTCTATGGGCCTGTTCAGGTTAAAATTATGTTAAATTTTAACCCTGCATTGTAAACTGTCAATGAACTGAATTCAACACATGTAGGTGACCCTGACTAAAGACACTTTATTGAATTCTCTGTATAATAAGATTGACTGCTTCCAAGATCAAACTCTCAAGCAAGTTTTGATCCCAGAGACAGAAATAAAACATTTGTCATGACCTTCAGTGCTTTTCTCTACTCAGAGCATTGTTATTTAATATTTAAAGGCAGCCATGAGCATAAAGGCTTACACAGGGAACAAAAAGCTCATTCTTGATGGCAAGAACATGAAGTCCTGTTGTATAAATAAGAACAAATGATGAAACATCTGCAAAAGTTTGGAGCAATGAGGAAGAAGACATTGAATCAGATTATTTGCTTCACACCATAACATGGTCCTTTTTTCATTGTATAAACAGGCAATGGTGGTTGGATGCCTGTTGACTGTGGTGTAGCGATGGCATTGCACTGTCTATTGTGAGTTGATTCTTCATCACACTTTTTAATTCTATGAAATTCAAGAAGCAACATTCAGAATATTTGCTAATTTATGACACCAGTATCCATCCTGTCAACCTCACAAAGTCTCATTAATTTAACAGAGATTTTATGAGTGTGTTAGAACTGTAAATATAATATAGCAGCTAGGCAAATATTTTTCTGAATGTATTCTAAAACTGTATTCTAATGCATTTTAAAACTGTTTTTCTGAAAATTTTACTCCAAATACAAGAGGTTAACTTTAGAAAGCTGTTATTATTAACATATTCTTCTTGTCTTATTAAAATCAGAAATTAAGTTCCTCTCAATTTTGTTTTTATATTACCTCTGTTTATTATTTTACCTGTAACATTGTAGTGACATTCTTAGGAAGGAATTCTGATTGCTTTGGATTATATTTTTAATTGCTTTGTTTAAGCCTATTGCATTGTTTTGTGGAAAATATCAGATGTTTTTCCCAAATACCCACATCAAGAACATTGCCACTGAGTCATTTAGGAAAGAGTCAGTCCCATTGTTTTCATCAACAGTCTTGAGCCTTTCCAAATTCAGATCAAAATCTGACACTCCAAAGCAGGCTTTGAGAGTATTAGAGAAATATGAGATGACAGCACCCTGGCCACAGCTCCTGGAGAGCTGGGTCTTGTGTGTTAGTAGGCTTAACAGGGATACGTGATTTCCACCATTATAACTTGTTTTAAAGACTATTTTATGATGGTATTAACCCCTGCTGAGAGAATATTTCTGTTTCTGTACTAATATGTTAAAATTTAATTTTGTTTATATTGGCAGTGTAACAGCCAGTTTTAAGCCGCCATGTACAGTTTCAAAAGTGCACAATGTTTGCAGTTGAAAATAACAGAGTTTAACTGATTTCAGACTCCTAGCACTACGACCAAATCACACTGTCAGCGTTTCTATAAACATGACAGAAATTCAGCCTACAGTTCCAAAAACTCACTCTTTATTTCAGTAGGAGCTGCATATATGAGTATGGAGGTGGACTATGTTTGACAAGGGCTTGGCTGGTGTTAGGAGTTGGACTTCTATCATCCTTGTGAGTCCCTTCCAACTCAGGATATTCTATGATAGTTGGAGCCATTATTGCTCCTCTGGATGTTGAATTGGAGGATTCAGTATTACTTCTATATCAGTATTAGGTTTTGGTCAACATTTCTCATGTGTGTTAGTCCAGGCCTCCATCTTTATGATTTCTGGTGCAGTCTGGAGGCCCTGGCCCTGCAGCTCCTCAGCCCTTGTCTTCTCAATGTTCCCCAGGAGGGGACCAGCAGAACTGAGGCCAGTTTGGATCCTGATGGAGCAGGATGATAATTTAAATCCATTGGAAACAAACCTTACTCTCCAAGGAAGACTCACAGAAGAGGCTTAGTATAGTTGAACACACAGAGTAGGACTGTGCTGTTGAGAATACCTGAGACGTCCTAGTGTGGGAGGAAGGTTGTTAAGAGTGATCCGAACTGGGATCTTCCCAACTTGCAGCTGGTGACTGGATCCTTCATGGCTGCAGCAGCTTGTGAAAGGACTAAACATCTGCAGAGTCACCCTGCAGCCAAAGGAAACTGTAAGGATATAGCCCAGCTGTGAGCAGGAGGCAGATTTCCCTCCAGGAGATGCATAAAGTGCAAGCTGGCTGAATTGTGGTTGCTCTGGAAACCGTCCTTTGAGTATCTTTACTCTAGTAAGTGTAATTTCTCAATCATAACATTACACTAATAATGTTCTGGGTTTTAATATCCCCTTTTAGAGCCAAAAGATAAAGGGAAAAGCAGAAGTATAGCTCATTGCAGATTCAAATGAGTGAACATACATTTACCTGAATATGTATTATCGTAATAATATTAATAAGCACTGCACCAACCTTTATTTGAAAGTCTAATTAAAATAATTGCAAATGTACATATTTGATGGTATGAGTGTCGAAGCAGATTTTTTAAAATGTCTTCTGTTTTGCCTTGGGGTTAAGATCCATACAAAATCCACTCATAAGCCTTGAAAAACAGTCACAGTGAAATGGTGTAATGATGGGATATTCTAAGGGACACTTCCAAATCCTCTTCAGGAAAAAATATATGTTTATAAAACAAACTATTTAAAAGGACATAAATTCATAGATATTGTTTTTAAATTCATTCAGGGCTTCTTTTTTTATTCCTATAAGAGTAAAAAGCTATCTCCTTCTGTATGTATTGTAGCTTTCAGAGTGTTTTGCTGTTTGAAGTAACCCATCTTGTAAGCAAAAGGAGGCTGCTGGGTTGTCCTTTTTACCACACAAAAGGAAACAGCAATAGCGTAAAAATGACAAAACAATAATCATGAAAAGCTGCATGAGATTTTTTTTTTTTTTACAGTTGTTAGAGGGGATAAAGCTTTTGTTGGAAGCAAAAAAAAGGAAATATTCAGAGGGGATAAATATCCATGGAAACATCTGTCCCTGAAGTGAAGGGAGGCAGAAGGCAAAGATGCCAGACATGTACAATTGGATAAATTCCTTTGTTGCTATTTAGGAGGGATGATTTCTGGTTTGTAAACAAAACAAACAAACAAACAAACAAAGAATCTTAGGCAAAAGGTCTTTTGCAGGTGCAGAAGCTCATACTTTTGATGACAGATTGAGTGGGTGACAGAGTAGCTGAGAGAGTCTGGAAGGCATTAAAATACTTAGTAAAGAGGAAAGAGCAGAGCAATCACCAAACCACAGCATCTGATCTCTCATAGATCCAAGCCACGTAAGGTTCAGCTCTACTTGTAGCATTTTGATGCCAAGGGCATAGATAGTAATCAGGGTGTTTTGGAAAGGCCCATGAACTGATGAAATATGGTGGAATTGATGTTTGTGAACTTCAGTGATACATTTTTTTCTGACTAGGGTTTATGGATAGTGATTGCGGTTTATTCTATAAGGATAAGATTGGAGGAAAAGAAGTTATTGATTCACACTCATGGGCAATTCAGAGTTATGTGGCCCAGATTCCTGTACACTACAGCTCTTGCAGTCAAAATTAGAGACAAGAGAGCTGTGGGCACCTATTACAGATTTCCAAATCTCAAGGCAGATGAGAACAGCACAAACCAGTTATTGAACATCCATACCTAACACTTATGACAAGAAACCTTCTCTTGTGGATAACAACTTTCGTGCTGACCAAAGTCCTGAGCATGACGGAATTTCAGGCTGGCCCAAAGGATCATGATGATCTCTGTTTATGGACAAGCTCCCCAGTCCTTATGCTTACTGCCCCCCTGCTCACATACAACACGCTGCATCTGATGCCCAAAACAGAGAGAATTCCAGCAGGAAACATTTGGTTTGTGCCATAAACTAGATAAGCTGTCTGGTAACATATTTAATAGAGAGATAATTTAGTATGCTGAAGCTTTACAATGTTTTTAACGTCCAGCTGTTTTATCTGAATATGTATGGAGTGATATCCTGAATGACACATTTGGATGGTGTGAAAAACATGCACTAACTGTTCTTTGTACTGGCCTTGCAATGCTGATGAGTCACATTTCTAGATATTTCTCTCCCTCTCCCTGTTTTTCACTTTCATGGATGTGTTAGTGGTGATTTGAACAACTGGGATTTTTCCATTCAGACACTTCAAACTGTGTTTAACAAAAAAAGCAAAGGGGAAGGCTGCTTTGGGTTTTCATAACACACTGCAGTGTGCTGGAAAATAGTCATTTCAAGGACAGGTAAACATAAGGAAACAAAGCAATTCTGCTGATGCTTTGCTTCTGGTGACAGAAGTTTGGCTTTCCTAGTGTGCAGAAACCCAATATTTGGATTTTATTTTTTTCTAAGAATTGAAATCTCAGATAACTTAAAACACAGATTTGACTCTGACATGTATATATTTGTTTAGTGAAGTAAACCTTGTCAAATATTCCCTATACTGTACGTAATAGTACAGCTCTATATAGATATGACTTTAGGTGATTCAGTTAAGGCAAATTATCATATCAAATGACTATTAACTATTTTCATTGTTTAGGAAACAATTGTGTGGGTTTTTTGGTTTGGGGTTGGTTTCTTTCAGGAATCTAATGTACATCTATATAATCTTACCAGATCTTTATATATCTGGATATGTATCACTAGCCTTTTTTACTTGGATATTTACATCCAATATGTGACCTTGTCAACAGCTTCCTCAGTCTTGACCTCAACACTGTGTCCCATCTACGAGCTTTCAGCAAGATCAAGAGAACATATATCCTCATAAAAACTTTATGTCTTTGCAGCCATGAGCATATAGCAAAGCTTGCAGTGGCACGTGGCCATGTTTAAAGCATAAGTGTTTGATAGACAGGCACTATGTAGGATCTTCATCTTTATATCAGGACAAAAAATTAAACATATTTATAAATATATGGGAAGTAACCTTCTTTAAATTCAATACTGAAGTCTCTCTTCCCCCACTGCAGTTGTTAAAGTTCTCATGTCAAGACCCCACTGCTTCTGCTTTAGACACACTTGATGGGATTCATTTAATCTAACTGTAATATCTTAAAATCTATACATTAAGTCCTTGTTTCAGCTGGGGTAGTGTTAATTTTCTTTCTAGTAGCTGGTACCGTGCTGTGTTTGGCATTTAGGATGAGAACAATGTTGATAACACTCTGATGTTTTAGTTGTTGCAGAGCAGTGCTTACACTGAATCATGGTCTTTTCAGGTTCTCATGTCCTGCCAGTGAGAAGGCTGGAGGGGCACAAGAAATTGGGAGGGGACATGGCCTGGACAGCTGACCCCAACAGACCAAAGAGAAGTCCCATACTGTATGGTAACATAGTCAGTATATAAATGGGGTGAGGGGGAATCTGGCAGGGCGCTGCTGCTCAGGAGCTGGGCATCAGTTGGGGTGTGGTGAGCAATTGTTATACTTGGGTTTTATTTCTCTCTCTTTTTTGTTATTTTCGTTTTCATTAAATTAATATTAGTATTATTATTTCTATTATTAAACTGCCTTTTTGTCAAGCCACTAGTTTTCTTACCTTTTCTTTCCCAATTCTCTCACTCATTTCCCAGGGTGGAATGAGTGAGTGTCTGTGTGGTGCCTAGTTGCCAGCTGGCATTAAGCAATGACAATTTAGATCCATTCTAAATGTTTGTCTAAGCAAAACAGCACTAGTGCACATTTCTTTCCATCCTCTATTACAACACGTAAGACACTTAGTTAAAATGTGTGACCTTTGATTCCTTGTCACTAAATGGAGATAAATCCCAGCCTCTATTTTCACACACACACTCTTTCCTGAAGAGCTCATTGTTTTTAGGTCACTTGTTTTACGTCACTTGTTTGCCTTTCAGTGCACCATTTGTAATTTTCTGACTCTTAATTATAGTTACACCATCCTGAGAAGCATAGAAGCATCTTTAGGAAGTACTCTAGAGAGCACTCAGAGCTACACCACCGCAGAGCTTCAAAGTGCTCTGGGTAGTGACATCTCAGGTGACAGAAGCAGTACTGCTACCTTAGCACAGTGTTGCATCCAAGCAGGTAGGGAGAAAGCTGTGTCCTGCTTCAGACTGGTATCAAGGACACATTGCTTCTGATTTGGAAGGACACTCTGTTGCCAGCAACTCTGAACTCTATGCGCTGGTCTACTTGGTGTACATTGCATCTGTGTTGTCCAGCAGCTGTGTTTTATTCTCCTGTCCCTTCAGTCCTAACAAATCACAACACAAAAGTCAGTGCGTACACACGATCTCCAAAAAGGATTGTGTGTGATCTCCAAAAAGTAATTTCACAGATCCTCATGTGGCATGTTGCCACTGATTCCTCAGGAGTTATTCCTGACTTACATTCTTGAAAACGTAACACTGGAACAGGCTCTCCAGGGAAGCCATCACAGCACCAAACCTGACAGAGTTCAAGAAGCATTTGGAAAATTCTCTCAGGCACATGATGTGATTCCTGGGATGCCCTGCACGGGGTTAAGGGTTGGACTTCAATGATCCTAATGGGTCCCTTCCAGCTCAGCATATTCTATAATTCTTTATGAAAGTAGATGTCTGGATTTTTTTTTTAATCTTCCCTGAAATTGGTATTTCCAAAAGAAAGAAAACTTAAAAGATTTTAGATTCAGAACCATCAAAACATTTATTTCAATTCTTTCTGCTCCCTTGACATCTTGAATGGAACATTTACATTAAATATTAATGTAGTAAAATCAGATTTGAAACATTTTAAAAATTAATGTAAAAACAAACATGTTTGATATTATCAGAACAAACCAAGAAAATAGCTTTAATTTATTTTGTTAACAATTTAGGCAAAATTGGCCCAAACCCAGGAAATTATTTTAGTAAAATTGCCCTTTGTGATGGAAAACTAAGTGCATTTTTCCCTGTCTATTCATAAACTTTTTCACAGAATTTTTGAAATTGTGTTTTATAATTTTTGTTACAAAACAAGAGACGTTCTACTACAGCTGGATTTTGTTTCCAATGAGATATTGATGGCACAGTCTAGAAGTTTAACTGTCATGATTTTGCTGGGTTTTTTTGCAATTTTGGATGCAAAACATTGTTTGAACTTCTGAAAAGTATACTTTATTGCAAGACACATGGAAAAGGTAAAGGAAGTGGAAATGGAAAGCATGTATACCTCTGTGAAATTACTCTTTTTGTTCATGTAACACAATACTGGACCCTACCTCAGTAGAACAGGGAAGATCATCTAGTTGATGAGAGTCACCAGAATGTGGGGGGGGGAAGCTGGTGACAGCTTCCTATTTATCCAGTGTGACAGAAATCTTATGGAAAACTAAACATTTGAAGCACCACTGAAAGAGCAATCTCTCTTGCAGGATTAAAATCACCTCTCTCTCTCCTTAATGACTGAAGACCCCCAAGTGGGATTTCTGAAATAAAATATTATGAAGGTGATTCAAGTGGCTTCATGTTTCTAGCTTTTACATTTATCTGTTATGAAAATCCTTATTTGTGACTAAGTTATATGGAAGTAAAACTAGTAATAACTCTTATTTATTTATTTGCAAGATTCAAGATTAATTCCCAGGGCTACCAAGTTGTGATGTGAAACAAATGTGAAAATTCAGCCATATGTTGCACAGCTGGACATGACCAGCAGAAAGCAAAACATGTCCTGACCTGAAATTAGGCATATCAACAAGAACTAACCTGTGGCTGAATGTCAGAAGAGACATAAAAAAGTTCTATTTTCCTTTAGTTTTGCAAGCAGATGGTGAACTGTTTAGGCTGGAAAGAAGGAACACTGTTTTTAGAATTCTTAGAGAATTAATTGCAGCACAATAAGCAAGAGACTTCATTGTCTTTTGCTTGAAGGCTGTTTTTGGAATGGTTAGATCTGACACTATTCAGTTAAGTATATAGAAAAAAAACAAAACGGGCTCTTTCTTTCCTCTTTTGCTAGAGCTTAGACACCTTTGAATCAAGGTTGATGTGTTGGTTTTAAAGCAAACTTTCATACTCATATGATATTATTCCACAGTACTCTGAAAATGAAAGCATAAAAAATTGATTGCTTGTTTTTTCCTGTGGAGAATTACAGTTGGTTTGCCACTCTGGGAGACTGCAGGGAAAGTGGAAGCAACACCGTCCAGAGTGAAGCAGGGTAAGGTATCTATGCAAAGAGGCTTAGAGAACATCAGTTTCTACAGTGAGGGCTAGTGTGTCCCCAAGAAGAAAAGCTGAGAGGAAGATGTGCAGCATGACAGTAGCCATTCACCTTTGCTGTGCATAGGAGGTGTGGAAAATCATCTAGTTTGAGCTGATTTGTATCTCCCACGTGGTGTCAACGTACATTACTGGAAGAGACTTGTCCAACTCCAGAACTCCACTAGGTGCCAAACCCATCTTAGCAGTCAACTGATCTTTCTATGATGATATGACAGGGTCAGACACAGACTATCAGATGGACAGTTTGAGTAGTGTTGTAGGAGAAGTTATTGTAGAATGAGAAGCCTTTTAAACTCTGCAGTGGTGTTTTGGAGTAGATCTTAGTATCTTAAAATCAAAGAATGATTTGAGTTGGAAGGGACCTTTAAAGGTATCTATTCCAAACTTGCTGCAATGAGTAGAGACACCTTCAACTAGAACAGGTTGCTCAGAGTCTCATATTTACATCTATGAGGCTTCTCTTTTTATATTATTTTTCTAAGTTTTGTGAAATTACTACTCAAAAAATTACTACTCTCTTTCAAGGAGAGAATAGAGTAAATGTAAATAATCACAATATTTCAGTCATTGAAGATTAAATTCAATTTATATAAAAACTTAGGTTATTAAGCCAGCCTTTCTTTTCTAAGATAAAGGTTCAAAAATATAAAGGGTTTAAAAAAGAAAAGGTAGGAAAGCAGGATCCTTAGATTATACATTTCAGTGCAAGTTTTCTTTATGATTCTTTCAGTCCATACTAGAATATCTGTCCAGCATTTTTCTTTAATTTAGTAATACTAAAAAAAAATCAATTCCTGATTTATAGCTGTTGCTTTGTTTGTAATACATAAAGAGCAAAATACTCACTTCCATAGCTTTGTTGATTCCACAGTGCTGACAATACTTACAGACTTTCTGTCTGGCAGTAAAGGCAGGAAAAGTGACCATGACTGTGAAGAAGAAGAAATGCTAAGTGTGAAGTGAAATTTTTTAAGAGATTGTTTCTAGTGATGTGCCCTAAGGAACACTGGGCTTATTTGTCATACTTCCTTTCAGTCTGGAAAATAAATCTTAAATTTTTATATTTAAATCAAAAAGTATAGAAATTATGCATATCTATATTATCATATCTAGAAATCAGAAAATATAAAAGTATAGAAATATGGGCACAATGTGGAAATAAGAGCCTCCCTTCCTTCATACAATTGGCAAGTTCTGATGATGATCAAAGTTAATCAGCATAGACAAGAAGCATTTGGTGAACCTCCATAACAGTATGACATAGTACACCCATGTCTAAGATTAACTGCTGATAAAGATTATGTCTACTATAGAGAATATGTGTTCTACACAGATTATGTATTTTATGTTGAAAGGTTCTTGCACTGCTATGGTGGAGCTGCTTTGTAAGATTACAAATATTTCATTGTGCTTTTATGCTGAAATTCATACATAAGTATTCCTATTTTTCATTATTTCTGTTATCTTTTTAGGTTATGGCAGTGTATGTGAACTAGTAGAGCTGAGTAAAATCAGATGCAGAAGTAACACAAGATGGACAACCCTGTGAAACTGAGGAGGAGGGTGAGTCAAAGTACATAAAGGACATGAGGCAGTAGGGGCTGGGAGTGTGGTTGGGCTGCAGAGCAAGGTGGGAGCTTTCCTGAGTAGTGTACCTGAAGAGGCAAGATTATAACCAACAAAGTTTATAGATAAAATTCTCTTTTATATGCTTTATTAAAAGAACATAAAAAATGTAAATTATTATAGCTGTGTACAGGCAGGCTTACACAAAAGAACATCAAGACAGGCCTGATCAGTGTGATAGGCTTTAAACATACATGCTGTTTGTGGGCAGCTCATCAAAGGGAAGCTGTAAAGCAGGTCTGGAGGGGAATAAACACCTCCTTATGTGTTTCTGTTCTGAAGAGCAACATCAAAACCTGAGTGACAGGAGGAGGATGTGCCCAAGGGCACTGTGAGGATTCGGCCCTGTTACATCTCCTGCACAAAGGCAGTGAGGGACGGAATGTGGAGAGAGATGACAGGCTCACGTGGGCAGAGCAGAAAACCTGAATTAGCAGCATTACAAAGGGATACCAGAAGGCTGAGACTACCCCTTGGCTTGCCAGCGAAAACTCACTGCCAATTTGTAGGGTCTAGGGACACGCTCAGGGCAGCAAGTTCAGCTATTCTGCAGAGGACACGCCTTGTGGTGTACTGGAAGTGATACATTCATTCAATAAATGACACTGATGAGATCTGAGGGGAGGCCTTACAGTACCTCTCAGCTGGCCAGATTTGATTAGAGAGCTGTAAGGAAGCTCAGCCTGGGAAGTTTTATAGCAAAGAATGGCTGACTCTGAAAAAAAAAAGAGCAATGAACAGGTGAAAAGCTATTGTGTTGAGCTCAGCAATTATAATAATAAGGAAGCTTTTGATAATTTTTACTCTGATCGATCTTCTATTTGCCAGCAAAACTCTGCACTACCTGTGATGATAGTTCATACCGTGTTTGACGTTAAAGTATCAGATGGCAATGTTCTTCATCTGTTGATTTGAAAACCCAGGAATACAAGCCCCTACTCTCAGAGGCAATCTACCTTTCATGCTCTATGGAAATGAAAGTAGATTGATTTTTGTAGAGTCAAGGTTTCATGTATTCCTTAGTGAGGGTGGTGCCTGCCATCTGTGCTAAGACAGAGACAGAGCCTCTGCGGCTGGCAAAACAAGCCTGGGCTAAATACCCTGTAATGGATGGTGGAAAGGGTCCAGATTATGTCTGATCAAGCACAGGAATGGGCCTTTAGCAGCCACCAGTTGTAGTCATATGACGTTACTTCCTTCTAGAAGTATCAAAAATAAGGCCGTTTGTGAAACCAAGTAGTGAATTTAACTAACACAGTTGTGGCTATGCAATAGGAATAGGATGGAAGAAGCCAAAAGCAGTAACAAGCTATTTAATTAGCAGCATCTTTAGTACAGCAAGTCAGTGATAAGCTAAAGCCTTTCCCATCTCAGAAAGAGTTATCTTTCACATTCCAAGTTATTTCCACAAGATAAGCAGCAAGGACATTGCTTCCACACATAGGAGCATTTGTCAGGTGGAAAAGAAGGGAGGAGGGAAATATTTTAAAGGAGAAGAATTCGCAGTTTTTTAAATAATGTATGATTACTGGAAAAGGATATGAAATTATACTAGAGTGATTTTTCATTAATGACAAAACTGCATAATTTTTTTCTCATCAGGATTTCATCCATCAATGGAAATGAGAAAATAAAGATGACATCATGAGACTACTGAAGTAAATTAAAACACTTCCAGTTATTTAATGGGGGCTATTTTTTAGTCATTCCTAATTTCATCAGCAGGTAAGTATATTGAGAGAGTGAGAGGCCAAGAATGTGATGGAAATATCAGGATCTGACCTGAGTCATGAAGTAAGACGAAATTATGATAGTTAGTGTGTACATGAAGAGATTAAAAACCTTAATACATGGTTCATATAATACTGCTTATTAAGGTACATAGGTAGGAAATAGTGCCACAAGCAATTTCAAACAAAAGGTAAAAATTAGGTTTTGGATTTTTTTTGTATTATTTTGGTGGGATAAACAAATGAACACAAAGAAAACTAAACTGTCTCATTCTAGATGCTATATAAATTTTGAGAAGGCAGTTTCTTATGATATTAGTGTTTAAAACTCATCATATTATTTGGGAGGAAGTACGGTTTGTTATAATTTTACTTTCCGCACACTGAATTCTTCAATGCGGGCAATGAGAAAGTCCTGACTCCTGGGTTAACCACCAAAAAAAAATTATTACTACTACTCAAGTTACTACGTTCCAGAGTAAGAAGAATAGCAGAAATCCTTGCCTAAATAATATCACCTTTTTTTTTTTTTTTTTTTTTTGTAGGCACAAATCATGGTAACTTTCTATAATAATGACTGTGTCTAATTTTAAAGTGGTTGTCTATATTAAACCAGTGAACTAACAGAGCAGAAAACTGGTTTGGACTCCTTACTTGAGCTGTTCTTGCCTGTTATGCAACTTGGAGTTTTTGGAGGTGATATTTTCAAATCCTAAGGAAACTAGCTACAACTGGGTGCAATCGTGATAGTTAAAACAGCCAGTCCCTCCTTGTACATTTTTTATGGTTCTACGTAGTAACAATGTTTAGTAAAGAAGGTTAAAAGTTTCAGTACAACAGAAAGTTTAGACAGAAGTGCACTGAATGGATGTCATTCTTACTCAACAGCCATCATGAGACAGCCTTCAACCTTTTTGTTTCCATCTCAATAGAAGAAAAAATTATAGCCACATAACACTGTTTCAAAATTAGATTTTGAAAGGGAAGCTCAGTTAAGAATAGCCTCTACTTCTTCCATTTGACCCAGACAGGAAATTTTTCTTTCATAGGTCCTGGGGAAAAATTCCACAGCTGTTTCATTCCCCGGAGGCTGGTCCACAACTGCCCTGCTGGGATGTAACCTTCTGCTTTGGCTTCAGCAGCGCTGTGCCTCTGAACCGTGATAATTTTACTGGGTGTTTATGTCCTGTCATTGAGATTAAAGACTTGATTCTTTCCTTTTCCTAATTTGCTGAGGAAAAACTGGTTCTCACAGGCACTGCAATATTCAAGCAAAGCTCTGCTTATATAATGTAAAAGTAACGTATAGGTAGCAGATCTTAGTAGGCAAATAAAGGCTGCTGAAACACATAACTTCAAGAAACCATGTTCTCTTAAGTGTGCTGTAAATAACAGGGCTGTGAAGATATTTTGTCAGGTCAGTCCCTATGGCTTGCATTTCTCTCTTTCTCTCTGACTGTTTTATTTCTTGTTTCTTTTCTCAACAACATTTTAAAAATGCAGATTATTCTTTGCATCTGACACAAATAGTGCATCTGTACCATTGTCTGCATTCCTGATAATACACGTAGCTTTGTGTGCCAAAGATATGTTAGGAAGTAAAGCTCCCTATATTCAGTTCGGTAGCTGAACTCTTGTCATGATGCAGAATGTTTCCTCCTCTTGTCAGAGTGTTGTCAAGTGTCCCTCTGGATAAAGAAAAGTGCCAGATTTTTTTCTTTAAAAAGTCTGCAGATCAAATGTGACATTTGTAGGACATCAAAGCCTGTCTCTGATGTGCACCTCTGTCTCTTGGTCACAGAAACATTTATCCCTGCTTGTTGTGCAGTTCATGTTTTCTCACTTTACAAGGATGTCCTATATTTCTACTTTTACAAGCATTATTATGCAAGGCTGTATTACAAAATCATGTGTTTTTTTGGTGGAAGTTATTAGGAGAAGGATGCACAGTCTGATCCAAAGTCAATCTTGACTTCAGAGATTTTGAAACAAATCTGAGTTATAGCTAAGAAGGCAGCCTTAACATATATCATTGTATTTTTTAATTAACTCTTAGAGCGTCATGCAATTAAGGTGCCATATTTATGTGGCTATCCATATTGAAAAGAATATTCAAAATATTTTATCCATATTTAAGTATGAGAAATATCTTTTTTACAATTAGATGTGATCCACAACTCTGTACCATAATACTATATTTATTGGCTACTTCAGCTTTCTCATTCTTCAGGTTCACTTGAAATACCATATGAGATTTCAGTATAGTTTTAGTCACTTGGAGAGCCTCCCTAGAGTCCTTAGCAGCTCTCTGACTTAGCCAATTAATCACAAATTTTGTTAACTTCCCCTTGTCATCTCAAAAGGGGAACTCAGAAAAGCAGCATATTAAAAATGACAGTTTTTAAATTTCTAGTTGCCTCTGCCTAGTTCCAAGTCTAATCAAACCCAACTGCTCTTTAAAGAATCACTGAAAGCACACAATAAATTTCAAGATGCATCAATTCTGAAAATTTAATTTTTAAAATAAATAGATTGGTTTATTTTTTTTATCACTACTTGTATCAGTGAAATGTTCCAAGTGATTTTTGTTCTGATTCCTTATCTATTGCTTACTGACTACTGTTTAAACAAGATCTGGTTTCCAAGGGATGATCCATACAGTTACTCTCAACTTTTAGAGTTGCTATCTTTTTTCCCTAGAGAGTGAAAATAGCTTTGCTTTTGATCTGTTTTTTGGTAATCAGACTTATTCTGAAAATTACTGCAATACAACTATCTGGGAAGAAGAATTAAAATAAGAATAAAAAACAAAAGCAGGTATATTATTAAGATGGATGTAGATGTTTCTAGCAAATAAATGAATAAGAACTACAACACCTGTCTTTGCAACATTATCATATTGCACAGGAGAAACTCAAATATGGCTGCTTTGTGTCTCAGTCATGGTGCTGTAATGGAGATTTAGTTCCCTCTTTCACAGTGTAATATCCTTTTACATAATTTGGAAATCAGCTCACTGCCTGAAAATTCGTGGCTTAACCACAAATGAGTCATTATTCATATAAATCACAGTCAATCTAAAAAAAAAAAAAAAGCTTTCAAAACTATCAGACATTAACTTAATTTTTATTATTAACTCTGTTTCAGTTTTCCTTTTTTTTCCTGTTTATTTTTTAGCTTCAGAAATTGCTAGGATTAGGCTAAACCTTACACGACCTTTTCTATTCATTACTTACTGGGTTACTAGTTTGGCAAATGGTTATTGTTTTCAAGAGAATTACATCCCTCATTGAGCCATCAGTATATTTTAGTGATAAAAATTTGAAAGAAGCCAGTGGTTTGTGGTAAAACTCTAGTGACTGTAATCACAGGGTAATCAAGGTAAGTTGCTGTATATACATAAACATAGTTGCTGTGTTTATGTTTGTGGCCAATAACTTTTAAATATTTGATCACAATGAAAATATCAACCACTATTCCAAATTCTCTTGAAAGGTGAGGAAATTTTACTGCCATCACTGTAGAAATGAGAAGCTGAGCACAGAAAAAAAATTAATGATTCTCCAACAGGGATCCATGGGGAATGGTTAATTCAACTTACGTCTTCCTGAGTGCTGCTCCAGTGTCTTCACCATGAGATGACAATTCCAGTTCTTTCTATTCAGATAATTTTCATCAGACCCATCTTATAATGTTTTGTAATAAAAAATAACTTAGCAGTAAAAAACTGGAATAGCTTGTTCACTCTGTTCAACAGATTCATGAGGCACAAGCCACGCTCCCAGGGAAAGTAGAATAGCCGTTCTTTCAGGAAAAATGAATCCCTGGTGCCATTTTATTTTAGTGCTTTAAGCTATAAGACTCAAAGCCCTGTAATATAAAAAAAATCTATAAGAAATTGAAAGTATCAGTATGAAATTAGAGAAAGAAAAAAATTCACAGACCTCAAGAAATTTGCGAGAGAAGTTTTAGTTTCTAGTCAAACCAGAAAAAATCCTTCACCAGCTCTCTTGTAGGCCTCTTTAGCTACTGGAAAGCTGCTCTAAGGTCTCCTTAGAACCCTCTTTTTCTTTTTTTTTTCTTTTGTACCAAACAGTAAAAAAATTTAAAACCCCCACATTTTCTATCACTTTTTCCATCTCGGAAGGCACTGCAAAATCTCTCCTGTTGAATGTCATTTGAATCAAAAGCAGAAAAAAATCAGAACTGCATTGTGAGAAAGCCTTGACATTCACATTTACAATGTTTGATTTGCAACAATCAGTACGGAAAATAACTAAAAATGAGGCTTTTTGCACCACTTTCTTGATAGTATCAAATGTCATCTATCTATTAGAAATACATCAGTTCATTTAAGTTATTGTATCACTATGTGACAGTGAATACCTAAAATATGGTTGAAAATCATGGCAATATTTTCATCATTGAAAAAAAGAATAAACTAGAAGATTGATTTTACTGCACTTGCTGTTGATTTTTATTATAATTTGTTTTGATAAACCACATAGAGAGCATAAGCACCCAGGCCAGTAGCTGCGGAAATTATGTACTAAGAGATAAATATGCCACAAAATAATGCAGTTGTCAACACACAGGAAAGGAAGTTTTGCTATCTTTTTCTGCTTGGTTTGTCATTGGGGTATTCAACAGAGTATGTGAAGCAGCCTAGTCCACACTTCTAAACAGCACTGTCCCATTTCAGGAACTGTGTACACAAATTTCATCACTAAACAAGATGTTAGGTGAGCTCTATTTCTGCTAATATGTGCTATGCTACCATCTACATGTTTGAAGATGTGTAATGGTCAAATCTGGCACAGCACAGCCATAATGTAAACGTATGTAAAATTGAGCACACATGTGTATCCATGTTATATGCACTCAGTGTTCTTCACCTGATCATATCTTCAAGCATACACGGGTTTGCAAGCTGTGGTCTCATTTTATTGTTTGGGAGTTAAGCGACTATGGAAAAGGTGGAATTAATATTCATGTTTATGGAATTTATGGTGCTTTTTATTCTAATAATTGCTAAAATCTAATAAAAGTAAATAGAAAGAAATAGGAATTTTAATTTTGAAAGAAAAATGGATAATGAAATTTATATAGGTTACAACCCAAACATTTTATTGGGTGTGCATGGCAAGGTTTTGGTAGTGGGGGAGCTAAAGGGCTGGCTTCTGTGAGAGACTGCTGGAAGCTTCCCCTGCATCTGGCAGAGCCAATGCCAACCAGATCCAAGATAGATCTGCTGCTGGACAAGGCTGAGCCCATCAATGATGATGATAAGGCCTCTGGCTAATGTAGTTAAGAAGTTGTATGTGTGTGTGTGTGTGTGTTTGTGTATAAAAACCACACGGGCTATTTCAGTTGGGAAAATGAGAATATGTGAGAGAAACAGTTCTGCGGACACCAGGGTCAACGAAGGAGGGGGAGGAGGTGCTCCAGGCACTGGAGCAGGAATTCCCCTGCAGCCCATGGTGCAGACCATGGCCAGGCAGCCTGGCCCCTACAGCCCGTGGAGGTCCACAGGGGAGCGGAGATCCACCTGCAGCCTGTGGAGGAGACCCACGCCAGAGCTGGTGGATGCCTAAAGGCAGCTATGGCTTCATGGGAAGCAGGATCCTGGCGGAACCTGTGGACCCATGGATAGAGTAGCCCAGGCTGGAGCAGGGTTGCTGGCAGAACTTGTGACCCCATGGGGCACACAGGATGGAGCAGCCTATTCCTGAAGGACTGCATCCCATGGAAAGGGGACTACACTGGAACAGTTTCCAAAGAGCTGCAGACTGTGGCAAAAAGTCACATTGGAGAAGTTCATGGAATGTTGTCTGCTGTGGGAGGAACCCCATGCTGGAGACAGTGAAGAGTGTGAGGAAACCTTCCCCTGAGGGAGAAGGAGCAGCAGAGATGACGTGTGATAAACTGACCACAGACCCCATTCCCCTGAACTACTGAGGGGAGGAGGGAGAGAAAACTGAAAGTGAAGTTGAGTCCAAGAAAAGGGAAAGGGGAAGGTATTTTAAAATTCACTTTTTATTTCTCATTATCCTACTCTGAAATGATTGGTAGTAAATTAAACTAATTTCCCCAAGACAAGTCTGTTTTGCCCATGACAGTAGTTGGTGAGTGATCTCTCTCTGCCCTTATCTTGACCTGTTGGGAGTGCCTCACAAGAGGCCTACGCATGGTGGAGGAAGACTTCAGAGGAGAGAGAAAACTGAAGATAACA
>JAWWES010000081.1:101132580-101148283 GCA_035583135.1 Lophotriccus pileatus | reverse complement strand
CTGGATAAGTGAATTTTATGCAGGATGGACCTCCAGGGTCCTTAATTTAGGGGGTGTTATAACTCTCACCCCTAATATTGACCCATGGTCCTTTTGATATATTTTCTCTCCCCAAGCCAGCTGAGGAGGGGAGTGAAAGAGCGACTGGTGGTCAACCCACCACAAACATGCTTGAGCTAATCAAAACATTTCAGGCTCCATTAAATCCATGAATATTTTATACAGGATCAGACATTTCCATGGTTGAAGTCAATCCAGAATGCTTATGGTATTTAAATACTAAATCTGGTTCAAAAATTGTCTTCATAGCCTTGCATGTGGATTGTTTCTGAAACACCTTATAAACAAAAAAATGTATACACTTCCCAAGTAAAGAGGGTTAAAATTAAATCACAAAATTTTAACCTTCCCAAAGATATTCTTTAGAAATATACTCATTTTTTGGTCCAATAAAATGGTGTATTTAAAAATGCACACTTTAAAGAAATACTAGATGGTACATTTCAATAAAATAGATTTTACAATTTTTACAATCAGCTTTGGGCAAAAGTCAACAAAACTAAGAAACTATCAGAAAATATGTACATTTCTACCAATAGGAAGTCACAAGCAAATGCAATTTTTGGGGAGACCATGCACAAATACAGTTTTGCAGGTAAGGCATTTACATTTTAATCAGCCAGTATTTACACATTTACCTGACTCGGTGGTTTGGGGAAAAGTTAAAAGCTTCTTAAATAGGTATTTTTTCCTTATGAAGAATTATTCTCTATCAAGTAAACATGCGCTTAGGAATTGTAACACAACGGAATGCCAACCTCCGTTTTCAGCTTAAATCCCTGTCCTGGATAAATGCCAGATTCTTAATAGCTGTTCTGTCCTCCTGCGTGGCTCATCGTGGTTCACTCAGGGAAACTGCTGTTCCTCAGCTCTCATCTCAGATACTGTGGGGTGGCATCTTCTGTAAACAGGGAGATCTTTTCTCTAGTCTTGACTAAGTCAAATACTTTTAAAATGAAACTGATATTCCACTCTCTTAGGAAGAAGAGTGGAACTAAACATGCCTCACTGATCTTAAGAACGTTATTTATTTTAGGGGGTTTAGGTTTGGTTTTCCATTCAGAGTCTTCCAATGTAAGGACAGCTTCTCTAATTATGCAAAGATTAATCTTAGCATTTACAAAACAAAACAAAACAAGAACACCCATTAAAAAAAACCACCACAAGCAAAAAACAAAAAAATAATCTTCACAGACTCTAAAATACAGTGTACTTCTTTTACTTAGGACTAACTTATCAGACAACATTAGTACACACACACAATTAAAACTGAATAAGTAACAGTATCTGCAGTAGTTTTTTAAAAAGCCATGTAAGAGAGCTCCAAGAAAAAATAAGTCTTGTATGATTTATCCATATTATCCTACCTCAGATATCCTTCTTCAAGTCATTTAATAGCATTTTTTGCAGGATGTTTTGGCATGTGGTATTGACCACGTCTGCAACATGCCTTGCATTCACTCCCCACTAAGTATGTTAGCTTTTCTTCAACTACTGGTATTCTGAATTTGGACCTTTATGCTCTAGTCCTGGATCTATAGTAGTTATCTTTTTCTTTTTTTTCCAGTTACTCCATGTACCATCTTCCTTTCCATTAAATACATTTTAAGGTCTCCTACCTGAAATTTTAAAGAGCACTTCTCTCCAACCCAATGAGGAAAAGCCTTATTCTAACCAATCTTGTATTCCTGCCAGTATCAACTGAGCTTAAAATAACAGAACACTACTAAGTTTCACAAAGTCATGGAATTGTTACTGGGAAGAGACCTGTGGAGGTTAGATAGTCCAAGCTCTACCTCAGAACACAACTAGTTGCCAAAGTTGCCATTAAGTATCCAAAGTTAAAATTAAAACAAAAGTTTAGAACATCTTCAAAGATGTGTCAAAATACCGATAATAAGCAATAACATATAATAAGATCAAAATTACTTCCTTCACACGTAAAATTTCTCTTAAGAGCAAAATATTCCTTTAAGTTTTCTGAAAGCAGAAGTGATTCTGAGAATACACTATTGCTCATTTAGGTATTATTAAAGGAAAATCTCAACTATTCAATTTAAGAATGCTAACTGTAATATAGAGTTACATTTTACAATGTAGAATTTCTATTAAAGGATAAATGTTTTGAAAGTAGAGTTCAAAACAAATGTTTTGATAGAAATTGGTTTCTATGGTGAAATTTTATATCATCAGTTCTTACAGAAATAGCAGAAACATTCTTGATGAAGAATTCTTCATTTCCTATTTTGTCTCGTGTAACAGATTTTCACTGTCATTAATTACTAGTAGGACAGAATTTGTAGATAACGACAATCTGTCTCAAAACTGAAAACTCCACATTTAATGACAAGCTATCTTAGTGCATGGATTGCTCCTTTTTTTAATTTTATTTTTTTAATTTTTTTCCCCCAGAATTCTATGTAGACAGTAGAAAAGTTAGAATATCTGGACCCTTTCCTCACACACAGAGACAGCTTAGAGTGCTTTATTAAAATATGTTATGGTCGTACCGGGTAAGTTCTTCCTACAACTTACTCAAGAATTTATCAGCAGTGTTACCAGAAGTAGATGTTAGCTACTGAGTTAATTAGTTAATTCCTACTAATTGCCATAAGTTTGAAATCCAACCTTCAGTTAGGAATATGATACCACTGTTCCCTGCTATAGAGGAACCCAAACAAGAAAGAATCAAATCTTAAATATGACAAGGCTGACATTGGTTCAGTTGGCCAAATATTTAGATAGATCATTGTTTAAGTAAAATTGTGTTTTCAGCGAATTTTTGCAGTTCCTTTCTTATACTGTATACTGTAGAGAACAAGAAAGGTTTAAATTTTTTGGTAATATAGAACTTTAAATATGTTTTCCTTTTTTTTTCCTCTTTTTTTATTACCAAGACCTAAGAACACAATGAATGTTGTAGACAACTGTAGTAAAATATAAGACATATTCAAACTAGTCTACAAAAGGAAAATGGCAGCATCATGTAACTAAAAATGTTGGCCCTTTATACGGTATATCTCAGAGAACAATCCAAGATTCTTGGCAGAAAACTGCAATGTGTTATTTATAACTATGATAGGAAATTTTAAAAATTGCCATAAACTAAATCTGGAACAATATATTTCCTTTATTGAAGATGAATCATAAAGCCTTTTACTATTTTTTATTGTATGCATAAATATTTGCACAATTGTATGCTTTTTTAAAAACATTTTTCATTTTATCTTTTAACTGAAAAATCTTCTGCAGAGTTTTCCTACTGCTACAGCTACAGATCCTCTAGTTCTCTAATGTGTGTATGGAAGGAAGGCTAAAACCAGTCTGCTAATGCTTACAAGAATTTTTAAATTACCGTCTATCCAATACACTGCACAGGGACATAATTCCCCAATTAAAACATAGATGCACATTCTGCTTGTGAGAGATTGGTATACAGCTGCCTAGTTGCAAGAGCTGAAAATGCATTTTGATTTATTGGTCTGTTAAGAAATTTAAAATCAGATTATCTGCTTCTAGAAAGGAGGGATGCAAATATCTGCATTCCCATGTTTTGTAGAAGCCATCTCAGGACTTTCTTCTGTGATGCACTGTCCCAAATGCTTATCACATACTGCTTTTTTGAGTTGCCTCTGCTAAAACTGTTTTGCATGAGGAAATGCATAATGACATATAATTGTCTATACATCATTATTAAAAAGATATTTTCAAAGTAGAGACCAGAAAAAGAGTCATAACTGTAACTTTTCAGGAATTCTTGCAAATATAGTGGGGACACCACACTATGCAAGGAATAAAATGTGGTCCAGTATGCACTGAATTGATGTATAGCTTCTATTTGATACGTTTTGGAAAGTGTACCTGACCCAAAGTTAACGTAACTAACTGCTGTTGTTCACAATAAGACATGGAAAAAGAGTTGTTTATTCAGGAACTCTCTCCCTTGTGCTATGTCTGTGTGTGGGGAGGGGGGGGGTGGTGATAACAGAAAGTCCAAGATTTAATTGTCTCACACCTTTGTATTGTTGATTTTTCTATCTGTAGTCCTTTGTCCTGTGTTTGGTTTGCCTTCACTGTGCTGCAGTTTTGAGGATATAAAGTTTATTGACCATATGATAGACCATTATTTTATTGTGAGCTGTTTTCCTTTTTCATGAAAGGCTGTTAAAAGTTTATATGTTCTTTATTTTTCGTTGTATCTTTAAGAAGCTCAGAGAAGTATTCATATTCTCAACGTAGATGAGGCAAGATTTGTCAGTGTAAATAATTCATTTTGTAGATCATCAGTTGTAGCTGAAGAAAGCCTGGGCACTTTCTGGTTCGTAAGACCTCCACTGTGCTGCTGATCCCAAAGAGCATCAATAACTCTCATAAAAGGTTTGTTTTTTGTCTCCCTAAAAACATCAACATTTAATTATTTAGCCCATCACAGCTTCGCCACTATACTTTAAACACTAATTAAAGGCTGAAAATTCAAACCTTTGTGCTAGGCTTTTAAGGTTTTAAAGGTGCAAACAAAAGCAAGTTTGGCTCTCCCTGTCCCCTTTCCAGGGTAGGAAGGATGAAGGTGAGCATAGTTAATCCTCTGAGCATCTATGGCAGGTTAGATGCATCACTGAGTGAAATCACATGGTAGATACTCAGGCTGTGCTGCTTTCCATAGGAATTCAGATCATCATAAGGTGCAAAAGCTGCTTCAAATTGTGTAGTGGAGACTGGTACCCTCCCCAGAATGAGAAACAAGGAGGAACTTTTCCAGTTGTCCCTTTCCTCCCTGTTATGGCACACAGCCCACACACTCATTTCTAATTTTCAGTCTCAGCTCCTGGAGACAGTATAAATTTTACAGTTATCAAATAGCATTTAAAGGTAGTCAATATTTTAGTCAGAAAACGTTTAACTGCCTTTCTCCCACGGCTGGCAAACAGTGACCTTTCCATTTTAAACTCAAATGATGCACAAAGAAGTGACTGCGCAAGTGGGAACACTGTCAAGAACTTACAGCTAATTCAGAGCTCAGTGTCTGAACTATTCAGTACCCATGAGCTGAGCCCAGTCCTGATATGGAAGGGTGCAAATTTCTGATATACAACACATAGTGGATGCTGGATAGAGGTAGCAGATCATGGTAAGAATGCATTTATTTTGCCTCTAATTGGAATTTTGGGAAAAAAACAAACAAACAAACAAAAAAAGGTATTTTTAGTATAACTGCAAAGATTTCAGAAGGAAAGCAAAGATGTTTAAGGCTTGTCTTCCTGCTTAGAAAAGGCAATACTTTAGTCTTTTCAGTCTGAACTGCAGTTTTGCATTAGAAAAAATCGGAGCACCTTGTGCATGCATACTGAAAAGTCTTAAAAGTATTCATTGCAGAAAAGTAGAATGTCTTACTGGCCCCATCTTGCAGTCAAATGACTTTGTTTACATACTGATTCCCTATTCAGGGATATGCCTCAATGACCTGTCTTTTGGCTAATTAAGGTTTGAAAATTCTAATCCGCACCTTAAATCTATAAATGATAGTCAGCTGAGAAAATTTATGCTCCTGTGAATATCTCTGTACATCACAAGACCTATGCATTAACCTTTAAAGACTTCTATAGTAATGAATCAGAGTGTTTTAAACACTTATGAGTGATCTCTTCTCACTTCATTAATGACTCTACTAATTATATAGTTAATCATGTCATAGTGAAAGCTGAAAAAATAGATAACAACCATGGCTCCTCTTTTCATGATGTCATTGTTCTTTCTAGTTTCACTGTAAAGACATAGTAGCATTAAAAAAAAATTGATTATATACAAGTTTATATTGGACTTCATTGAGGAAAACAATTGCTTTTATGGCAAGAAAAGACCGAGATACTGTGTTTCAGGATTTCAGTCCATAATGCTGAGATTTGTGTCTGTTCAAAACCTCTTTCATGGATTTATTTCCAGGGTATTGTATCAAAAACTGGGCCAAAGCCACCGTCATCTTGGGACAACCACAATACAAATGAAGAAATGGAATCAAGCATAACACAAATCGGTTGGACAAGGAACCCCAGTCCTGGCACAGAGGGATTATAGAGCGGACAAGATGTTCTTTCTTCTCATACTGCTTCCTCTATTTTTAACTAGCAGAACGTAAAACAGAAGGCATGAAGAGATGCATTTGTACCTCGATCTTACAACAGGTGGCCTGCAAGCAACAAAGGACACTTGCCACACTTTCCAGACCAGATTGTGGTTGAGAAGACTCATGAAAACAAAGAGGGGAAAAGATCTCACATAGGAACTCACATTACGGTCTTCAGCACCTGTGATGTAAAACACTGCGCACACCCTATGTCTTTCCTCATGCCTACTTGAGTAGAACATGGAGGTTACAAGTTCTGCACATGTTGCCAGGCTGTCCAGAGAGTAGCTGCATTGCTACCACTGTCCTCTCCTTTCTCAAAGGAATAATCAGTGATGTATCAATCTTAAAATTGCGTCTTTTCACACAGTAGAAAAGTGTTAAGAGCAAGTATCAAAAATGTATAAATAACCATGCTATTTCTCCTCAGGGTTTATCCTGCATATGGATTTATCTCAAGTATTATCATTTGGTGTCCATGTTAGTTGCTTCTCTAAGTGGTGTCATTGAACCACAGCCTATATAAAAGTATGAGAAAGACTCTTCGTTTAGTAGCAATTCAAGCTCCAAGTTCTAGAGGGAAAATAATAATATGGATAGATAACGGAATCATAGAATATCTCAAATTGGAAGGGACCCATAAGGATCATCTCCTGGCTCCTACAGAACTACCAAAAACTAAGCCAAATAAGAGCATCATTCAGAAACTCCTTGAACTCTGACAGGCTTGGTGTCACATTCACTTCCCTGGGAATCTGTTCCAGTGACCCACTACCATCTCAGTGAAGAACGTTTCCCTAATGTTCAATCTGAATTTCTCCTGATGCATCTAAATTCCTATCGTGGGTCACCTGAGAGAGGAGATCAGCACCTCCCATTCTGCTGCCCTCCCTGGGGAAATAGTAGACTATGGTAAGGTCACCCCTCAACCTTCTCTTCTACAAGCAGAACAAGCAAAGAGACGCCAGTCACTCTTCACAAGTTTTATGCTTGAGACCTTTCATCATGTTGGTCACGCTTCTCTGGCATTCAACATCATCTTGCCCAAAACTGCACATAGTACTCAAGATATGTCCATACCAGTACAGCATAGAGTGGGACAACCACCTCCCTCAATCATCTGCTGATGATGTGCTTGATTTTGGGTGCCAGGGCACACTGTTGAATCCCATTCAACTTGCTATCGACCCAAACTCCCAGGTCTTTTTCTTCGGAAACCATCTCGTCTCCTCTAGTCTATATGTATAAACAGCATTACCCCATCCCCGGTGCAAAATACAGCACTTGCCCTTGTTAAATTTCTTATTTACGTGTTTTTCATTTATTTTTATTATTTTGTTTATTTGTTTGTTATTAATATTACATGAAAAATCAGGCCAGTTACAGGGAAGATGATCTTCCTTTTAAAAAAACCTGAATTTGTTGTAGAAGGAATGGATCTTCAAGACGGGAAACATATATTCTGTTCACTATGAGCTGAAACTACTTGTTCAACTAACACTCTGGAAATTCATTGTTTGGATAAATGTGTCTTAGCTTGATCTACTTTCTCAGAAGTTAGATACCCCATTACAACTGTCCCTTAAGACATAAAAAGGAAAAAATAAATTAAATTAGTGATAACAGGTTTACAAGGTGGTCTGATTACTTTTGGAAGTCCAGATGATACTTATCTGAAAATACTTCTGAAAGTCGTATCAACTCCATCAATGTTTGTGGTGAATCTTATACACTTCTGAACGCTTTGAATTTCTGATTTTTAATAGATCAACTGCATCTGATGATAACTGAAACCGAAATGAGGGGTTTTTTGATTTATATTTTGTCTCAGTGAATCAGTTGGTGCTGATATCTACCAGATATGATTTATGTATTCCCATCTGCTGAAGGTGAAAAATAGCTTTCTTATTGCCTAACAGACTTTGCAATAATTCACTCAGAAGGAAAAGGGAACCTCTCACATTCCCTGTGCATCCAAAGCTGCTTCTCATTTTGTTTGCACTCTGTAGAGAGCATGTGAACATTATGGAGTAAAAGTCACATGCAACAACCAGTTATTCTTAATCATTCCTTTAGCTTAGAAAACACTTTACTTCTCTCAGACATTTGAGCTGTGCTTTTTGATACCTTAAAATGCAGAACGAATATTAAAAAAATGAAAAAAGTAGCATGTAAACTTTTACTGAGAACAAGCTTATAAACAAGGACTATCTCTAGTTTTCAATTTATCAGACTGTATATTTGAAACATAACTGGAATTAATCTTTACTTGATTGTGCTGGCATATAAACATATCACACAAAATAGAGTAGAAGCAAGGAAATTCAACTCTATGCTTTCAACATTTTTTAATAATCTAAACAAGCAATTTAAAAATTGTAAAATCATAATACCTGAGAAAAATTACCTTTATTTTATTGTTAAATCGTTGCTATATAATAAGTTTATCCATTTTCATGAAGCACAGTCTGATTCTTTCCTTGTATTGTCTTTTCAATGCAGTCGTGGGTGGGAACATCCTGATGGGAACATTTGAGCTTTGAGAATAAGCTTGTCAAAATAGATACAAAAATATTTTCAGAGACAATTTAGAACAGTGAATACTTGAATTTTTCCCTACTGGAGTCAAAACAAAGTAAGCAAAGTCTTCAACCTTTATTGACATTATCAGTTCATCTAAAATATGTTTATATTAATTACATACTTTGAGTAGGTTATGCTTGACATAATGAAACACATTTCTTGGGATTAGGAGAGGCTGATGCTATCTCAAAAGAAATTAATTATAATGATCCTGAAGAATAAATTTGGATTTCTGTGCCTTCCAGATTGCCAGTAAGATGATAGTCCCTAGGCCTTTTTATCCGCTCTGTCTGTGGTGATGGACAACCCACAAGAAGACCTTGTGCAAGCTCTTTGTTTTCCAGTTCAGAAGCAGGGAAGATACCATGCCATTTGTAAAGTAGTCTGAGGCATGGTGATGAAGTTTCTGTTTACCATTAGTGCTTCTGCTCTTCAAGATGTTCCACTGTCTCTTTGCATGAATACTTAGATGACTAAACAAGCCAAATTGCACTGCTATTTGAACACACTACCTCCTCCTTTAATACTTCTATAAGAAAATTATTCTATATTGGTGATTACATATGCAGTGTGCTGAGTTGTGAAAAAGTATTCCCAAGAATGCAAAGAAATGGTTCATAAAATTGTTTTGCCTCAGCTTAAAATACTCATAATTCAATAGACAGGATACCAAACATAAATTATTTTGATGGAATGTATTGTGCTGGGAAAGGACACTATACCAAGCAAGGAATATTGATGTGTGTAAAATGAGATTGTCACTCTTTCTGACATAAATGTTATTTCTCTTGAGAATAAACCTCTATCAATATCCTTAATAGTTACAACCTCTAGCAAATAATCCTGTCTGAACACAATAGGCAGTGATAAAAGACAACATTTTGCTTTGTTTCATAAGTTAAGTGAAGATTCTAGCAGAACTTCTGAACCGGATTCACTGGATTTTAATCCCACTAAATTATTTTGGCTCTCTGCAGGTCAATTCTTATGTGGCTCCTATTTCTTTCAGTTGTAGCCATTCTTCCTTTTCTTTCAGTTGATTCTTTTCTTAATATTTCTCATGTTAACATGGGGAAAAGAGGAGTCTTGAATTCCAAGTCCCACCTCTCTTGAGTATTGTTTTTTATAGAAATTCCTTGATAACTCTCATTGCCCTCTTTCTAAATTCTACACAACAGTGCTAGGGATTTGCTCCTTTGTTCCTAGACTTTTTAATTCCTCTGCCTCTCCTTCTTCTCTTCTGCATGTACTGTTCCATGTTCCATTTTTCTATTCTTCTTTATCTTTCACAAACCCTTTTTACTGCAGTGCAGTGAGACTGCTTTCAAAATTGAGCAGTGATTCTTTTATCTCAAAGGTGGATTCCCATAACACCTACAGCTTCAGTGACCTGTAATGCTGTCCTGAGACCAGCCAGAATGCTGCTTTCATTTCCCCCAGATAGCCACAGTCCCTCAAGGGAATGAAAGGCATCCTAGATATGCATCTTCAGCTGTCAGGAAAGGCCATGGGAAACAGTACAGCTATGGGCACCAAAAAGCCCTTTTGATCATGAAAAGTGTTTTATGCCTGATTATACAGACCCTAGAACATATTGTGTTGCTGAGAGGAGTCTCAGCAGTCCCATCAAAGGAAAGGATCAAAGGAGGATAAGTAGACTGATAGTTTAGGTAAGGGGTGATCAAACAGGGGAAGCTTACTTGTGAGCAAAAATTGGGGATTATGTTGTCAAGCTTGCTTTCACTAAATACCATGGAATATATTTAGCTAGCTCCCTCTGGGACAACTGGAAGAATGTAAAGTGTTTTTCAAAATTCCATCTTAGATGAGAGAAAGTGTTACACTTTGCAAATTATTATTTTCATTCTCTGTCATTGAGGATTCCCTAGAGGCACTGCAGCTTTAAATGGCAACTTGTTTGAATGAGCATTGCTGCAAGGATTGTAAGAAGCATCAAAACCCATTTGAACCATTGAGTTACCTGGTAATTACAAGGGAAATTTATAAAACAAGACAGCATTGGAACATTGATTCGTTGTTTAAATATTCCCTTTGTTCATACACTTCCTTTTTTTTCCCCAAAAAAGTGAAAATTAAAAGAGAAAAGAAGCACCCTCATTCTTTTAACCATAGTAAATTGTATTAAGGCAGCAGTTAGCAATTACTAGCATAAACAATTGCAGTTCTTGGTGAGACAGGGTCTCAGAGATGCATGAAAACCTATAAGTGGAGGCTTCCTCAAGCTTCTCTACTTATACTCAAGATCCAGAAATGAAAGAATGAATTCTGCAGTCACTCATCAAATAAGGATGTGACATACTGAATTTGTCGGATGTTCTTTTTAATCAATGCAAACAAACAAAATTTCTCACAGGCATGCTGGTATCACTGTGTCAGAAAAATCTGGATGAATTTGAGAATTTCTGCTCCACAGAAGCCTTGATAATTTCAGGTAAATTCCAGGTATATTTGAAAATACATTTTCGCCTTATCCACCTGTAATACCTTGTTTCTGAGGCATAAACTCTCACCTCAAGTATTGCAAATATCTATTTCCACATCAACCAGCATAGCATTACTAAATTGATTGTAGTTCATCACTTATTATAATAATGACACTGATCAATATTTTTGCAAAATAACTAGGAAAATGTATTTGTTAGAGGAAAGGCATCATTGTCTGTCCAGGTTAGGTAAACAACATGTGTTGCTTAAAATACAACATCAGTCCTGAAAAATCTGGTATTGGAGAGGTGTGGAACATGCACTTAAGTCTAAGCAAATCTGTGGCATAAGGAATAATCCATTTGTTTCCCACCATCAGAAAGCTTTCCTCTTGCTTTGCTTGTCACATTAAATATTGAAACCTTCTGCTGAGCAGTGGAAATATTGGAAGCCCTCTGTCTAGGTCTGCTTGAAGAAACATTATTGATACAGAGTGTGCAACACATTTCCTTTGTGTAATTTATGGGTTTGATTTTCTCATACACTGATTTTTGCACAGAGGGGAAGGGGTCAAACTGCATTGTCAGCTATCTCTTATGATGTAGTTTTAGGCTTGAAGAGGCATAAAACAGTTTTGAAAAGGTCATTCTGACCAAGGAATCAATTCAAGTTACAGAGATTGCAGAAAAATTCAAGACATGAAATTTTACAGAAAATTTATGCAAGGGTATGAAATTCTAGCAATCAGTAATTAGTTTGCCCTTGTGTCAACTTTTATCCACTTCCTTTCAGAGAAATTTGGAAAAAATAGTCAGTCAGAAAAGAAATATCCCTACTTGACAGTTCCAGAAGAAAACATGGATTGTTTTTCAGTGTAAATTTAAGATGAAAAAAATCAGATGCTCATTTTGTAGAATATTTTGAAATGTTCTGGATTTTGTTGTGCTTCAGAAAAAGGTAAACTTGTTTTACCTCCTTTACAGCAGAACTAACTGATGCCTTTGTTACTTGTAAAGTTTTCTCACATGAGATGTTGTGTCACCTAGTTGATTATTATGCAGGACTTCTGTTTACAGACTAAAAGCAAGTACTGATAATATTGCATGTAACACTCTTACTGCTCAGATTTCCTGTGCCATTACAAAGATGAATTTGATTACACAGCTTGATTTTCACAGAGACTTGGTAAACTGATAGAAGGGTTTGTACGCAAGATTTTATTCATATTTAGCCTCAGGCTGTGTCTCATGCACTATCATGCCACAAAAAAACAGATTTAATTTAATTTAATAAGTAAAAGAATAGGATCCCTCTTCACTACTTTTGTTTTTTAAAAAGAAGAAGTCAAGTAAATATAGAGAAAGGCAGCAGATTTTGATTCCTTGTGGCACTCTTGCAAAACAAGAAATACATTTTTAGGATACAAACACAACATTTAGATGAAACATTATAATACATTTAACCTTTGACTGAATTAAGAGCACAGATTTTGTGCCCAATGAAACACAAATATGAAATTTTGAATTCGGAAAAAAGTGTCCAAAATATTCCTGACTGATATGTACAGGGTTCAGACAAGAGGACTTGATTCAAGCCCAGAGACACTACCTTAAAATCTTTATGCAACACTTTCACAAGTGCCATTTTGTGAGAAGTCAAGAAAAGTATTGAGAACTTTATTAAGAAAGGCAAATGTTAAGTGTTTAAAGCTCATCTTTGAAAATACATTAATATCCAAAACAGAATTAATTTATTCAAAGTTTGAAAAAAACGTAAAAAATGAAATTTTTTGAAGTTCAGGGTTACTACAAATATTTGTAAGGAAAATTAACCTAAAAAAATGGCACGGGTTGCTCAGTTGATCAAATTACGGAAAAAAGAAACAAACCCAGATTGGAATTTTAGCAATGTATTAAGACAAATGTGTAAATGTAAAGACATTCTGAAGTCCATTGTTTATTTATCATGGTCTATCAGATAGATATATAATTAGCGATTTCTTAGAGTTGTGTTTTTCAGTTGTACCTAATACAGCATAACTGTCAAGTAAGTTAATGAGTACGTAGGGATTCTTAAATCACAGATTGCATGGTTGCAGTGTGTATACATTAAATCCATATGCTAAAAATGATCTGGGTGATACTGAAATCCTCATCTAGACAGGATGCTACTTCTCTCAGCAGCAGCTGTGCTTATTAGCAATTCCTTTTGCCATTAATTGGAATTGCCAAACTGGATGTCCTTGACCTTTAAAGGGTAAAAGTAGGGACATTTTAGTAAAAAGCAACTCTTTTTAAATGAAATAGGACACTCCAAATAAAGGGCACATAAAATCAGCAGTAACTTTTGAAACTTGGGTAGTGACTTTTCACAGATATTAGCAAGACTTTATTCCATAGTGAAGTCACCTAAACTGTGTCTGAAAAGTTACATAACGGTGCTCAACTTATTTAAAAAACCTATATGGGAAGAAATAAAGTGTCAGAACCATGTAACCAATCAATTTTTAAATCCCTTTTCTCCCTCTCAGTGTGTTCATCTTGGTGATTAGTTTACACAAACTTTCTT
The DNA here is from genome assembly GCA_035583135.1 of Lophotriccus pileatus. Lineage (NCBI taxonomy): Eukaryota > Metazoa > Chordata > Aves > Passeriformes > Tyrannidae > Lophotriccus > Lophotriccus pileatus. Next base: position 101,134,506 of record JAWWES010000081.1, on the reverse strand, counting down.
TGAATCCAGAGCTGATAGCAGATGTGCTTGGCCAGGGTGATTGCTGATATAAAAAGATTTACTCTTATCTTCTCAAGCTGGCCACGGTTCTCTCTTGAAATATAATTTCTGCCCTGAGAAAAGGCAGTCTTGAGGAAAGCAGTGTCTCCTCCCCAAAAACCGTGCACCAACCTTACCTTCCTCTTGTGGCTTTGTTGCCATGTGTTTGCATCTGAAACTATTCAGATATCTTTATCTGATGTGAGGGATTGCACTGTGGATTCCACTGGAAAACATTACATGGCCTCTGAAAGAGCATTAAGTATTCTGGTGTTTCACTCAATTCTCACTGGTAGGTACTGCCTGGACTGCTTCTCATTGATTTTCTGACATATTTAAGAGTAGGAGTTACTTCATTTTCTCAGACCTGGTTAGAATTATACTCTGTGTCATACACAGCATTTCTATGACACAAAAATTTTAATTTACCAAGAAAGGTTTATTTTCTTTTTTTCTAGCAATGCCAGTGCTGATACCCATGTTCAAGAAGCAGTCAGATTTTCCTTTGTTATTATCTCTCTGTGCGCCAGACAATGCATTAGTATAAAGCACCTCTGAGCCATGTTGTGCCATCAACATTTTGAAGCACTTTGAAAGTGCATTGAAATCAACAGGGAGTCCTATTTAATAGGCAATTGTATTGCCTTGGGATGTTTGCTAAAGCCACACTGTCTTCTGGAATGAGAAAAGCAAGAGAAAAGAAATTGGCACATAATTAGAAAATATGGTTCTTTCCATACAGTTTGTTCAAACTAAAGCAGTTCTGTTGCTCTGGATGGAATTTTTTTTAGGTAGGCACGGAGAAATAATCACGAAAAGAGGGGGACCTTGGATGACAGTGCTCATAGCACATGAGCAGCTTTGAGAAATGCTGTTTTGTTTTTAATCAGAAAGTGAAGGGCTGGCAGCTGGCTGCCCTGGGCTATAATTTAGCAGAGCACTCCAGCATGTAAGCTAATGGGACTTCAGTAGGTCCTCAAGGTGCTGATTCAGCAAAACCTGTCCCTTCCCCTCAGCAGAGCTCTGCCTCTCCACTGGAGATAGAGACTTCCTGCAGTGCCTGCACTCCTTGTGCTCTCCAGTTGACTGTCCCTCAGGAAACTACTCAAAGCTAGGCTCTTCTTTTACTTAGTGGAAGTGGACAGAAAGGCACGACAGAGAGAGATTTAAGCCTCTTGCCAAGTTCATACAAAGCAACACTGAATAGTAATTTCATAGAGATGCCAGACAGTAGCAGAAATGCTACACCACTTTCTCTCCCTCACTTTAACCTGAACAGGGTCTTAAGCCTCCAGACAAGCAGGGGGGACAGAATTATTTGCCAAAAAGCTTGGTGTTGGCCAGAATATTCTCTGTGTTACTGAGAAGCACAGTGAAATTATGTTTCCTTATGTGCCACTAAAGATAAGAGAAAGCTTCTCAGAGCCTTCTGCAGTGTGAGCCAAGACTTGGCATTCTGTACACAGAGGAAGATGTTGGTAGGAAGACAGACACTGGAAGACAGACACAAAGAGAAAAGCCTTTATTAAGTGCTCTAGAAGGATCAAAATAGCCTTTAACAATAAATGTGTAATTTGAACATCTGACTAGGGAACTTTGTGTGGTATGAAACAGCCCAAAAGAAATCTTTATATAAAAGTACTATATTGGATTTATAAAACACACGGAAAGTAAAAGCTTCTAACATGGCTATGGAAACTGCAGCAGTTCAAAAGTGCTTTTGAACCTATTTTTAGAAAATTAGGAGCTGAGACCACTGAGTTTAGGGACTTTACTCAGAAAGAGACATGCCCCTAGAGTATTGCAAATCCAGGTGTCAGAAGTCAGTACAGTTCACAGTGCTGAGTTAGGCACTTGGTTCTCTACATACTAAATGGGAATTGTACA
>JAWWES010000081.1:101119561-101132480 GCA_035583135.1 Lophotriccus pileatus | reverse complement strand
CAGGTGTCAGAAGTCAGTACAGTTCACAGTGCTGAGTTAGGCACTTGGTTCTCTACATACTAAATGGGAATTGTACATGAGTCTCGCCTGCAGAAAACCCCTCTGGAGGCAGCTAAAGTGGACAAGGGGATGAAAATACAGTGTTAGGACTGAAACTGCCCATGGGTGATCAAAAGCTTTGGAGTTCAATGCAAGATTACAACAATTTAGTAAGGAAATCTTATCAGCCTTGGAGAACAAAACCTGCAATTCACTCTCTGCATCTTTTCAGTTGAAGATGGACAGCCCTGCAGAGCCCAGGGCCAGGAAAGCAAACAAGGTGACTGCTTTCCCCTTCTCTTTATAGCAGGATGGATGTGATCCAGCTAATCAGCTTTCTACATGCTGAAAGAGTAATTTTACTTAATATCTACCTACTGTTCATAGGTTTGTCCTGTTCTGGCTATGAATCAAGACTATTATCCAGTAGCACAATGACCTTAAGGTTACTGATACTTAAATTTTAGGACTAAAAAACTACTTTGAAAATAGTATATTAAGTTTTGAGGCTGTTCACAGTGTATGAATACAATTCTGAGGCATAGAATCTAATAGGACGTGGTGCACTATGAATATATTTTAACACATCAATATTATTTGCAGCCCAGTTTAACAAATTCCTTTGATGAGATTGTTACTTTTATTATCTAAAATGCCTTCTAGACCCTGAGTATTCAATATTTCTGAAAATTCATTTTATCTTTCGCTCTGATTTTTCATATTACGATGCCAAAAGATTATTAGAATACCGAATGGAAATTAAATACCACCCCTTATAGATGTGTTTGTAATATAACCAGCAGTGTACATGACAACCTTGAGGAATGAATAAGCACAGAGATACTGAAGCATATTTTGTACCACTTTCCACATAGTATGCCTTTCTTTTAATTCTGACTTGTTCTTTGATAATATTATAATGGACAGCAAACCCAGATTTGTCATGATGTTCACATTAAAGCTAAGACTCAATTATTTACTCACTGAAAATGAGTGAAGCACAGTAAAAAATAAGACAAAATACTACTTCTCAGAAGCCTTGGATGTAAAAATTAATTATTTTTTTTTATAATATGCAAAGATAAAAATTGTCAATCAATAAATAACATATTTTAAGCATTTAAAATAGTAATGATCTCATGCATGGTAAATTACTTGTAAGAAATGAAATTTTATTTGTCCTTATAAGAGGAATTGCAAACAACACATCTTGGAGTAAAGGCCAAAATTTTAATCTCCATCCGACAGTTAAGCTTATTTATAGGAGTAATTAATGCCAGATCTGACAGGTACTTACCTAAATGTCAGTTGCTCTGTGACTTTCATTGCAAAATGAGTTTATTTGGTCCTACAGGATGATATCTATATATAATATTTCAAAGTCCTAAACTGTTGTTAATATTAATTCTTTGTGTATTAGTCCTACTTTTAAGAAAAAGTAGCAGTTTTAATAATAACTGAGAGAGGGGGGTGGGGGAGAAGAAAAAAACCTACAAACCTAACAAATCATCCTCTATAACACTATGTTCCTGTCCTGCCACCAAAAGGAATATGGCCAAAGAAGAGTCTTGGTCAACACTGTCTCCTCTGAGTTTTATCTCTTGGTAACTACAACAGGCATTTAATTTAAGTCAGTAATTGAAGAGTTTCTGGATCAGAATCTGGACCAGAAATCACTAACTGCCAGTATTTGGTTTCTCCCTCCACCTGCATTCAGTCTTACATTTTACCTAGACAAAAGAATATGTAAACTAAGACAGTGTCTCTCAGCAAGCTGGAGATGTGATATGGAGAAGAACCAAGCATTTTTCAAAAAAAGTCGAGAGGATTTAGAGATAAAAGTCAAGACTGAGCCAAACATTAAGACGTCAGGGTTTTAATTTTGACCTGTGGGAGAGCTTTTTCTTTGGGAAATTCTCTGTTATGAAAATCTTCCATGGTTGTTCCTGCTTAGAACCGTACACTGATGTATGGAAACATAGTTCACTTTTCAAAGTTTATGTTCTTTTAATAATTCTTTAATTTCACCTTGCAAAAAACTATCAAGGAACCTCATCATTAGGCTGTAATCTAGTTGGAAGTTTAATTGGAGAACTGTAATTCTTAGACAGTAGAGAATGATTATTTCTGATCAGTTTTATTCCTCTCCACTGAAGTGCTTCACAAGCATTAACTGAATATGAAACTCTTCTGTGGAATGTGATTACTTTTGTTTTGTGAATAGGACAACAAATGAGAAAAAGGCACAAGGAATAGGATTAATTTTGCCTGGTTTTGCTGCTTAAAAAAATCAGGTGTATAGTTTAAGGTGGTCATCTTAAAGTCTCTCCCATGAGTGCAGAAAACATTGTTGATAAACCAGGGATGTTTTCATTATTGCTGAGCAGGGCTTACACAGGGTAAAGGCCTTTTCTGCTTCTCACCCTACCCACTAGTAAGGGGGCTGATTGTGCACAAGGAGCAAGGAGAGGACACAGCTGACTCCAGCTGACCAAGGGGGCATTCCAGACTCTATAACATTTGGCTCAGTATGTAGACCTGGAGGAAGAAGAGGTAAGGAGGGATACTGTTGATCCTTCCAAGTCATCATTATCTATGACAGAGCCCTGCTTTCCTGGAGGTGACTGAACACCTGCCTGCCTATGAGAAGAGGTGGATGAATTACTTGCTTTGCTTTGCTTGCATGCACGGCTTTTCCAATACCTATTAAACTGTCTTTATCCCAACCCATGACTTTTCAACTGTTCTCACTTTACCCTCTCCCCTGTCCTGAGGATATGTGTGTGAGAGTGTGTGTGTGTGTGTGTGTGTGTGTATGTGTGTGAAAATTGTCTGTCTGTGCAAGTAGCCAGTGAGAAAAGGAGAGCCTTTTATTCACCACACAAACAGAGAAAAATCTCTGAGGAGCAGACAAAGCTCCCAATTAGGGCAGTTTTTCTACCTTCCCTGAGAAAGAAATACATAAAAATAAGATCCATGCATTAAGTGCTTATTCAGTATAATTAGGCAGCTCTTTTGGGTGATTGTTCTTCAGTCCATAACTCATGAAGTACATTATCTGTTAGGACTGGAAGTCAGTTAAACTGTAACATTATAACTTCATGATCAGACATTTAAATGACAGGGTTCTGGTTAGTTCCATGACTGGATGATTGAAGTTTTATGATCGGGAGCAGAACACCATTAAATTGACTCTTTAATAGAAAGGGTGAGTGTAGCTTGCAAAGAAAAAAAATGAAAGACACAGGCAGGCAACTGGATGTCGTTATAATTACTAGGAAAAATATATTATTTTAATGCAATCTGGGTAAAGCCAGATTCAAACCTTCTCCATAGTCACAGACAGCTAAAGGACTGCAGTTGACAGGCAGCATTCATGTTGCCTGTAAAGCTCTGGGCTAGATGTTCCTATGTGGGCTGTCTTATAATTACCAACGTTGCATTACAATGAGTAAAATATACTAGTCCTACTAAAGAAGGTTGTTGTTTTTCTTCAATGGACTTCAATGAATGTGGTTCATAATCTCTTAGATCTAGAAGAACACTTTTCTAGGGATATATTCCCCATTCAACACATTTCCTTACAATGTCTCAAAGATATTTTCTGATTTTCCACATGCAGGGGATGTACACCATCCTCTCCACAAATGGTCACACACAGAGCTTGCTACAGTGCAAAATACAAAGCTCAGTGCCAGTGATGAGCTTCTTTCTCATTCAGTCAATTGGCTGTATACAGTTGCTCCAGAAGTGTTCTTGCTGATGGGTTAAATTACCTGTTCAATGCAGAATAATATTGTCCCCCCTGAATGCCTTTCAGCACAGTCAGAAGCACACATGTGCACATTTTCCTTCCATCAAACAGTAAAAAACATCTCGGATGCCTGTGTAAATTCTTAAGTGTGAATATATTGTAACAGATCTTTAGGAATCTTTGACACTCAGGTGTGCTCCTTGGTTTTGCCCTGCGCATCAGAGTCTTTCTGGTTATCTCTGGTTATTTTATTTATTTTCGGACACTTCTTGCTGAGAGCTCTTAACTTGGCATGAATGTCTTCTGTGGGGGCATGTTTTGAAGAAATGGTGATTGGTTTTGAAGAAATAAAAATCTGCCTTGAAAAGAGTTTTTCAGGATTCAAGGTGTTCATTACCCAAATGTCCACAATTATAAGGGTGCAAACATGGTAAACCAATAATTTTCATGAGGTAGAATTTTTTTAGCGTTTTTTCCATACTGATCACATGCCAGAATAATGAAAATGCAAGTATGTTCAAGAACTTATAATCCTCAAAAAAAAAAAGAAAAATGCCATTTCTGTTCTGCGATCCTTTGAGTCTCTTGAGATGCTATCCCTGTGTGCATATTATAGGCAGTCTAAAGCACCCCTTTTGAATGATTATTTTATTCCTCTTTTTAAAGTGAGATGAGGCAGAGAAAAAGAAAACAACGAAGTCTGAAGTCATGCAGATCTGTAAAACTTGTCAAAATAACATTGTCAATTACTTTCTCAGAAGAGTGGTGGTGGTTAGTGGGATTCTGTAACAGTGTACTTCTTTGAGAGTTATTGATTACCCCAGAGAATCAGAATCAAAAATGCATTTGAATTGAAGCATTAGCTAAGTAATCCCAGATCGATTTTCCCTTTTACTGAGAAGTCTTGTAAGCAAATTATAAAGGAAAATTTTAAATAGGAACAAGCTACAGAAAGGGAAATGTAGAGGGTCAGGTTTTGGTAGAAGGAAATTATCACTTCCCCCAAAAAGAAGAAAAATGTGGAGATAATCCACAAATGATAACACTAAAAACATTGAAATCTTTATTAAATACTCAAAAGTGGAAATAGAGTGTAACTGATATTACTTGGAACTTAGTAAATGTAATACAGATATAAATGTTGGTAAATACAGGAAAAAATCCATGTCAGGAGAAGTAAGGATATTTTTGAAAATATGTTAGGAACGAAGCACAGTAAAATTATTCATAAATGATGAAAAAAACCTGCACATGTTCAATGAATGTTTCTGCCCTTAATTTGCAAAATAACAGGATTCTGTGACTTGTTTTCAGAGGAAGACTATACACTTTCCAATTTTTAGTACCCTGGAGATGTGATTCACATCTATCCAGAGACAGATATCTTAAATATCAGCCAGTTTTGATAAATTGAATCCAATTTGTTTGAGATAATCTTTGCTCTCTGAATATATTACAGAAATTCAAAGAGAAGCAAAATAATTCCCTGAATTTGAAAAGAGCAAGGGCCTAAAGAACTGTTGGCTGACCCAACTGAAATTAAAGGGAGAAGGTTGGAGCTTCATAGGAGCATTAGCTGACAACAAAATTGAAACATAACAGTAGAGCAGAAGTCCTTCAACAAAAGTTTTTGAAGAGTAAGTCCTATTTCTGTTCTTTGAGGTTAGAAAATTAGTTAATACCAACAACATTATAAACTGTAATAGATTTGGTATCACCATGAGGACAATAGTACTCTAGAGCACTACTAAAATTCATGTTAAATGGATAATGACGAGTGAAAACTATTGCCAATGGGTATTTGTTTTGAAATAGAGGTCCTAGGAGGATTAAGACCAACCTGACACCGAGCATTTTCATCAGTGAAGGTGGCAGTAATAAACATTGCACAAAATGCAGGTGTAAATGCCACAAGGACTTGAGGATGAGCAGTGTGATTCATCACATAGAAGGCTCTGTATTACATGACAAGAAAGACTCCATTCAAACAAAAATGGAGGTTTTAAACACAAAGAAATATGAAAATCTATATCTAAAAGAAGCGGGTACCTGTAGAAGTGGAGATCTCACACTTTTAAGGAAAGGAATGACTTATAAATTATCTGAATCCAAGAGAGAAAGCAGCCCAGTTACTGTCAGAGGATGTGACAGAGGGGTTGAAGACAGCTCCTGGATGAATAGGCAAGGGATTAATGAGTAAAAGGAGGGAGATAATGTTGTTTTTGGAGACTGCCACAGTCAGAGCATTAGTAGGATTTCCCTGTACAATTCTGATGTGCATATTTAACAAATGTTTTGAGGGAAAAATGTTGGGAAGAAATTTTGTAATTTGAAAGAGGTAAAGAAAAAAAGCTAGACTGAAAATTCAGACATGAGTAACAGCTAGCATAAACAATTGCTGAATGTAGAGCATTAAATTGTTGCTTGTATAGTTTGATTTATAGAACTTGACAATAATTCTCTGTGAAATGCAGCAAGGTAGATCTTAGCTTTGCAAACACATTTTCTACAACATAAAACAGTCAGTGTGTATTCCCCAGACTAAGAATGGAGAAAGGCTAACATTTTCTGTTATTTATTTTTAACTGCAGCATTATTAAACAGAACTGAAACAGCTACAGTACCAGTGTTACAAATGCAAAATTCAGCCCTTACTGAAATCAACACAAACATTCTTACTTTTTACCTGTCTCCAGCTATCAGTGTGGTGCAGAGTTAACATGTGTAGCAATGGGTGAGGTCCAGGGCCATAAGTAAAGCTTCTAGATGATACTATAATGCACATAACAGCTAGTAATAATAGTGCAGTATAATCTCTGGAGTATTTCTTTGGAAAATTAGCTGTGATTAGCCTGCCTTCAATATTTCAGATTCCTATTTAAATTCATCTAAAGGGAATGAGATGCTTATGAAACCAAGCTTATTCTTATTCTCACACCTACTGAACAATTTCTACACTAAATAAGCACACAGAGTCAAATAATTCAGTATAGTTCAACAAGTTTTTTTTAAATACCATTCATAGGACCAAAAAAAAAACCTCAAAAAACAACAAACCAAAAACAGTCCACAGAGAACTATTTCTCCAATGTTTTGTGTTTTTTGTGGGTTTTTTGGTTTTTTGTTTTTTTTTTAATAACCTAATACATGTAGAATCTCTCCTCTGGAGTGCGCCCTTTCAACAGAGACAGTGATCTAGTCTTTGTATTACAGACACTTGAGTCTAAAAATCATTAAGTATAGAAACTGCTTGCCACAGTGCCTTTTTATAGCCTTTTTTTAAGAGTTATGGATGACTTTGCTTCTAAGTGAAGGGGGGAAAAAAAGGGAAAAGAGTTTTATATCTCATTACTGAACAAACTATTTTCTTAATTAGCCTTTGCTTAAGTTCTAGTGCCCGTCTCTAGTTTAGGTGCATTCCCTTTTATCTGCATGTTTATCTAGATGCATTAACATGATGGCCTGAACAGTGATTGTGTAATGAGCTATATAATTGATTTAAGATATGTACTTAATATCAAGCAGGTGGTTGAGGTAACCTATTATTACTGCAGGATTAGATTTCAGTAATATGTTCCCTGTCCTGTCTTTTTTTTTTTTTTTCCTAAGAGAACAATGGCTTGAGTAGCTGGTTAAGTAACTGTTATCACAGATATTTTACATGTATCTAGTGGAACTGGGCTCAGATAATTCTTGGGGTATGTCCAATGACATTTAGTGTAAATAATGAACCAAAACATTATGCCTTAGCATTTTGCAGAGTAATTACCCAAACAGAATAATTCAAAATAGGTCATTATAGATTTAAAATGTGAATGATGAACAGCCTATGTAAAATTGCTTGGAGAAATATAGTTACTATTGCCAAAACATTCCTTACTCTATAGAGGGTCTGATTGTAGGATCATGTGGAGCAGGGAGAGTTCTCAAACTGAAGTCCTTAAGTGCCTATCACCTGCAACAGCAGAAATTGCTGTGATTTTTTTCCCCCTGCTTTCCCCTCTGTTTCAGCTCTATTGCTTTCAAAACCTCTGCCCCCCCATGTTGCCTGAAATCCCAGCTTCATACCTCTGTGTCCACCCACACAGGATTTTGTGTTCAGAAGGTTGTTAAATATCAGATTACCTATAAAATTCAAAGTAAAATATTGTTTCCATGCTCTTCTGCTTCAAAAGAAAAAATCTGGACTTAGAGCACAAAAAAAATAATATGCAAAATATTTTTATATGTATTATACCAATTATTTTGCAACAGTACATACTAGTGAAATAAGTACATAAGTCTTCCTCTCTGTTTATTCCACTGCAGATGAGCTGATTTGGTTATTCAGACACATGTGTTTATCTCCTCTGATTTTCCAGGAAACCATATTAAAATGCTGGAAGCTAGAAGTCCTCCAGCTAAAAGCTAAACCATTGAAATGATGTGATCGCTAAAAGAAGTTACACCTTAAGAAAGATTTACTGTTTTCTTTTCAGACCTAAGTGCAGCATGTTCCTATCATAGTGATTTTTCCTAGATCTTTAAAATCAGTGGACTAATATAAAATTTGAAATGGTAGATAGGGGAGTATAATAATACTACAGATGGCATTAGTGTCAGGTATTAGTTCAGAAAGGGTGAGAAATATCATATTTTAAACCAAAGTCATTCTCGAAGTAAAAGACCACAGCTTAGATATTCCTTTTGCCACCTTTATCACATGTCAGCTAGAGGAGCTCTGGTAAGTAAATATCTGATATACAGGATTATTGTCCCACATCCAGCCTGCCACATATGGTATTACATCACCTGCCCCATCAGCCACCTCATTAGTTGTCTGGTCTAACCATCACCATGGTAACAAGGGAAAAAACCTTTTCTCCATCATTGCTGCCCAGCAGCATTAGGTAACACACATCTTTGGTTCAGTGTGAGCACTGTGGCAGTCAGCACAAAACCCTCATCACTCCCTATGGATCCTGCTTCACCCCGGCAGCTGTGGGAGCAGCAACAGGTATTTCCTGTGACTAAAGGAAAAGCTTCTGATGACAACCTCTTTAACGAGCATAGATTTTGTAACTCAATTTTTTGTGAGCAACTTTAGTTTCTATTTGCATTGACTGTAGCTCTGTGCACCTACTACAGAGCTTGTACCTCTGCAGCTCTAGCCTGCCAAGGCACGCTCAGGACACTGCTGTGAGTGGCAGGATGAGACCCCTCTCTGGCACTCTGCCTCTTGGCAGTGCTGTGCTGGACCAGAGAGCATCCTCTTGAGCTAAACTCTCTTCAGTCCCTGGGCAATGTTTTTTCTTCATCTCTTACTAATGATAACTGAGGACTGTAGCCAAAATATGTTCACTTTGCTGAGAAGGTTTTAACCTCTTTCAGAGATTTTCAGACCAAGTGCAATTGTTTTCTTCTATATCCCATTATCTAGTTGTTTTGCAGAAAATTTATCTTCATATTTTGGACTCACTACCCTACTCTTTCCAAAGTATTTACATCAGCAACCCCACTGCATAGATCTGGTGTGCGACTAATGCCAGAATATTCTTTATGTTTACTGTAACTAATAAAAACATAAGCAGTTTTTAAAGTTACAGTTTTTAAACTGCATATATGCAGTAAAACCATTGGAAGCAACTGAAAATTTTTGCTAAAAATAGCTCTTCCCTTTTTTACAACAGAAAGAAAGTCATTGTTTACCAATATTCTGCTGTCTTAATTATGTGTTGTCTTTAGTAGGGTAACTGCAAGTCTGCAATTAAATAATTACATCTGAAAATCTTTATTCCCCTCCTCCAAACAAATTAACAACAGCAAAAGATGGAATTCCAACTTCTAAAGAGCTTTCTACATGAAAAAATCTGTTGGCATAGATGTACTTTTTCCTGGGACTTCAACTGAAATTCGGCAACATTGATGAGTAATTTTTATTGTAAAACCAGGCAGAGATAGTGCAAATTTGCCTTTAAATATCTGCTGATTATTTCCACCTTCACCTCTGCAGATGTGCACACATATGAATATGTATAAAAATTAGTACTTGTGAGTAATGTAGAATATTATTACTCTATACACGTCTGGCTGTAATATCTGGATATGACATGTTATCTCCATACAAACACACATTTAGTTCAGATGAAAAAGAGTTTTGGGCATATGTGTGTTTATTATTTTTTATGCCTGACCAGGCAATGGTAGGGGCTCCTCTGTTACCCTGGCTATGGCTGCGATTCCTATAAATGTGACTTGGGCTTCTTCAGGTCTTGCAAGCTATAAATCCAAATGACTTGGCAAAACTCAGAATTCAGTTGTAAATGTAAAAGCCAGAGTATGAAAATCCTTAAATCTCTATTACTCTGGAAACAGAGACACAAATGAATGTAATTTTTTCCTATTATCTAAACAGAATCTTTCTTCCTGCAGTTTCTCCCCAGCACTATTTATCCTGTACTGTAAGGTTATCTCTTCACAGAATGAATATGATCACTGGATTTTGTTGTTTGGGATTTTTTTTTGTTTGTTTCTCCTGCATACAAACAACTGCATGTTATTCAGTTTTTCTCATCATTCACAATTAAAAGTTCAAAATTAAAAATAAATTAAAAATTACTAAACCTAGGATGGGTAGCACCTTTACTTCATATATATTCTATCCCTTGTGACAGTGATAATAACTACTTCAAATCCAGACTTCCGTATGGATTTCTCTTCCATAAAAAAATTAGAAAATTTGCCCTACTGGCATAAGAGAATATCATGAGATGATGTCAGAAACTTTGGGAGTTTTCATTATAAGGAATGGTTATTAGCTACAATAAAAGAAGACACAATTCACTGTTTGGAACACTTTAAACAGGATTAAAATTTGTGCCATCTGTGGTATCAATTTTCTGACATTTTTGGCTCATTTATATATATATATAAAATGTAATTGTACTTCAATATGTTCCCAGAAAGTCTACATATTTTGGAAGCCAGTGACAGACTGGATACAATCAAAGAGTACATCTTGTAAGAAGCTGGATTTAAAGTGTCATTACAGTACATGCTGAAGAAAGTCACTGTATTCACTTGTGCCTCCAATTGTACCAACATTACTCTTCTCTGCTTTGCTTCAGATAAGGGATCTGAAATAAAACTGCCAAAGGTAACTGAAAGTAGATTTATTTTAATCCAAACTGTGGGTAAGTATAAATGAGACATTTCAGTCATCCAAACTTAGAAGGATTTTAATCTCATTTGCTTAAGCCTTCTGCTTATCCTCCTCACCATGATGTTTCTGCCCTGCATCTTTTCACCCCGGTCCTGAACTGCCAGGTGTTTGTCTGCAATGCACTTACAAGTCAACCAAATTCTTTAAAAATGAATGGGGCTCAGCTGAGTGGAAACTCTATCACACCCTACACCAAACAACTTGTTTCTGGTGATGCCCACAGGACAGCAGAACATGCTGAAGAGTTGGAAGGCTGTTGATGGAATTCCAGAGCCAAAGCTCCCACTGTGCCTGCTCCGTGGTTTTGTTGCAACTAGTCATCCACCAGGAAACACCAAAAACTTTCTCTATCACTCTGGATGGGTAAGAAGAAACATTGGGAGATGCAGTTTCAGGCTCAGAAATTTCATGTGTAACTAGTGTCATCAGTTGGTACTAACTGGAAGCAGGAGAAAAGGGTGGTTAGGATCCCCATTGCATACACTTTTGGTCGAGGATCTGCTGGAATCTTAATTATAAGAGCATTTTTAGGGGCTTAACAGCACAAGTTTTTGCTAAAGTAAATTTAATTATTCTTAGCTCTTTGTCAGCTGGAGAAATCTATGAAAGCATTCCACAGAATTTATATTGACTGATGTGGACTGTTTGCCCATTACTTTAAAAGTGTATATCAGAACTGATTATTTGCAAGGTTCTGGCCCTTCTGAATGAAATAGCAAAACTCCCCTTCATCCCAGGCAGGATTTTACTCTAAAGTGAAGGGAAAACATCTCACTACTCCTCAAGTTTTGAGACCAATAGAAAGTCTTTTTTTTTTCCCCAGTCTTCAGTTAATATTTGTCATGTCAAAGAGCCTGAATGTGAATAAATATATATAAGTTTTGAAGCTTATATATATTTAAAATGTTATCAGTGATGGAAAATCCAGCAACAATTACTGCTTTTCATGAAGTATCTTGATATTTTTTGTACATTAGGAAGCAGTAAAATAGAAGAATATAGAGATTTCTATGATGTGGGTTATTAGTATAATGGCACTATAACCTGCAAAAAGCCAGTGTTCTAACTATGCCATGATAAAGTGTTGAGTGAAAAACATATCCTGGAGCTGTAGATAGTGAAATGATATACCATTTTAATGACATGGCATCGTTTTAAGACAGGCTTTTTTTTCCCCCTTGCATTTACAGAATATACCAATCACAGAATAGTTGAGATTGAAAGGTTATAATCTAGTACATCTGCCCTGCTCAAAGCATGGTCAGTGAGAGCAGGTGGCTCAGGATCATATACATTGGGTTTTGAACAACTCCAAGGCTGGAGACTCTACAGCCTGTACAGGCAATCCTCACAATAAAAAAAAAAAAAATCTTATGCCATATTTACATGGAATTTATGTATTTCATTTTGTGTCCACTTTCTCTGGTTCTGACAGTGAACACCACTGAGAGAAACCTGGTGTCATTCTTCTCTGCTCCGCACCTCAGGTATTGATACATGTGGATAAGATCCCCCTGAGCCTCCTCCTCACCCTCCAGGTCGAACAGTTCCAGTTCCTTCAGCCTCTGTGTATGAGGGATGCTTCTCGCCTTTAATCATTTTTCTGGCCCTTTGCCCGACTCTTTCCAGTAGCTTCATGTTTGTCTTACGCTGGGGAGCTTGGAGCAGGACACAGAACTCCAAGTGGAGTTCTAAGAGTGAGATTAGCATGTTGTGCCTGGTAGGCATTGACTTAACTTTCAGATGTAAACAACCTGTGTACTGCAGTGCTGATGATCTCAGAACCTTGATCCAACTCAGGACCAAGGGAGGCTTACCAACAAACTGAAAACAGTCAAAATACGGTTTCTTATAATGAAAAAAATAATGCTAGATGAGAGCTAAGATAGGTGTTGTTTATATGAATCAAATAGGGTTGTTTTTGT
>JAWWES010000081.1:101088482-101099399 GCA_035583135.1 Lophotriccus pileatus | reverse complement strand
GGGAGCCTCATACTTCTCCAATTTGTCAGTTTGGAATAGTTTTAAAATACAAATGATTTCTTCTTTTCTGCTACTTACTTACAATTTAAGGAATTATGGCAATGATACCTTAAATTTTGTAACCTCACATTTTCCACCTGTTTCTGGGCATCTCTAATCCTTGTCAAAGAAATTCATGCAGTGATGTAAAATAGCACCTGACGAATTTTGAGCTTGTGTGGGATGAGTTTATCTTTATTTAGAATTTCTGCAGGAAACAGTTATTCAGACTGAGAATTGCACAGGATAGGTAGGCAGCACATGAAAATAGTTGGAAACAGCTCAAATACAGAAACATGAGTTTTTCCAATGCCTTAAAACTTCATCCCAGAGGAAACACTGATATCCTAAAATTCATATGTAATTATCACAGACCAGATCTTCACACTTCATACTTGTCTATTCTCTGCTAACCCAACAACCCATGAATTTGAAAATGAAGGACTAAGAAGATCTATATGCTCTAGCAAAGGGCACTAAGTGATAGCCCATGTCCACAGGAGGCAATGGTAGAAAATGTTGCGGTCTTCAGAACACAAGACTAAAAAGAACATTATGCTTTTCAGTGAAATGAAAATCATATCTACATATAGACTGACTGATACTGGAAAGACTCAATAGTTTCTAGAACTGAGGATAGTAGTTAACCACAATTTCCTGGTACAGCCACATTTTATTTTAAAATTCTCCTTGTTATGTCTTTGTGTGTTCTCCATTTCTGTTATTAAATATGCCCATTTGTGACATCCTGTACATTTATCTGCCAGGTGGAAGGTTATTTTCCTGTGGTTACTACTCATTTGCAGTAGCATGAAGGATAGCTGATCCTTAATGGGACTCTTTCTTAAAAAATTCTGTTTATAGGTAATTCTGCTTAATATAAGTTTTATGGCATAGCAAGCAGAGTTGTGTTCTTCACCTCCTTTTATTGCTAGCAACATTTATACTAAGTACAATAACATTAGTTTAATATTCTATTAAATTTGTAGAGTATTTTCCATTTGAGCTTTTTCAAAGCATTTATGAAAAACATTTAGCATGCTGTAGTTTTGTGAGGAGCCTTCTGATTTCCAGTCTTATCTCTGCACAGTTGGACCCATCTTTCTCATATATGTCCTGTAAGCTGTTGGAGTTCATTATCACCAGCTAAAAATAGCTCATCATACAGCTCAGTTCATGTAAACTGTCAAACTCACAGAATTTTGGTCCATTTCTGCCAGTAGTTTGGTAGATAAAGTAATTCTCCAGGCTGCAGTTTTAATAATCCAAAAAGACTATTGCTGCTTATGAATGTGTTCAAAAGGGAACCAATTCTCTTCTTTCATTATTCCCCGCCCCCTCTTTCAGTATTTGTTTCACTGTTAGAATTTTTCCTGCTCTGTGAGATGAAGCAGTGAACAAGGTCACCTACCTAGATAAAACTTTATCTCTAGGAGCACTAAGGCATAGTCTATGCTTTTCTTCTTTGACATAGAAACACAGAATGATTTAGGTAGTAAGGGTCCTGGGATCCAAGGTCCTCCTCTTCAAAAAAATGGGCCCTGCTCGTGGCCTTGGCCAGGTGAATTTTGAATATGTTCCAAGGAGGCACGATCCTTATCATCTCTGGGGAACCTACTCCTGAAATTAACAACTCCATCTCTGAGGACATTTTTCCTTATATGTAATTTGAACTGGCCATGCATGTGCTAGCACTGCCCTGATAAGGGCTCAGTTTCATTGCTACCATGTCCTGCTGCTGACTCCTGCTCATTGTGCACTTTCCAGGCCCCCTTGTCCTCTCCTTCCCAGCTGCTTCAAAGCCTGTGCAGGGTCTGCATGGGTTATTTACCTGATGATGCAGAGCTCTGCATTTGCTCTTGTTGAGCTGGGTGAGATTTCTGTCACCCCATCTCTCCAGCTTGCTTGAGAAGGGCTCAGTGGTGACCTTTGAGGATTCAGATTGTAAGCAGATGCTGGTTACACTTCAGAGCACACTCCGCATTTCAGCCAGTTTTTCACCCACTTCATAGTTCACCCATCCATTACTCCTTAGAGGTTTAGAACTGGACATTAATTAGTTTTTAGTCTTTGGCCAGCCCTAACATTGTTAAACCTGAACTATCAGGCAAAGCAGCTACAGAAAACTAAAATTAATGACAAAAACAGCTTTCATTTTCTCCTCTACTCTGTATTTTTTAATGAATGGTTACTCGAACTATGGGAAACTATGGGCAAAACACAACTCACCATTAGTGGTTGTGAAGGATATGCTGCTCCTTTGCTGCCAGAGCTGAAGAACTCCCTCCAATCTGTCCATAGCAGAGATGCTCTTCAGGAAGGAAAGGGCAGAGAAGCAGCCTACATGTCTTGCCATCCAGAGCTCAGGCTTTACCTTCTGCCTACTTGTTTTTCACCCCTCTGTGGTTACAATACACATCTGCTCAACTGTCCATGGGGACAAGTGATTAGGTGAAGTAATCCTCTCCTGAAATGCTGTAGATATTTCACTTAGTTAGACTTTGAAAGGAGAAGATGACAAATCAAACCAATTCTGTCTCTCCCAGATATGATATCCCATGCTTTCCACAGAGAGCACTTCCAATCCTGATTACAGGTTTTTTAGCATAAGCACAAATCAATCTTCTCCTTTCACTGGAACAAAGTGGTTTTGCTGTTTTTATTCCCCCCTAAAGAAAAAAACCTGTTTCAGTTGTACTGGATATCAAAAATACCATCAAAACATAATCTGAAAAAGTATGTAATTATTTTTTCATTTCAGATCAGTCTTTGACAGACATGCCTGAAGGCAAAATAGTTTCATATCCCTAACAACCTTCTAGCAGTTGAAATCTATAAACAGCTTATACAATGTGCAAATTGCTATTTCAACAAATCAGGAAGGCTTAAAATAAATCTCTGAAAAGTAAAGTAACTAAATTAAACTCTGAACAGTGAGCACATTCAGTAGCAGAGAAAAATGGACAGTCAATTAATAAATCTCAGTTTAATTGCATTCATTTTGTTAAAGGAAACATTCCAACATGAATAAAGTTTGTGTTGGTTCTTCTAAATGTTGCACTGAAGTCAGACCAACTACACTGACTTACTTCTAGAGACCATGAAAACTTAGTCATGTCATGAGGGCAAGAAATGGGAACTTAGATACCGCCTTACAATACGTCTCCTGAGGACATTCTCAAATTACAGAAGAGCTTGGGGACAAGTAACATTGTAAATAGCCAAAACTCTATTGTCTAAAATTGAGCTCTATCTTCTGTTGTAGCATCTCCTTTGGGCTTTATTCCTGCGAGTTTTGCTAGAGCAGAAACATTTCAGACTTCTCAGTGAAACTGTACCTCTGTGAGGGATATTCAGAGTACAAAGTTCAGATTTTTTTCAGCATCGAGACACTGGGTGTTCTGAAGAATCTGATTAAAACTAGTGTGTGAATCATAAGGTCAACAAATGCAGAGACAATACATTTCATGTAGGCAGCTAGTTATCCTCAGGGACACATCAATGGCCTTAACTGTCCATAAAGATAAGTTAAATAATCTGTTATTAGAATTTAGTGCAAGGACCCAGTCGTGCACCCTTTTTATTTTCCCCTTTCATTTATTTGTCTAGTTTCATTAGTCTGAAGAACAGATATTGATGCTGTATAATGAAGAAAAAGAAGTTGTGTCCAAGGGGAGACAGTTCCTCTGTTTCTTCATCAATCTGAACTCTAAACACACAGTACTGCACTGCATTTCCCAGGGAGGAGATGGTGCAACCAGGGGGTGCAAACCACCCCTACACTTCCCAGGGCACAGGACAGCCTCCTCAACAGCGCATGTGTGCCCCACTGCTGGGCTGCATCCCAAAGCCGGCTTGATGTATACCCAGAAGATGATAGATAAAGCCTCTTTGCTCTATGGACTGATAACATAGGGATCCACTATTTGTCTGAAAGGAAAAGAAGATTCCTGTGTCCTTCTTCTGGTTAAATAATGCAAATTTGTATGTCAGGTCTGTAGCTGATTCACCAAGTGGTCCTATTGCTATGGAAAAAAACATGGCTTGACTTTACGATATGGCATGACATGACCATGAAAAGTACTTAACAAAGGAAAAATAAAACACAAGGTAGGAACTGATTTCATTGCATTCAGGATTTTTTTTGGTCCAATGAAAAATAATATTTGTTAAACCAATGGAATAATAACAATGGTTACCAGATGATTGTCAGATTGCTGAAATCTCTACATATGCTGTTTGTCTATGGATGAGACATCAAGAAGTAATACTTTTCTTATTATGTGTTTATCTAATTTCCAGATTTCATAATGGAAGTTTGATGCTATAAAAAACATTATACAAACTCAACAGTATCTAAGTGGGGAGTTTTCTGTTACAAGCAGTACCTATGTTTTGACAACAGTTGTATAACAGTGAATCAAAATATAATGATTATCCGAAATACCAAAGTTAAATCAAGGGTTGCATCTCTACAAAATGAAACACAGGCATGTGTGCTTTCTCATGGGTTATGAAAATATGTACTTAAACATTTTTAACAGACTTTTGTGTTCTCTATTAAGTAGAAATACACTCTGCCAGTTAGCCTAGGAAAGCTTAAAGCATTTAGAGCAGGAGCATTTCTCCAAGATTTTGCATGCATGACTACTAGTTAATATTCCCTCGATATTTTTAAAAAACTGAATTATCTATTTATGTTTAGATTCTGAAACATGTTTCATTTAGGTTGCTAGTACAAAGTCTTACTGAAGCTTTTTAATCCGTTTCAGCTTTAGCAAATATTCTCAGTATTTCACCTGAAGACTTTCCTGTTTGTCGTAATTTACTGTGAATAAATTTGTTTCTACAATTAGCACACAGGCCCCTAAAGCCAGAAATACCCTAAATTAGTGGTACAGTGCATTTTGGGATGTAACTTTATTACTAAATCTAAGTAGTAGAACTATGAACAAGAAGCTCCTTTTAAGTATTAGGCAACTTGCAAGACAGAGTTGAAACTTCCCAAAGGAAATATGATGATCTTTACATATTTCACTAATGAAACCTACTTCAAGCAATGTGAGGCATTATGTAACATTCAAAAATAAAGGAGATAAAGCAGCTTTCTTTTTGTAAAAAAACCCTTTTATATAAGCCTGTTGAAGCTTATGTGCCAATCATGAGTACTCAGCCTGTCATTTTAAAATCTTGCAGACAAGGACAGAACCTTTTGTCGTTACAGTTGTGGCTATTTGTGGGAGCAAGCAAGAAATATCATGGGGGGTTTCAGCTTTCCCCTGCCTGTAGATGTGCAAATCAAGAGAGCTGATTCCTCTTTACATAGTTGCTTCATGTGAAAAACATGAGCAGCACTGGGTGCAGGGAGAACACATTTGGCTGGTGTGAGCCAGAGAAAATCTGTCTGTTGTGCTCAAAGACAGTGGTCTTCCAGAAAGCCCTGGAGAGAAATTTGCAGTGCTGTTACACGTGAGACTGAATAATTCAGCTTATATTTCTTTAATGTGTCACAAGGCAGTGACAACAAATGAAAGATATTTGCTAAAGCAATGTGATGTTTAGTTTTTTGGGGAAATACAGCATCCCTCATGATAAATGAACTCCTTCTTTGGGAGCACGCGGGGCCGTGCCTGCTGCCAGTTTCTGAGCAAAGAGTAAAGCAGTTTGTGAAAGCTTTAGCACAGCATTTCCTTGCCTTTATGATTTTGTCACCATGTCAGCATTTTAACATCACATGAAACTTAATTTTTTTTCATAATAGCATAATCTAAATTGAGAGTTTACTTTCTTAAGTTATAATGAGATTTCTGTACATGGTTCCAGCTCCAGGCAGGGCACCATCTGCAGCACTGATTGTTAAGCAAACATTGCCACATTAGTCACTAGACAGGTACAAAATAAACACTATCAAAATGTAAAAAAGGAAATTGAGCAACAGATTTGTGGGAAAAACAAGTCTCTGAAGTTCATATCACCTAGACATTTAAAACAGGAATTTTTAACATTTTCTTAATCTCAATTTGTTTGTTTTTCATAATGCATTAAACAGACAGATCTTTTTCAAGTATTCCCGTTTCTTCCAATGGTCTGGAACAGATATAATAATACACAGAAAAATCATACAATCATACTCGTGAGGTTTACCTCCTTCCTCATAGAAATAATAATCTGAATTTTGTTGTTATCCACGTGTTTATTTTGTCACTTTTTATTCTCTTTTTATTTTTATATGAACATTTATATTGTCACAGTAGATATCAATGCCTAGGACTACTTACTGTCAGATAGTAGGGCACCTGCTCACCAATAACCAAATGGATTTTTCACTCAAGTCCCTGGGCAAGATGGATGGATTTTGACCTACTTAATGGGCTTTTCCTCTTCTGGAAAACTGGGAAACAAGGACAAATCTGTAGTACTCTTGCACTGTTTGGCTCAGACCTGTGTGAGCTACATATGCCTATTCTGAGAGCTGGGAAAGGTTGCTGCATTCCACCTTTTGGACATAACCAGCAAATATCAGGGAATTGTCTTGGGTAGGTATGTCTTTGCTTTCAATCATCTTTTGTTGGCATTTATTTTTCCATTTTTACATAAGTAAAGGATGAGCAGAGGTTTCTTTTTTACCCTCTCAGCCCATCATTGCCTCGATTTTTTTCTATCATGGACTCTTTTGAGCATTTCCTCTTCAGTGCAAACTCTCTTTTCAGTATTTTTTATTATATGTTCTTTATACTCATCTTTGCTGTCTTTTTTTCTGAGCCATCCATTCTTCGTGAACTGATTCAAAATATGTATGGCTCATGTATCCATTTTTTTCAAGACAGTGAAACCATCATTATTTTCCATTCCATTTTATACTCTAGGTATTGTAGCAATTTCTTCACTTTCTCAGTGGATGGTGCACGTTAAAGAACATTTTTTTTATTGAGCTCTCCACAGTGGCATCAAGTATTTTCTCTGTGTGCTTGCATTTAATTTCAGATGAGTTGAACTGTATGAGCAATTCAAATGAATATTGTCAACACGTATGGTCAGCTTTGACTTGTGCATTGCTCACTTACAGTTTTGTTATCTTCCACTGAAATTTTAGAGATATTTCTTGGACTTTTGTAACAAGCACATATTTGCCAGCTGTAAATTTGTCACTTAACAAATCATTCCCTTTCCAAAGCATGGGAAGTTACACAAAGCAGCATGGGTTATATTAAATTTAACACTTGTTTCAAAAGGAGACTTGTGGAAGTCCAACATTATTTGGAATGCTTGGAACAGACACATGGTTAGGTGGTAAGGTGCCTACAATTTTATGTGCAATTTCACATTTTTCATGAAGAGTCATGCCAATGAAAATTGGAAAGTTTTCAGGAAAAATAAAAACATCTCAAATAAGAGAGCATTTTGCTTAAATCTGAAAACATCAGATGTACTAGTTCTTCCTCCCAAAACCAAGACCATTTCAAAGCCATGTTGATGTGCACATGGAACGCATTTTAAATAAACTAAACATTGTTCAAATTATATTTCAACTAGTCATTCTTTTCTGTGCAGGCAAATGAACATTTTGCAATTTTCTGATTTTCTTTTCACACAGGTGAAATTAAACTTACCACTGGAAATGATTTAGCTGGAGGAACAGGTCCAGGTTGGGGTACTATATGTTAGGAAAGATGACGATAAAAATGACAAAGTCTAGAAAAAATTACTTTTGGAAAAAGATAGAATGAATTGAGATTATTTATCCTGATAGAGAAAAGACCACAGAGAACACTAATAGTTTTGAAATGCACAAAAAATTGCTTCCTATATGGGGGTACGTGATATGCACACAGCAAATGCGATGAACTTAAGTAACAGACAAAAAGATTCAGTTTTTACATTATCAAAGATTCAGTTTAGACATAATCATTACTGTAAGTAGTGGAGCTCAAGAGCTGATTGTCTGGACAGATTATGCAGTCTCTGCTAACAGACATCTTTAAGAAGCAGTAAGTTAAATATCTATTAGGAGTGTCACAGATCCTGTTTTCAGGCATGAAATTTGGATAAGAATATTTTTGAGACACTGTGATTTCTTCCTTCAAAGTTCTGATTTTTATTATGGATGATGCTTTTTTTATCTCATTCCATGACCACTCATTTCTTTAGTCAACTTGTGTAAGGGATGTTCCCTTCTTCTGATTCTTTCTTTTAACTATCTTCTGATTTCTAATTACTAAGCAATGCAGTGTCAATTAGTTTTCTGTCTTTGCCTATAATGCTATTCAAAATCCTGCTTAGGGTTTCTAATTGGTCATGAATTTTATTTTACTATGAATACAACACTAAAATAATCACAGTCTCAGAACATACATTAAGGTCCCATAATGTATAACGATTCTTCTAATGATTCAGCTTTGAAATGGAATAATTTTCCAAGACTAATCACCTCATCAAAGCATCATAATGGCAACCTGAAGTGGTCTCTGTAGCCGTGAACTCAAAGCATTGCACCACTCTAAATCTCGCAATTGACCTTCTAATGCCTTTATAGCAGAAGCCTCAACAACCTTAAGCTGAAATAATTTTGCCAAGACATATTCATCTATCTCTCATTATCAGCAAGGTCTCCACAAATTTTCACTGATTCTGTCCTGGGACTATTGGTGTCACATGAACACCACTCTCATGTGAGCAAGGAGTGCAAGAAAGTGGCAAATATAACTCTTCTCCAAGGTTGCACGTCAAAATAGATGTCTTCACAATGTTTTTGTGGGGTCTTTTTAACTGAAGAATTATGCTCTATGCACATTCAGTAAATAATAAACACAGCTTCAGGTCTTATACTGTAACTGGGAAAATATCTAGCTGGCTAATATGATTCCTATCTGTTTTGCTGATGTTTATGTTTGGTTTACTACTTAATTTAGATTTTATGTCAGTTAGAATGAGATATGTCTTTGCTTTGAGGGATACAAAACTAACTGTGTTTTGGTTTTCAGCCTTAAATGTAAATTTCCTGGTTTGCTTGGTCATTAACAAAAGAACATGTAAGCTTTTCCTTATGATAGGAGATGCAATACCTAACTAGGCCACAAATATTGTGAATGAATACACTGAGCTGGAAAGGGCTATTATATAGTTATATAATACAATTATATTGCTTAATTATATTTTATATTATATTGTATAATGTATAAAGCTTGTTGAGGACAATGAAATCTTTGCAATCCAGAATGACAGAAAGGTTTTGTCTCATTCAAGGAAGGAAGTTTGAAAAAATCTCTCAGCTAATTCAATTCTCTTAGAAACTACAGTTCTGCTCAAATTAAAACAAGGTAGTGACCAAAGGCACTGCCATTAATCTGCACTGATGGATTAATTTCTTTGCAAATGCAAATTTCGCACCAAAGTCTTCAGAAGAACTGTATGGATAATTTTTGTAATGGCAAAATGCTTCAGGTATTAGAAGGCTTCACTTAACTCTAAAACCTGAGAACCCTACCAGAAACTGTGGGGAAATACAAGAATGATTTCTGCATTCCTCTATGACAAAGTATTATCCTTACCTCTGTTACCTAAAGTGCAGTCAGAGAAAGGCAGGTTTTTAAAACTTAAAAATATTTCCTTTTTGTCAGTTCTAATTGGCAGTGAAGCATTTGCTATGCATTCACAATATTTAAATGCAGGAGAAGAATGCACTACTCTCCAGCCTGCCCTTGTGCCTTAATGAGTCTGTCGAAGAAGTATACTGAAATATAGCATTAACATAAGGGGCAAAGCAAAAGTAATAACTATTTCTTATAATTCCTTCATAATTCAGCAAACCAAGCACAGCAATAAGACAACATTTCCAGGATGGTAAAATAAGCTAGACATTGTTTTAATTCATGGATCAAATAGATTACCATATAAACACAAAAATAAAGTGTGTGATTTTTATTTAGTTTTCTTCCAAACCCACAAAGGTGAATCTACCAGAAAAATGATGAGGTAAATCTCCTTTTATTCAAATTATGATTTTGTGAGCCAGCTTTTCTTAGAAGAATATGAATATTAATTCAAAAAGAATAGATTTCTTAAAAATGGCAAAGACAAAGAGAGGTTCTAAGAAAAAGTCTGTTAAACATCATAGTTTCCTAAATGGTCTTAAAATCTCTTTTCTTTATATATATCGGTTGCCTAGTAAGATTTCAAGCCCTGACTCAGGCTACCAGTTAGTTTCTTTCGTAAAATCTGTTTAATATTTTCATACGAGAATTCTAGGGCAGAGATCTCTTTGCAAGATCAAGGCAGAGGTTTTATTTTCCCAGGTCATAGAATATTCTGAGTTGAAAGGGCCCCACAAGACTCACCAAGGTCAACTCCTGGCAGGTAGAACAGTATCTTTTGGTAGACTCAGAAGACCACACATACCATACCAACTATACAAATAAAGAATAATGAAAACTTACATTTTAAAAATAATTTATTATATTAATTAAATATAATAATTTTAATATGTAATTTAACTAGTCCATTTCCATTTAATCTATGAATGATTTTGCAGTTCTACCCTTAGGAGTGAAATCTGTTTATTTTCCTTAATCCCAAATTATATTCTCCGTTCTCATTAGTTGCAGTCTTCCTTCCTCTCCTCTACCTGCTGCCCAGATGACAATCAAACATTTATTTTCTGATCTTAGAAATACTCATGTCTCCTTGATGTTTAGTATTAAAGTCCAGGTTCAGCTCAGGCAGAATATTTGCACTCTCCTTTTTCTTTCAAGTCTTTGGTTGTGGGGTCTGAGAGACACAAAATTATTTTTCATCTCTCTGTGGAGAAGAACATGTCTTCCTTTGATCATATCTCTGAGAGAGTTCACAAGATTCTGGGTACCATCACTTATTCACTGACAT
>JAWWES010000081.1:101036569-101087707 GCA_035583135.1 Lophotriccus pileatus | reverse complement strand
ATGTTTCAGCTCTGTGTGCCTTGTTTTCTAAGTGGATAAGTAATCTGTTAGAGCATTACAGTCTATCTGGGATCACTTAGCTAGCATAATTTAGACAGTGCGCTGGTTTTAAAATCAAATCTGCAGAAACAGATTTTTTTTGTAAACTCTAAACATGAGGCATTTGGAACAGATACACTGTGGAAAGTTCTTATTCTCCCCAATTCAAGAATACAAACCAAACATATAAAATTAAAATTAAGAACTAAGTCGACAAAAAGTTTTCACAAATTTTCATTTCCTTTTTTTTAAAAAAGACCTTTCTTTGTGAAATTTCAAAAAAAAATCAAAACAAAACAACAACAACAAAAAAAAACAAGAACAAAAACAAACAAATAGACAAAAGCTTCAAGTTACATTATTGTGTTTTTATAGTTCAAGACATGATTGCTCAGAAGTCATAATAATATTTGTTCAAAAAGAGATAAAACTCATCAAATAAAATGCAGCATATAACAGGCCCTACTGTTATCACAGGTGGAAATAGGGAAGTAAAACTGCAGCTAATATAGACTTCTGGGAAATAAAGCATGATGTAATGGTAAATCTAATACAGCTTCTGAATTTATTTGAGCAAGGTGATAAGGCAACTTGATGATGTTGAATATAAACTAAGGCACGTCTAGTAGATGTTAATTATGGTGAAGTGCATCCATGAAAGGCATATGCTTTCCAACTTTCCTTTGAAAGCACTGGATTCTTGAGGCAATACACCCAACTGTGACCTTGACAGTTCTCTTGTAATTGAACCACTCTATGTCACAAGTTTGGGGGGAAGAAAAATAAAAGGAGGGAGTCTCTTAAGCTCCATAAAGAAACATATTTTTAATTTCTCATGCTCTGCCCATTAAATGATTCTGTCAATGAATATAAAATTTCAATGTTCTACAGTACAGATGGACCAAATTAAGCTTGTCTTCCTTCATCTGGCAACTCAATCTTTTACTGAGTGAAAACCCTGATACAAAAAGTTTTGCGACATATATTTACATATTTAAAATTAAATGTCTAACTCTTCACAAGATTCCCAAGTATGTCATGTGGGAACATAAAAATGAAAGAGAACAGATCATACTTGTCAATAGAGTTGGGACAAGCTGGGGCTAAGAGTCAAATGAGTATAAGAAGTCGCTCCTTAGACCTTTACAGTATGATAACTGCATAAAAAGCTTACCCAGGGAGACAAACTATAAACAAATTATCATCAATTCAAAACATATTGTAAGTGTGGCAATAGGGAATGCTCAACAAATGGACTGTCTGATTCAAAGGGCAAACAGCCTAGGTTTTTTCCCTAGCAAATGAAGTAAGCTGGTACATCTGAAATACTTCTGGAAGGAAGCATAAAAATTTGGAACATACAGATGTATGTAGTGTGAATAATTGCTGCATAGTTAGGAGCTTGAAGACATCCTTCCATCAATGAATGACTGTAAAAAAACCCCACAACCTTCTAGTAAGAAACTGAATAAGGAAAGCAGAAAAGTTAGACAAAGCGTTTGACCTTTTAGGAGACAGGTGCCACTTCTGGCCTCGAGAGTGAGGGCTCTATAAGTCATGGTGCCCAGAAGTTTTATCCTTTGCATGTAGAGAGAGGACATGCCTTTAGCAAGGCTCAAGTGAATCCCTGAGCAGCATCAGTCCCCAGGCAGCCCACTGAGCCCCTGCACTAACACAGAGGCCTCTGGGCTCTCAATGCTGCACTCCTGTAACTGGCTTGGCCTGTTAATTATTCAGGGACTTCAACACATATAAATAAAGCAGATTGTAACTTGCAGGTGTCAAAGGTTCTATTCCTCTGAGAGCTGGAGGATCAGACCCTTAGCAGGGAACTTGTTTGACCCATGTAGAAGTTTTTCTAAAAATTAACAGGCAACAGATACAAACAAGCTCTTGGAATGAACAGACATGATTAGGGAGAAAGGCTGAATATCAAATTTTCCTAACCAAGCAGAGAGAGAGAGAGGTGCCAATGAAGTAAGCGAAATGTTATACAATACAAATGCCCATTAAAATTACTATTATAATGTCTCTGGGTGTAGGATGATGCAAACATACTATGTGTAAGATCATAAGGCGCTTCCACAAAAGGTCTAGTCTAGAAAATAACCCGTTTGAACAAGTTGCTAAGCCATAAGATTTTGTTTTGTAAAGAAAATAGTAATGGACTAAGTCTGGATTTTTAAACCAGTCAGTGGGGATTGTTTTAACTTACAGCAGAAGATGTCTTATTACCTTCCTGTTGTTGCTACTTTGAAATGTTGTGATTCTGCCATGCCGTGCCTCCACTAACAGGAAAAAGCAGAAGCACTAAAGCAGCTGTAGGAGAATTAGGCCTGAGATATTCAGAATGACTGATGATTGACTTCAGAATTTAAGAAAAAGGGACTCGTTTAATGAAGGAGATTGCTGAGTATTTTCTAATAATCTTGTCCCTGTAGAAGTTTAAACATTTGAAGCAGAACCCTAAAAATCCCTATCTCTTCCTTGGAATCATTATTACTATTACATGCATTTCTGAGGATGCCGTTAGATAGAAGTAGGACCCCATTTCCCTCAGGGATAAAGGGAATTTCCCCCTTTCCTCTTTTACAGAATAAAGCTGTTTACACAGCAGAAGCAGATGCATTATGTTTTTAAGAACAAGCTGCCACTCCCACTCTAGCAATTTTATTCGAAGGAGAAGGTATGCTGCTTCTATGCAACAAAGAAACCTTGTCTCCTATTGTACGGGTAGGCAGTTGCAGCTTTATCTCTAGGGCTCAGCAGGGGCTGTTAACTATCAACGCTGCTGCTTCCTCCAACCTGCTGTTATGCTTGTCATCCTCTGCTCCAGCTGCGGTGACTGATCATGGAGCAGGAGGCCCACTCTCAGGAATGTCTGTTGGAGGCATACGTTGTTTGCAAATAAAGACAGCCTACACTACCTCCAATTCCCCGTGGTTTGTGAGTTTTATTGACTTTGTGGCGGCTGTCTACCCATTTCTTTATTACAGTTTCTGAGTCACTCAGTAGGAATTAAGAAGTGAGTGTTTTCACTGACTTATGGCAGAAGCTTATGTGACATTTGCATCATCCAAATTTGGCATCAGACCCTTGAAATAATGTCTGAAGTTTATTTAGGTTCATTTCACCCCAATCCAAGAATTTAATCATCTGACCTATTTTATACTTGGGGTGAGATGAACCTCTGCCCAGAAATGCCTGCTTGTCTCTTCTGAGCAGAAAAGGTGTCTACAAAACAAGCTCAGATCTAAAGAGCTGTACTGTAGATAGTTACATTTGTTAAATTCCAGGCACAGTCTTGGGTGGGATTTACTCCTGATACCTTGCCTGTTTGAGGAAAAGTATTTTGAAAAAGAAGATGTTTAGAGTTGTGCCTAAATAACGCCTAAGTCTAAGATGACCAACTCAAGGAATCTAACACTAATTAGGGTGAGTAATCTTGTTGCTATTAGGGGTACAGGACAGGTATGTTAGGATTCACAGCTGCCATCAGACTTCAAGCTAGGATGCCTAATAACCCAGAGGAAATGACGGAGTGATCAGAGTCTGACATGTCCTGCAGAAGGTTATTGCCCTATTTTGTTGATACAACTAAGATCCTCCCATTGGCATGCAAATTTACTCAATTTGTGAAGGAAGAAGGTTACTCACAGAGAGCAGTTCAGCTGACTTTGCCAAGAGGGACTGCAGGAATCACTCACACCCATAATCACTGTGATTATTTGTGAGACATAGAGATAGAGGGTACTGCATCAGCCTTCAAAGGATAGCCAAAAACCTGTGGCTACTCCTAGAGGCAAAAGGAAAACTCAACTCATGGGCTCTGAGAAGTGAGGTCTCTAAGAGAGCCAGACATGCTTCTTAACAGTACAAAGGACTGCACAACCTGATGCTGCTGGGTGTACAGGACCAAAGTGTTCCTTTAGTCTCAGGAAACAGTTTCAGATTTAATTTACTTAGGAGATTTTCAGTGAAGGCCAGAGCTAATGTCAACATAAAATATGAAGGGAGTTTTTTGTGCAGGTATATAAAGGTCATGCATTATGCAAAGACAGATTGAGCAGCATTGGCTCTTACCTGGGCTCTCTACAAGGCTTGTGTGTAAATGACTGGGACGGTGGATATGGTGATCCATGAAGGAAGGTGATGTCCAGGCATCCAGTAATGTCACATATTTACTGCCCTTACACAGCTAATATAATTTATACAAAAGACCTGCAACATTACGCTGTATTAGTGCCTTTCAAGAGGAAAAGAGATAATTTTGCTGGTTTATTATTTTTTTGAGAATTGCTATTTGATAGAGGCAATGCCTCCCTCACCCTTGTACTGCTTGCTCTGTCAGCTGAGATTCAGCCTGATGTTAAGCCCAGAGAACTCCCACTCCAGACATGTTGCCCTCTACCAAACCCTGTCCTAGTCCTAAGCAGTAGTAGTAAAGAGAACTGATGTGAATTTGTAGCCAAAACTAGCTAGAAAACTAGGCCTTACTGTAACAAATGACAATAACTTTTCCTTAAAAAAAAAAAATCATGTTTCCTAAATTTTCATCTGTGGCAGGAAGAGCTAGGAATTACTCATGTTTCACAAAATGTGATAAAAATAATTTTAAAATAAGAAACCAAGGAGCCAAAGAGATGTTGCGGTGAAGTCTAGCAACTGTGAAGAAAACAGCCTTTTTTAAAACCACTCAGTCTTTGAAGTCTCTGCTGCCAAAAATACTAATAAAGAATGTTGTAGAGATGACTAAAAAGACAAATAAAAATAAGAAAAAAGTAGTAGCTATGATGGGTAACTCCAGCATTCCTTAAAAAGAAAGAAGAAAAAGATTAAGTGACTGGATAGGAGAATTAAGGTATATATGCCAATCATTAGTAAACTATCACTTCTCCGAGAAGAGTAAATCCAATTCAATAACTTAGGGGTAGTGGAAGTTTTCCAAACACCATTTTCACCCTGAAAAGCTACTCCTGTTCAGCAATGAATTAGAAACTCAAAATCATACCAATAAATATGTGAGATAGCTGTAGAGAAAAGCAATTCCTTCAGGTTTCCTGGGGTCAGCAGATCCCTGCCACATGGTAAAACCCTTCTGCAGGGACCTTGAGCCCAACTGCTGGCATCAACTTTTGAATGTACTTCGGAAAGTGTAATTACTGCAACCCGTCTGGCACTCAGAAGCTTTATTTTGAAAAAAGCTGATGATTGCTACTTTATTGTCCTAACAGAAACCTTATAGCAGCACAGCATGACATCAGCCTGGAGAATAAGAGTGTGAGGTTAGAAATGTCATTTTTCTGGGGTGCTATTTGCTAATTTGTACTAAGCTGTGGCCAGAGGAAGGTATTGTCTGCATGTTGCTGTTTTTGGAAACAGACATCAGAGTGCCACAGGAGGCAACAGACAGGGTAGACAGAGACAACCAACTTGTTATTTGGGGCAAGATACTCAATGTGTGTGGAAAGCCTCAAATCTTCGGTCTTCAGCACTGAAGTCCTCAAAAACGTATGTGAAACACATACATCTAGTGGCCTTGGTGCTCATCCAGCCATCCAGCAGAAAGCTTTTACTGAGTTGCAGGGTCCTTAGAACGGAAATAAAGAAACTTTGCCATATGCACAGTTTAAGCTACCATAAAAACGACATAGGATTTATTGTTCTAAAAAAACATATATTGCCCTAGCACAGTTCTTGCCAACAAGCAGCAGGGGTTTTTCATCCGGTGTTTTCTCTTACTAAGCATCAAAATGTCTGATCTGAAGGAAATTGGAGTACATAAAATCACTCCTTTTGTAGCACCTCTTAACTCAGTCTGAGTTCAGAAATTTCTTCCTTGAAATTACTGTAATTAGCACCACGTTCTTCTGCTTGTCATCTCTGTGGCTGCTGTTCCTCTATAATAGGCATTCAGGCACAATGTGTCGATCTCTCTACTTTGAGTTTTCCAACCTGCCTCTGGAACCAGCTGTCATACAACTCTGGGAAGACATGTTTGCAGAAGAGGATCATCAGTTGCAAAAGGAATTACAGTGAGGGATGCTTCAGTGAGGATGACCAAGTGTTAATACACACAGAAACTCATCTTTCTCATATGACTCTTCCATCTCTGCTGCAAAGGTAAGAACTGTTTTGGCATCCTCAAGGAGTTTTACATAGAATCCAACCTACTTATTTTTTCTTCATGTTTTTAGTCTGCAAAATCCAACATTTGAGCTTCTACTCTGAACAGTGTTTATACAAAAATGTGCTGTAGATTTGCAACATTTATACAAAAACTTGGAGCTGCCTTTTTTTATAACAAATTTAATTATTCAGTTCAAACACAGGCGTGTCAAACTGACTGTTTGTTTTTGTTTTCTAGTTCATATATTCTGGTCTTGTGATGAATTTGAATTCTGAATCTTTACAAGCACAGTCTACAACCCATGTCTTCTATGGCTTGAAATAGGCATAGTGATAAACCGTCATGGAACAGCTTATGGAATGACTGTCTAAGAGAGACTTCTCTCAATTTCGACCCTTTAAAGGTTAGTCAAATCTTGTTGTCCAATCTAGCTTTAAGAGCTGTGAAAGCCTCCAGAGGATCATTTATTTAATCTCAGGATAGGTACTTGAAACAGCTAGGATAAGAAAGCTGACACAATCAGTGATTATTGACAAAATCTAGATACCTAATATTGTCTTGAACTGAACAGTCTCAATGTCTAACTGTTAGATGGCTGAAGTTCAATTAAGTAATTTATTCTATTAATGACATAAAAGTCAGGATAGAATCTAGCTTACATTCCCACAGTTGTATTGATTCACAAGTGCACACACAAAACTCCAGAAAAGAATGCAATACTTAATTTAGGCACTAATGAAGTTACAAGTATGAATAAACCTGCTGTCTGCTCTGTTGAACAAACTAGTTTTAATTTTACATAATTATTTTTCTGAATGCTTTCACACTGCTTTTACAGCAGGATTGCTCTGAATTAAGTGACATTTGCTGCTATTTGTACTGGTCTAAATAAGCCACATAATGTGCATATTAATGATAATTATGAAATGTGTTTTTTGGTTAACCAAAGAAATAAATTACAGAGTAACGTTAAACATCACATTGACTGGAGACATCATCTAGACAATAGGGACTAAATAAATGAAGCTCAATGACAGGGCATTTTTAACAAATAAACATCACCAAATTTATTCATGATCTTTTTTTGTTTCTCAAATGATTGAAAACTACTTTATATTCCTATACAGTTCATTGTTCACTACACTTAATGATATTTTTGAACACTAAGCTCAAGATTTAAATTTGCAAGATCATCTTTAAATTGTGCTCCTAGCTATCCGTGATTTGTATTTCTCTCTCTTAGTCTTCATGTCGTTGCTTCTCCTCTGGATAACGGTCTGTCCTTGAAAATGACTTGCTTTCCATTTCATACAGGCCAACCATTTGAGCTGTTCTGTTGTAAATAAATTTCTTGTTATGCACCTTCTCCCCTCTGTTGTCCCTTTGTCCAGCACATACACTGAGCTAAGCATCGATGCTTTTACAATTATTGAAATTGAAGTAAGCAGAATTATTTCTGACTTATTCTTGTGGGTACATAAATCTTGTTGAATCAAACACCATAAATAAGATGCTGCAAACACATAAAACATAACTATCAAGTCTGGAATTCATTTTCACCTCTATAAACAACTAGAATGCATAGATCTAAATTAGGAAAAGAGGAAAGCTGCTATAGAAGTGCTTATTTCTCTTTTGTACTCTTATATGTAGGTACCTATTAAACACTTGAAGTAAGGTATGGTGACATCCACAACTTGTTCTTCTATTTCTCACAATCTCAGTTGTTACTTCACTGAGTTGGTTTTTTTTTTAAAGAATGACAGAGGCCACACACCTCACAATTCATCACATTCTATTTCCACTTTTCTAGCTCAGACTTACATCCCTGCATTTAACTTGGTAGCAAAATATATAGGACATTTTCTGGAGAAATATTTAAAGTAATGCCTCCATTATAATAGAATATAATATCATATAACATAATGCAATATAATATAATGCAATATCACATAATACAATATCATATTACATATTATACATTATATATGATACGTTCTATATGCTACTATAATTATAATGCATAGTACTGGTTGCATAACATTAAATCAGGTGTTAGGCATGCCTACATTCATAGACCACATTCACTTTCATTACATACTGTTTTAGTAGATTTGTTTAGTCAAGTTTTCAAATGTTGTTATCTACTTTCTGGTACTTTTAGATACCAGTAATTTTAGCTTAATAAATATTTGAAGGGAGTAGTAACCACAACAAACTCACCTCTTCTGATTCTGCCAGTCTGTTCTTAGGCCACTACTAGGTGAATTTTATGGGTTAATAATAAGAAGGACTCACTGTTCTCAAATATCCATCCTTTTTCTTTTTCCCTACTTCCTGACCAATACTCTTGTTTCCTCGGGGTTCCTTTGGGACTGTTGCTTTGTTTCAAAATTTGGCACTACTGTGGAATCAAAGATTCAGTAACAATTTTGCTGGGCATACAGCTTAATTGGCTGTTTCAGGAATAGGTACAACTAGGTTATAAAAACAATACAGCCTTCTGCTCACCTCTTAACCCTCTTTTGAAAAGTCTTGCAATTGGTGCTGCATGGTTTGACAGCATCTGTTCCTGCAGCACTACTCTTCTCAGAGCAGCTCTCTAAGGATCCCTCTTCTTTCTCTGCTGCTTTTTTCCTTCACTCCTAAGGTATCAATTATGTTTTGGTGTATTGCTGACAGATTCAAAAGGGTCAAATGAAAAGCCAGATATCAAATAGATGAACAGCACATTATGAACCCAATAGAAACAGATGAGCAGGACACTGTACAAACCCAGTAGCAGGAAAGATGCATTTCATGATGCCATCTTCTAGTTTCTCACATAAAGCTCTTACTGCAGTGATTACTGATACAGAAGTGCTGAAATAGTCATTAAGTCTGGAATCTCTTTTCCAGACTTTTAGGCAAGTACTATTAATTGCCTAACATTGGTATTATACATATTAATAAGACTACAACAGTTATTTGCTACATTGTTAAAGTGGATGTGAAAAAGACATATATATTTATATAATCACTATTGTTATTCAAATATCTGATAAGTAAGATTGACATATCAAAGGTTGTAATTACCATGGGGGTTGTCTCTCCCATTCACGAAACTCATTTTGTACACCTTCATTATTCTTTCAAGGAATATGATACTGTTTTGATTGAAGAAAATGTTTTTGTTCTGTTGTTTGAGTTTTTTTAAAGAAGGAAGACTCCTATTTGTGACTTTGTACTTCTTTCCCCCAGAATCCACAAAGCAATTAAGTCATTTATAAGATGATGGAAAAATTTTAAGAAAAAAATCATTAGAACACATGTTAGCAATGAGGAAAATACAGATGAATCACTTAACAAGTTGCCTAGACAAAGATCAACCTAAAAAATTCACTTGAGTGAATGCAAACAAATGTCTGACAGCACACAGGAGCTGTGTTGTCATTTTGGACAAGTAGATGCATTATTTTCTTAGTGCACTGCAAAATATGAATTATCCAGTTGCAGCCCTCCAAAGACTGAATTGGAAGCTGAGGCATTAATTACATTCACTGTAGACAAATGACAATGTACTTCTCCTGTGGTGAGATAACAAAGTCAAAACAAAAGATGGGTCTAGCATAACTATTGAAGTGCTAGAATTTATTGAAGTTTTTAAGCCTGAGACTTTGTGGATACATCTAAATTACCCAGATCTGACACACTGATTTGACATTTGAGAATTCATTAAGTTAGCACCTCTGATATCAGTGACAAACAGAACTCAGGTGAAAAGTGTCACTGAGAGTCTGTGCAGAGAGACAAGAGAAGGTAGACAGAATGTTTTGGCAGGCTATCAACCTGAGATCTAAAGGGCAAATAAGTACTCTGACTAAACCTCTCTTTTTGAAAAGATAAGAATACACTCCAATTAACTAGGAGGGTTCTTTCTATGGTTCACTGGGCAAGAGCCTAACTGAGTTGAAATAGCTATCCTCAGATATGCAAAACCTTCAAGAAAACCCAATTGCTTGATTTGGGCAAGAAAGAAAAATACTGAGGAGAAGGTAACCATTTTAGTTGGCAATTCAAAATATGACTGAGTAACACTTCAGCAGATACATTTTAGACTATAGTTAAGAGAAGCAATGCTGTATGCACAAATGTGGATTTGGGATGAAAGATAGCAGAGTTATTTAGGGGGGAAAAGGCAAAAAACACATTTACTGAAAGATTCTGTTGCAAAACTGAGTCTCTGAACATCTCGCATAAAATATTGGATTCCTTTTGAAGAACAATGCATAACTCTGAAGGGCAATGGAAAGAAAATTAACCAAAGCACACGAATATTGATGAGAAACCTTCTGACCTTGGTCCAGGTCTCTTTCCAATCTCCTAGAATTGTTCTTTGCATAAACTTTCTGAAAGCTCCCTGCTTCTTCTGGCCTTGCTATAGCTATGTGACATTTCCTAACTTTTCTCCAAGCTCCGTATGTCACTGAACAATAAATCTCTGTCAGCAAAAGTCTGGAATACCCTCATCCATTGGCAAGGGCAGACTTCACAGAGTTGCTCTCCCAAAGTGTACATTTAGTATTCACAAGCAGACCTAGGCCAATATTCACGAAGTACTGCGTTTCCTGAATTGTGGATGGAGAAAGCATCCACAATTTTGTCCATGGAATATTTCACACCAAGAGAATGTTCACCACAACAAGTTTTTTTAGCTTATAGACATATTTTTAAGGGGATCTATCTGTCTCTTTCCTGGCTGCCATCTACTGAAGCAATGTCCAGCAAAACTCTTTGGGATTCACTGAGTGCTGGAATAGTGCCCAGTGTTGCATTATGTAAGCAGTTTGTGTTGAACTCGTCTGAAGTGTTTGTATCTATATTAAGGCATGTATAAAATGCATGTATAAAACATATAGTTACGGTAAAACATTGCATAACTGTGCAATGTGCATGCTTAAAAGAGTTATTCCGTAAATATAGGAAACATTTTTCCACACTTCATAATCTGGAAAAATCCGATTCCCTTTAGTGTGCCTACCCGAAGACATGGGAATTTCATATATAGTATGGACATGGAAACAATTTAACTGGGGCCTGCTGAAGTGAACAGGAGTCTTTCCTCTGTTCTGTTCTTTAAAACAGACTTTTAATCAGACCCTTGTTTCATCCACAGCGGTAGCCTCAGTCTAGCTCCCTTGGTATTCACTGGACATCCTCATTTATTCAGCTGGGGACATAAACTAGTTGTGCTTTACAAACTATACTTAAATAGATTAATGTCTTTTATCCTGTGTCCTACTTTATGTAATTATTTATTAAACTAAATAGCTCATGCTCTTCACAGTCTCCCTTATAGCTTTCTTTAGCTTCCCTAGACCTTGTATTGCCTCCTGGATGAACAGCCCTACCTGAAGGTACATGAGAAAACAAAATGTATGTTAAGTTTGTTCCTCACACTAACATAGGTATTCAGAGACACATGCTACAGAAAAAAAGAAAAACAACCACAGAAGCATTGATAACATGTGCATAAAGTATGTGCTATATTTTTTCAGACTTAGACTAGCTGACACATAGAATTTTTTTTCAATTCAATTTAAAAAATTTGCCTTCATTGTTCCCTGGGGGAAAAAAGCTCTAAAAACCTTACATTCATAAATCTTTCACAAAGAAAGATGTCCAATTTGGAGCTTTTCTTTCAAAATGTGATTTTTTTCTTTTTCTGATTATTGCTGGATATTTCAAGAAGTATCATCTCTCCTACACACCTACATCAGGTTTTCACCTGGGGTAGCATCATTTTGACTCAATCCATAAGGCACTGACTAATTTTACTTTCTTCTTTCCCACTGACTAATAAATATCACTGCTCACCTCTACAATTACTGTTTATTCAGCAGGAGAAATGTCTTTCCTTTGAACAGCATTGCAGGATAAAAAATAGCATTCTCTGTCCTGTAATCTGGTGCAAAGTTTCCATGACAGCAACTGTTTCCACACTGTTTTGTGATGGGCAGGAATGATTCTCTCTCACTGTTCACTGGAACAGCCCATGTCCTGTAAGCCCTGAAATCTAAAGGTTTCAGGCTCTGATATGGCTTCCCTTCTTGGGTCATAGCCACAGGAAGGTTTGCAGCATGAACGCAGCAACAAGGGAAACACTATTTAAATAAGAAAATACGTATACAGATGCTAATCACAATACTGGATTTCATAAAAGATGAAGTATGGATTGAAAAAGAACTGCAGATGTTTTAATTAAGCCAAGCCAGACTTAATCATCTTTCTCCTCTTTCTTTGTGTGTTTTTTTTTTGTTTGTGTTTCTTTGTTTTTGTTTTTGTTTGCTTGTTTTGTTTTGTTTTAGAGGAACCTGTGTCATAATATGGTAACAGAAAGAAAAATCACTAAGTATGATGAACATGACAACACCAATAACAATTTTATTTATTTATGTACTTATTTTAGCTTGGGGATAGCACAGTAAGAAAAAGAATTGATAAAGTGCACAATTACATTTTTCAGCTAAGAGAAGAACTGTTTTGTTATTAGAGTTAAATGCAGCAAATATGTTTTTGAAATTCCACTGTTAACTAAACATTTTTCAGTATAGATGAATTTTAAGTTTTATACTTATGAAATT
This sequence comes from Lophotriccus pileatus, assembly GCA_035583135.1. NCBI lineage: Eukaryota > Metazoa > Chordata > Aves > Passeriformes > Tyrannidae > Lophotriccus > Lophotriccus pileatus. The sequence goes on along the minus strand of JAWWES010000081.1, from coordinate 101,074,915 downwards.
TAAATGCATTCGCCCTTGATTTTTCAGCAAGTTCCCTTTCACGACTTGTGTAAGAAAAATATGGAAGGCTTTAACATTTTACCTGTCTCAGAAAGCATGCATTTTCCCCTCTTTTAGTAGGGGCAAGGTTTCATACAACTCCTGTGCTGTGTATCCATCACAGGGACAGGAGAAGCACGAAAACAGTGTCACATGAATCCGTTTTCTGTAGTCAGCTAGGCACCTTCATTAGGTATGTTACTTATCCTGTGGTTATGCTAAAATATTTAAAGCTACAAAAATAAACTTTTAAAGCCTTTCCTTCATCTTTTGACACAAGATGCTTTACTCAACTAGAGTAATAATGCATATCAGACTTCTGGGGTCCAAAGAAGTTATATAAATATAGCTGGTATTAAGAAAAGAAATTTGCCATATTCTGTAAAGTAAAGCATAAAATTCTGTCTTCACTAAAAGCAATGGCAAGATGCATATTGATTTCAAAAGAATTAGAATTGAATGTATAGGTAAAAAAACAAACGCCCTGCAATATCTGTTGCTACATCTTAAAAACATATGCCACCTGCTATTCATTCTGTCATGGGAAATGCAAAGTGTACTCAGGTCTTTTCATCAGTGTACCAGCCACCAAATGAGTAGGAGTAATGCTAAAAATCAGTTGCTAAAAGACATGAAAACACTGTCATAGGATAATAAGACAAATTGATACTGCTTCATGACAGATAACTGTTTCTTCTCTTGATGTTTGACTGCTTGATGTTTTCAAGAGTATATGAATGTAACAAAGTCAAGAAGTTTTGGCATGGAAAATTGAAAAACAATGGACAAAATATACTGCTGACTTATCAAAACTCCTATACAGAGTTTCTTTTCATTTTCTAAAGACATGTATAATAAAGAAAATAAGCACGATGAAATGTTTGAAATCAGAATATTTAGCAACCCTTGTGACATATTGTTCTGTCTAACAACAGCACAGTAGCATTCTGTAGACAATTTTTTGTGGGGATATTTAACAAAGCAAAATATGCTTTTGCAGACCAGCTTCTATCCCTCAGGATTTATAGAGATGCAAAATGATATTAAATATATGTCTTGAGCTTAAAAGCCATCCACAAAGGACCATACCATTTTTCAAGTTCCTTCTTTCTTCTGTAAATTCCTTTTCTCTTCCATTTATACTGTAAAACACAGCAATGCAGATTCAAATGTTTTATTTTTAAACAGCTGTGTAAAAAATTAAGTGCAGAACTGAGAATGCATCCAGGAACTAGGAGCAGAATTGTTTTTCAAAGTCTTTTACAGATATTGTAGATTTGGAAAAACTAAACCTTTTTCCATTTTTTAATCCAACAAATTCAATGTAAGCTACTACCCCACCTTTTCTTTCAGAGTTGTAATGTGCTAATTAATATTATATAGACACTACACCCATGAGGTTTTGAGTTCTTGAGAAAGCTCTTACAAATAATACCTGCAAAGAGAATGCCACAAGTCATTTTACCTCAGCATTCCTGGGGAATTCTCTAAGCTATATATTGCAAAACATAGATGCTCTCAGTTTGAAAAATGTCATTAAATTCTTTCATTCTTTCAGGGTTTTTTGGGGTAGAGACTCCGAAAAAAAAAAAATAAATCTGGAGAAATGCCATTATTAATAACTGTCTTCTGCATACATAGTCAGCAGTGTCTGTTGAGATGCTTGTGTGCTCCTCCACATGCAATCCTAGAGGCAACTATGAGAAAAGTGTTATTCCTCACTAAATCTTACTTATCCTTTGCACTTGTCCAGACCCAGAGATAAGCGTGTTCCTTGTGTGAAGGAGCGTGAAGATTCGGGTTCCTCTGCATTCCTCAGAGAGGCTCAGAACTGAAGGGCTGGTCTCTGCTACCAGCTGTCAGGGAGGTGCTCTTCTTCCAGAGTGTGCCTTGCTTTACAAGGCCCCACGCTTATGGGGCACAGCATATTCCTGGGTGCCGGCTTTAATGCACCTAGGTGGCCACAAAGCTGCCAGTAAAGCTGTTGCTACATACACAAATAGCTCAGGATAAGTTATTTCATTCACACAATTGCATATATGCAGAAATAGCCCAGGATGGACAAGTTGCGTGTGGTAGGTGGAACACATGCCAAGGAAGGATTATGTGGGACCTACTTACTCTAGAGCCAACCCACAGCATGGGACAATTCAGCACTGCACAGAACTCCCTCTGCCATTTTATCAAGGAAAATAAGTTTAAAGGAGGTTTCACTGAGTCATCCAATTCCTTATCCAAACCCAAACCAGGATCAACCACACCTACATATACAAGTATCTGAAGAGCAGGTGTCAAGAGGACGGAGCCAGGGTCTTCCTGGTGCTGCACAACAGGACAAGAGGCAGTAGGCAGAAACTGGAACACAGGAAGTACCACCTGGACATGAGGAAGAGCTTCTTTACTGTGAAAGTGACTAAGGACTGAAACAGGTTTGCCGGAGAGGTTGAGGTGTTTTCTGCTCTAGAGATACTCAAGAGTGGTCTGGACACAATCCTGAGTGCCCTAGGGGACCCTGCTTGAACAGGTTGGTTGAATTGGATAACCTCCAGTGGTCCCTTCTGACCTTGACCATTCTGTGTTTCTATGATTCTATGTTCTCAGTTTTGTTCTAGACATGTGCAGTAGGGATTCTTCAATATTATTTTTTTCCTCCCTTTACTTATGGTTGACTCAAGCACTACTTCATTTTGTGTTGTCTGGCTTGTGATGCAGGGAACGTGCCGCCCAGCAGCAACCCTTGCAGTCTGCTTTAGTGTGCACTCCTCATCTGCTTCACATTTTATTCAAATATCCAGCAAAGAAGATGAAAGAAAACACAGGCCACAATTGTTCACACAGATTATATAATGTCTGCTCTATAATCAGTGGAAAACAATTTTTCTGCCTCATCACCAACATTACTCCCATTTATGTAGAAAAATAAACCACTTGAAAAATGAGTTTCAACCTTGGCAACATCTACTTCTACTTAGAGCAGCAACTGGAAATGAAAGGTATAGCTGCCTACACTCCTAAGACATATCTGAGGACATGGATGTGTGTTGCATTCCTGAGCATGACCTGAATTCCCCCTGCACAATGAGACCTGCTGGAGAAGGCTGTGGTGAGACAAAAAGAGACATAAATGACGTGGCATGTCATTTTTGTGACATAAAGCACAGATTCCTATGAACTAAAGAGAAAGAAACTTTTCTGTAATGGAAAACAAACAGTGTCATATGTTATATTTAAAATACTGGGGCAGTTTATGATCTGATGATCGATGTTACACAAGGAGGTATGTGCTTTATGAGGTGCTCTTTTACACCCAAAACTGTTCACTCAAGCTGAGTGCCAAGGGGCAGGCAGCAATGTGGCAAGTGGAGCCATACATTTGTTTTATGTTTTACCTGGGGTTAAAGGAAATGAAAACTCTCTTTAAATTTTTGAAATATTTATGCCACAAGAAAATCACCCTGAAGGAGGTATTCTTCATGTGCAATATAAAAATAACACCTCTGCATAGAATTCTGCCTTGACCTATAAAAATCACTGAAGGACATTTTGCTGTCAGCATTGTTTAGCTTTAAAAAAAAAAAAAAAAGGTTCTTGCTCTGTTAGATCTGGAACTTTTGTTAAAGGTTTCGGGAAGCTCAAAACCTACCTTAAGACCAGGTGTAAGGCATTAAATGTGTTGGGAAAAAACAAAATGGAGAAGGGAACCTATCCAAGGAATGTTAATATATTCTTTTAAAGCCACACATGGAATATTACACTGGGGAAGATTGCTGCATTCCAAACAGGGCAATCAAGATGGTATTCACTGACAGATGACAGTACTAAGTTTTTGTTCTTTTTTTTGGAGTAAATAGGAGTTATCTAATCACATATTCTTTGTTGTCTTTTCCTTCTAAATGAAAATCAGAAGCTTACAAATACCTTTAATGTCTCTGACATTTGGGGGTACTTTTTCCGCTTTTTTTCATCAGAAATAAAAAATGAAACTTATTCCATTATTGTACCTTAGTATTAGATTAAATAATAATGCAAAATGTTTCTGCTATTCATTTATCAGTATTTGTCAGTATTCAAATCAGCTGCATTAATGGGCAAGTAGATGGCTTTTTTATCATTCAGTGTACACTCAGAGGACAAAAATAAAAGCTGTTTGCAAATCTTTCTACACAATTTTTTACAGTGAGGAATATTTCCCTAGTGACCCTGAAAGCTGAAGCATATCTTTATTTTAGGTCAGCCTCATTGCGGGGCTGTCCAGTTCATCTTGTTACAGCATAGGCAGTTTGGTAGAAATACCTAGAATCCACCATGTTTGCTGTAGGTTGACTATTACATTAGCTTTCCATATATTGCTGCCAGGCTTTTAAGAATAAGACAGTTAACACCTAATCTATTACTCCAATTTAATAAAATATCTTCAAATGTCACTTTAAAGATGTAAATATATTAAATAAATATTTAATTGCAATGTTTTTAATAATTAACCAAACTTTTCTAAAGTAGCAAAAGGTTTTTCCATTGGTTGAAATAGGTTTTGAATCAGTAGATCTCCAGTTAATTCAGAAGTCTTTCTAATTTATTGTCACTACTGACTCTGAAAAAGCTACATCTTTCCCAACACTTCATAATGTTTTAAATTTTTTAAAAAAAATCTTAAACAATATTTCTCACTTTCTCATCTACAGAAACGTAATTTTCAATACTTGGTGAAGTGAAGAGTAGTGTCAACAAAACCTCTACCATAGACTTCCGGAGGACGGACTTTGGATACCAATTTGGAACGTCCCTTGGGTAACAGCCCTTAAAAACACGTAGGTCCAGGAAGGCTGAACATACTTTTAGAAAGAAATCTTGAAGGCTCAGGCAGAGGACATCCCTATGTGCCAAAAGATCAGTCAGTGGGGAAGAAAACTGGCTTGGCTCAGCAGGGAGCTTTCTCAGGACCTCAGGGGAAAAAGAAGCAGCTGTATCACCTTTGGGAAGAGGGGTAGGGAATTCACAAAGTGTTTAAGGATGTCGTTAGGTCATGTGGAAAGAAAAGTATAGGGGCAAAATCTCAGAACTTAATCTGACTACTTCCGTAAAGGATAATAAAAAGCATTTTTATAAATACATTAATAAAAAAGGGAGGGACAAGGAAAACCTCTATTCTGTATTGAACGCGGAGTCAAAGTCAGCAAAGACCTGGAAAAAGCTGAGGTACTTAATGCCTTCTTTGTCACTATCTTCAACAGTAAGACCAGTTATCCGCAAGGCAAATGGCCTCCTGAAGTGGTAGACAGGAACAAGGAGCCTAATGGACCTCCTGTAATCCAGGAGGAAGTAGTTAGTGACGTCAAGTCAGTGGAACCAGGATTAGAATCCAACCTGGGGTGATGAGGGAGCTGGAAGAAGAGCTCACTAAGCCACTTTCCATCATTTATCATCAATCCTGGTAAACCAGGAAGGCCCCAGATGACTGGAATTTGGCCAACATGACGCCCGTCCACAAGAAGGGCTAAAAGGAGGATCTGAGGAACTACAGGCCCCTCAGCCTGACCTCAGTGCCTGGCAAGGTTATGGAACAGATCATCCTGAGTGTGTTCACATGGCACATACGGGATAACCAAGGGATCAGACCCATTCAGCACTGGGCTCAGAGAGTCGTGGTGAACTGTGCTGCATCCAGTTGGTGTCTGGTCACTAGTGGTGTCCCCCAGGGATCAGTGTTGAGTCCAGTTCTGTTTAACATCTTTCTGGATGATCTGGATGAGGGGATTGAATCTACCGTTAGTGAATTCGTGGACAACACCAAGTTGAGTTGGAGTGTTGGTCTCCTGGAGGGTAGGAAGGCTGTGCAGAGGGATCTGGACAAGCTGGATAGATAGGCCAAGACCAGGTGCCAGGTCCTGCACTTTGGCCACAATAATCCTGTGCAGCACTACAGATTGTAAAGTTCTGGGCCCCTCACTGTCCACCAAAGGGCAACAAGGCTCATGAAAGGTCTAGAAAACATGTCTTATTAGGGATGGCTGAGGGAGCTGGGTTTGTCTAATTTCAAGAGGATGCTCGGTGGGGACCTCACTGCTCTCTACAACTACATGAAAGGAGGTTGTTGTTACATGGGGGCTGGTCTCTTCTACCGTGCCTGTAGTGAGGGGACCAGAGGAAATGGCCCTAAGCTAAGACAGGGGAGATTCAAATTTTCACTATTAGAGTAGTTAGGCATTGGAATAGGTTGCCCAGGGAGATGGTGGAGTCACCATCTCTGGAGATGTTAAAGAAGCATCTGGATCTGGCAACAGATTATATGGTTTAGTGGTTTAGGGTCTACAGTCACAGTGCTAGGGTAAGGGTTGGACTTAATGATTTTATAGGTCTCTTTTAAAGATCATATGATCCTATGATTCTATTTTATAAAGTATTTGGAATTTCTTTATAGTCTTTTTACTTGATTTTTGCATCTTACTCAAATCACGTGGCACGAATTCTCAGACATGAAAAAGACTTTGAAAAGAATAATTATGAAATGTTTCCTTGATCAATTCCAAGCATACGTATGTAAGGTGTTCTTCCTCTTTGCCCATAAAAAAAGGTTTTGAGTGTAGTGATATATAACGCCTACACAGTACTGGATGTTCCCTCTACTCTGCTAGAAATGAGTAAATAGTTTCTGGCAAATATTTAATTTGTATTTTAATTTGCATATATCTCTCATATTCTTTTTAGAAATAAGCACAGTCCCTTCCTGATGTGTGATAGTAATTTCATAGTTCATATAAGCCGTATTCTCTCAGAATGGTCTGTGACAACCACAGTGGAGAAAAACAGTTCAGACTGAGAATTAGTATTTTAGATAACAGCAATATTACACTTTCTGTAATACCTTCTGTCACTGTACCTATTTATCTTGGTGCTCTGTTGTTTTCCTCAACACCTGTGACCCGAGAGCATTCAAGGGGATGTTTGTAATGGGCTGGCAGATATTTTCACCCTGTGGTGGATACCACTGAAGCGTGAGTGCATCATTCCTGTTACTATGGTTATCAGGTTGCAATTCTCCATAACAAAGGAAGTGAATTATGAGGCATTTTTCTAAATATTAAAGTGTGCTTATCATTAGAGGTGGCTTGCTGGTAAGGCTGACTTTCTGCTTGCTGGCGAAGGGATCTTGCAAATTTGGCATAGCATGACATGGAGAGCAGCAAGTGGGCTCCTCATGGAGATTTTCTGCCTTGAGTAAAGGGACTTAAATGTCCCTACATTTCCAGTTCCAGACTGAACTTGAAAATTTCAACTTGACAGCCCATGGGATCCCCCCACTGGTGAAGTCCTTACAGAAGTACATAGGTGCATTTTTCTGGTGAATCAGCACCCTCATTTCCTGGAAATACTGTTTTCTCTTGTGATACACGGGCCAATTTTGTTTTTTAACAAATGAGTTCAAAAGCTGATGAACAAGCTGAGTAAATCCCCATGACTGATAGCCTTGTGCTTGCTCTAATCTTGCAAAACCCTGCATGTTTCTGGGTGAATTAGAAGCAGTTAGCAACCTCTAATTTTCTTGGATGTTAATTATCAAATTTGTGCTAAAGTTTTCAGTACATGTTTGTAGCATTTGTAAGTTTTGTCCTGCTTCACATTCCAAGGCAGAAACCTCTGATTTTATTGATGATAGCAATTTTAATTAATTGCTATTCTCTGCTAGTATAAGTAAAGCTGGAGAAATCTGCGTATTAAAAAAAAACAAACAAAACAAACACAAAAACAAACAAACAAACAAAAACTAGAAATACAGTGTAAACTGCTTCATAGTCTTGCATGTTTATGTTAACTTCAAAGAACACAAGCAAAAGAGCAGAGTTCTGACATACTACTATATAGTCCTCTTTATTGTAAGGGTGTCTTATATATTTAATTTTTTAAAAATTATCCCATTGAACTTTCAGAGCTTTTCAATTAACTAATATATCCTGTAATAACACATAATGTGGAAGGTAAAATAATATTTTTTATTGAAGATTGTTTTCTCCCCTGAAAAGAAAGAAATTCACAAAGGCTACATCAGGTTTACTGGCATAAGTGAGGACAAGTTTCAGCGTAGCAGAACTGTCTTAGTTCCCTTGACTCAAGGATTGTGCTAATGCCAAAGATGCAGAAAACTCCAATTTTCATAGATCCATATGTATAAGAGTTCATCCTAATAGTGAATAGAGCACAGTTGCCTAAATATTAATGTTTAAAAAGTTTTATTAAGTTAATGAAAAAAAATTAGTCTTTAAATCACAGCATAAGTTCCACTAGTGTAGAAGTGTTAATAATTGGCATAGGTAAGTACAGTGCATGGATGATTGTCCTTGACAAGAAAGATCACTGATTTGATTGTCATGATATGAGTTTATGTTAAGCCTAAACAATAAGCTTTCTTTAGTATGTACAGCTTATACTTTATTGCCTAATACTAATATATGTATTAAAAATTTATGGTTTTGAGCAAGGCTAATACTGTTCTGATCTCGTGGCAGCTGTAAATGTACTTTGCTTTAAATGCAGATGTAGCTATAATGAACGAATAAAACATGGAAACCTGGCTTATTGTGGAGATCACACCTGTAATATATAATTTGCTAGTGGGCACATAAATTGGGTATCTTGAATATATAAGGGGTGCAAAGGGCAACAAATACTTAGAAGCCATTCTTACACTCAGAGGTACACCTTTCAACTTGTTTTTATCATGTCAAGATTTTGAACACAAAAGAACTTATTTATAAGTTCTGTTATCTCCAGTCCTGATTTCTAACAAGGGAAACAATGCAATTCTCACTAGAGACAATACTCTGCTGAACTAACGAAATACATTGTAGTAATTTTTATGACAGTGTTTAACAGGAATAAACTATGAATCCTGTAAAAGGAATTTAAAGCCAGAAATATTCATCGTGGCTTAAGAGCACAGAGAGGAGAATATGTATAGGCAGAGATAATATCTTCTGTTAGAAGACTGGTATTGATGGAAAGTTTAATAAACTTACAGACATATATATGTTTCCAACTGATGATGATTTCATGTACCCAAAGGCTTGCCTGACGTTTTCAATCATACTTACTTACAAACCTAGTCTTGCTTAAAAACTAACTTCATTCTTACCAAGCAGTTGCAGCACCTTAAATATCTTTATGGACTTAACTGCAAGCTTTTTTTTTTTTTAACAGAATTTGTCCATTAACAAACATGGTACAGATATTGCACTAGACAGGAAATCTGTATTTTTCCCAGTATATCTGTTCATGAAAACCAATAAATACATAGTAGAAATTATAGATGAACCAGACCAATACATGAAATAATTTTGTATAGATGCTCATCACCAAGTCATATTGCCATCAAAGAGAAAAAAACAGAAGAAAATTAAACAGATAATATTTTAAAAGACAACTTTTCCCCCCAGACTGTGTGACTGTCACTGGAGATGCATAGAACTAGCATACCCAATTCCCATTCGTGCTTTTGAGCATATCTGCTAAACACCGTTCTTTGCTTTTCAGTTAACACTTCCAAAATGACACTCGATTAATATCTATCCATGTAAAATAGTTAACAAAGTTAGTAAACATTTTTGCATCAATTATTATTAACAAGAAATTGTGAAACACATTTAATTACATATTTCTGCCTTAATTATATTAATGTCTTCAAAATATTTTATCATCATTATTAGATTCTATTTCAGAAAGTGGTGTGAGATTTTTTTCACCTCACTCTGCATGCACAAAAATGTGAGGTGTGTTGGAGTACAGTGTGACTAACCTAAAAATGCAAAACTTCAGTACAGAAACTATGGCAAAGGTTCGATAAATTACTTTAGGAGGTGTCTTTTGCTCTCAGTTGGGTTTATACCCACTGAGATGTCAAGATATCTCATATATAAAGTGCTGAAGTTAGGTAAAAGAAGTTCCAAGTTGGGAGACAAAGAGTTACATTTTGTCTTTTGATAGCTCAGACTAATCTCATATTGAATCACTTTCTTCAAAACATAAAGATTTTCTCAGGATGTATCATAGAAATATTGTTCCCATCTATTTGAGAGCAGAGAAATTCAACCTGGGCAACAATTCTGGGGACACCCTCCAGACAGTATTTCATTATTTTTTGACTGGATTAAAGAGGAACTAAGACCTTAACCAAATCAAGTCTTATGTTGAAGGAAAATTTACAACAGAAAAAAGACTCTATGATAATAGCACCTGTGTGCAGGTAGACAGTATAATTGTATCCTTTGGAAACCTAACACAGTTTAACTATTGTCATATTTAGAATTTGCTCCTAATAAGAAAGTATGTTTATGCATGTGTATTAATGAACTGCATAATAAGAAAACAGAATTAACTTGAATAACATTGCATATTATCAGTGTAAATTTTTTGTTAGCTTTGTACATTTTGAAAGAATGCACAACATACATTTATATAATTTGTTTCATTACTTCTGTATTTACTTGATTTACCTGATTATTAGAGGGATGGAGCACCTCCTGTACAAGGAAAGGTTGAGAGAATTGGCTTTGTTCAGCCTGGAAAAGAGAAGGTTTTGGGATGACCTAGTTGTGGCCTTCCAGTACCTGAGGAGAGCCAACAAGAAAGACAAAGAGAGACTTTTCACAAGAGCATACAATGAGAGGACAATGGGGGATGGATACAAACTAAAAGAGAATAGGTTTAGATAAGACATTAGGAGGAAGGTCTTTGTTGTGAGGATGGTGAGACACTGGAACAGTGCCCAAAGAAACTGTGGATGCCCCAACCCTGGAAGTGTTAGAGGCCGGGTTGGATGGGGGTCTGAGCAACCTGGTCTAGAGAAAGGTGCCTCTTTTTTAAGGATAAGGTTTTAGAACACATCTGATTAATACTAAAGAGACTGGATGACTGTCTTTCATCTTCATCTCAGGCCTCTTAACAAACTCTTTCAGTTTCTTTTACCTCTTATTAATGTACAGAAATCTCTTAGCAAAATCCTTGTGAACAATGTAGCTCTTGAAAAGATACTACAACTTTCTGTTAAAGTTCAGGACAGAAAAAATACATTAATAATTCTACTTGGTGTTCATATGGCAGAGACACATAGCTTCAGAGAACAAACAATATGCAATATCATTTGATATTAGGAAAAAAAAGAACAAACAAAACACAATAGGGACTTAAAATTTATAGTACCTGCTCACTCTCTCTTTATTTATTTTTGAAGTCGTTGTCAGAATCACATGAAAATTAATTATAGTTAAACTTGCACCCTTTTTGTGTCTATATGCAGAAATCCCTGGGAACAGTGAGTATGGATCCAACAAATCATGTGAAACTATGTTGGTAGTTCAAAAAGACAACAGAAGAAATATTCCAGTCCAAAGATACTACTTTTGATTTTTGCTTTTATATGTATTTATTTATCTTAAGTCATTATTTACATTCAGTAGTTCCCTATTTGTTGATATTAGGAGACAAAGGCTGAATAAATTCAATATAATGACAAAAGATTAATTTCATACTATCTAACTAAAATTTATAAATTCTTCCCTTCTCTGTAAATGAACAATTTAAAATCTATGCCTGTGGCACACAACTGCCAACCCTGGGCCATGTGTCACAAATACACGTCCTGATGCCTGCCTCGCTTTCAGTAATTAATGATGACTCACAGCTTGCCACAGCAAAATGAGAGTCTTTGTTTATAGCTTATCTCGCTCTTCCTCCTTCCAGCTTATTAAGAACATGCTAGAAATATTTAGGACTCCCAAAAGGCTTTATCAGAAACAAGAAACAAATTTACAAGACTCTCAGTGCTGCAAAAAATACAGCAATCTCACTGATAACATTACAAAACAATAAATAATAACTACTGCATGGTCATACCTTCAGGCTTTTAAGTATAAAAACAGAAATTAGAAGACAACTTGCTTACCACATCTTTAGGATGATGGTCTTCCTCCAGTATAAAAAATAAGATTAAGTGTTAGGGAAAAAGAAAGAAAATTATCATCCTGCTGACCTTTGCAAGGAAGGTCATGCACTCTTTCCTGTGTCCTTTGACATTAATATGTTCAATACAAATTACAATTTTGACTTTCCATCTTTTTTCCAGTCTCCAAACACGACAGCTACTGCCCCTCAGCTAAAGCAGCACTGGGCTACAACCCCAGGGCAACAGTGGAGCCTGCCTTGACCTGACCATGGTGAGCACCAAATAATGAGCCCATGAATTGAAGGTTTTGCCACGAGAGAGTCTGATTACCTCAACAGAGCTAAGTCATTTTGCTGAAGTCTCTAAAAAGGACCAAGGAAAGTGTAATTAGTAGCAACCAGAAAGTGAAGAGACACTATGAAGAGCAAGATAAAATATCACTGTGATCTGTCAAAACTGAATAGATAAAGGAGAAACTCTGTGTTTCACACACAGTGTGCTGGGATACAGCTTTTTCTATTCTTTTAGTTGGGTTTTGTGATGCAGAACTACATGCTCACTAACTCCCCAGTGTTTTCTGTTCTTTCTGGTATTTCCAATCATTTGTACAACTGAGTCTATGCCTACGTTAATCCCACAGAAACACAACAGTAGCATCTCTGATAAGGGCTGGTCTTGAGGGGCAAAACCACTGTTGTTGAGGCATCCTATATGCACATCTTTTTCTTTATGTTGACTCTAGTCCAGCACCTTGGACTGAATGCTCTGGTCTCTGACATGCATTATGAGGGATCACACTGAGGGATCCTAGACTTCTAAAGCTGCTCTATAATATAACCTAAAGTGCTGTGAATGAAGACAACAAAGAGACTCACTCAAAAAACTTGGTCCTTATGTAACCTGAAATATACACCCTTTGAAGATGGATCTTCAGATTCCTTCAGATGGTGTTTTTCTGAGAATGTGAACCATCTTTCTTTCTGTGTAGATATGATTAGAACTAAAACTCATATGCAGTGTGTGGCATGGGGTGGGGACAAAACTCCTTATGTCCTCCCCATTTTACATACCTGCTCAGAAAGAATCACAATGAGCTGTTAAGACAGTTAGTTGTAGAAACCTAAATAATTACTATTATATGGATAGTCTATAATATCCATTACTTATATAAAGAAGAATATATGATTACTGGAGAGAAGAATGATACTTTCTCTTCCTAGTCTTTCTCAGTGAAAAAAAGAAACAACGAACAAACTGGTAGAAATAACAGAAAGGTTGTTTTAATATCATAAACGTATTAGGTGATATCCTGCAAGGCAGACAGTATTTTCTGTGGCATTCACAGACAGCAACATGCCAAATTAGCATGTATCAAGTGTCTGAGTGGGAGGCAGAACAGTAATGCCATAAACCTAAGCCTGAGTTCTCACTGCAGAGTTGTCCTTCTCACAACATGGGACCTGTTTCTCTGAGCCCTCACTGTCTTCACACAAGTAATCACCGCCAGGAAACTCAGTTCTTCCAACTCATAGGCAAGAGATGTAGAAATACCTGGCAATCTGTTGCTCCTTCATGAAATAAGGTGTTTATTTGTGGGCACTTGGGGAAACAAGTAAAGAAACAAGGGTAACAAGAGGGATTACCATTCTCATCAGTTAGTGATAGTTGCAGGGAAATAAGTTTTCAGTTTCGAGTTCACTTTTTGCTTTCTTCTGTGATTGAAATGGAAATGAAAATGCCTCAGCTAGGTTAGTGTATGAGGAAATCTTTTTACTGTAGCTGCATAATGCTTGCCATCTTTTTTTTTTTCCCCAAGGTGCTAGGAAACCCTTTCAGTCAAACAGACAGAAAGAGTAAAAAATAGCAAGTGCTGAACACTGAAAAACAGGAACCATACTTATTTGATTGAGTATTGCCATACTTTAAATCAAGTTTTTCAATCGACTTCAACACAGGTGCAGAAAGCAATACCTCTTTTTGGCTTAAGAGTTATACTCTTTTTGGTTTGGTATCTGAGGGAAAATCCCTACAGACTCTGTGACTCTGATATTATGATCATTTAGATCAAAATTGTGTGAAGATAAAAATGTTAGAGCAGACTGTCCAGAACAGTCACCAAAGTACCCAGGTAGAAGGCTTGAATTTTAAACAATCAAAATGGAATAGAGTCCTGTGAAATAGAGTCTGAACTTTTGCCCAATTCCTCATAATGGAAAATAAATATGGGGAATGCATGGAAAGTCTAGACTTCATCTTTGAGGAGAATAAATGCACTTTGAAGATGGCACACAGGCTACTCTGTGGAGATGCAATTTCCTGAGTAAAACCCCTGGGTTTGAAAGATTGATGTAAATAACTTATAAGGGCTTTTGTATACCCTTTGAGTTAGCCTTTAGAAGGTATACTAAAACCAAATGTGGATCTGTTGTTTGTAGATGACAACAAAAATGAAGTTTGAAAGCAAAGATGGATGCCTATTCCATGGCCTGTTTCACAGGTAAGTGCAATTACAGAATGCATCCAGGCTAAAGTGAGAGCAGAAGGCACCCAATATGAAGCCATGTTTCTTTAATATGGTGGCAAAAAGTGTTTGAGGTTTTTCATGGCTGTTGCCAGAACTCTGCTTTTAACTTCATCCCCATTCAAGGCAGTCCTAGAACAGAGGAACATCCAAGCCAGGAAAGTCTGTCTGCAACTTGCCTGTCCTTCTCCATCTCTGTTAAAAGACCTACAATCTGCCAGCCTCAGGGGTTGGGTTGCAAACACAGAGCCAGAGGTGAACAGAGCAAAAGAGCAGCTCAAAGTGCTATAGGCAAATTAAGGTAAAATAGGGAGGTCTTAACATTTTTTTTTGAGTAAATACAGTGTGATGAAATCATGTGATAAAGTAATTCAATTACAACTTACTGTAAGGCACTGGAATTAATGACAGGTAGAGCGATAGGATTTTAGGAGGAAAGTATTTTAATTTATGGTAGAGACGGCAAATTTCAAACCTGACTTGATTTCTGAATATCCACGAAGTTCTCATGTATTACCTCTTAGGACAAAAATTAAGGAATAAATTAGCTATGACTGCCTTCTTGCTGTAGAGAAAATATACCTCTTTCATTCTCATGTCAGTCACTAATATTGATATATTTAGGTAAATATAAAGACTATTTGTTACCTTTTTTCCAGCTTTTAGGGCATATTTATTTAAGCTATATAGGGAATATAATAATTTTTCAGAGGTTCATTTTCTTCGTGGTTACACCCAGTGTTGGTATATACAACATGAAATCTCAGGAATTCTTGCATCTTCACCGTAACTTCTATGTCTACCTACTGAACAGTGGTTTTGACTCTTATAACAGAAAGTTACTTTGGAAATTTATGCATCAGATAGTGGACTTGGCACTATTTATGTTTGTACCAGAGTTCACTTTAAAATGTGAATCCAAATGTAAAATAATACAAAATGTGTATGGATTTGGCAAAAAAATGTGGTGGGCTCCAGGGAGAATATGGTATATTTCCTACATATTGATCAATTTCATTATGTTTCTTGCCTATCTAAATAACATAAGTGTCACTGTGTATTTATTAGTAGGAAAACATTTCAATAGAGTTGGCAAACAAGCAGCCTCTTCCAGCATCTCTGGACAATTCAGGCACCAGTAACTCTAAAGTATTCATGAGCATCTTAGTTGTTCTTTGCATGTATAGGGATGGGGCATTCCAGAAGCTGATATTGTTTGTCTTTTTAAGAACCTTCAGCTAAATCTCTTCATCATTCAGATTAAAGACTCCTTTCTGTGGTGTGGAAGATCTATGTAGTTTTTTATGTGATAATCAGGAGGTTTAGAGAATTATCATTATCAGTGGTGCATCCTTTTGAATGAAATCATCTGGGCTGCTCGGTACTAAATTAGAAGAAAATAGAGCTCGTTTGGTTAAGAAAGTGACAGGAGAAAGGGTGGTGGAAATCAGGTTTTACCTCATTCTTCTAAACACAAATAAGAAAATAGTTCATATTCTCCACTAATGTATGAACAGAAGGTTATTTATTCGTTAAACACAAGGTTGTATCAGAATGAAATATTCAATCAAAAATATTGGTGGGTTACATCAAGAAACTTCTTAGGTCTAACTGTTATATGAGATATTAATATCTTTTATGACTACCAACTTTGCATATGAGTAATCAGTCCGCAGCTGGTGCCATTTCCCAGTTATATCAGATCTGAGTAACTTGTTACTCTTTTCCCTGGACTATCCACTATCACCACTCTATCCCAATTTAATGAAGCTCAGGACCCCCCGAAAGTGCTCTTTTCAACTTTCTCCAAATAATCTTCAAAGAATATCTTTATCTGGACAGAAGAAAACGCATTGCTTTATAAACTAGCTCATTAAGTTGGCATCTTGACAGGGTGGTAGGTGAGAGGACTACTGAGGTAGGTATAAATTTAACCAATTTAGGTCTTGCTCTGCACTCACACACATTCTCATCTCTAATTTAATCTGAGTCTGGATATCCCTCAGTGCCAAGGGGTAATACTGGCTCACAGGCTTCTACCTTCCCCATGAGACTACTTTGTTTCTGTGGCTGCACTGCTGCTGACCCTGCTGAGACAAACTTTAACTGACTTTGAGGGTGTATAGATGCAATGCCTCTGTAGTCTGAAAACAGGTCATCAGGATGCAGGTTGTCATAGATGCTTGTTGTGCCTCCAAATTACTACTGGTTGTTCAGCCCTCGATGAGGCAGAGTGCACAAAAATCACAAACCACAGTGACCAGGTCTGACTCTACCACCATCAATATTTCTCCCGTTGCTTCAGCCAGTACTGGGTTGCTTCCTAGAAGCCCAGCACTATAAAAGGTGTAACCACGAACCTTATTGCCTGCTTTAAACTGGGCTGCTGAAATAAGATGGACTATTCACAGGGTTAGAAGTACATGCTTCTTTAGATAACTTGCTGCAAAACATCACAATAAAATGTATGGAAGTGCACACACACACACTAATTAAAAAGAAATCATCCATATGGGTTTCCATATGTGTACATTTCCATGTAATATATCTGAGTTTATGAACTACAGCATCTGCAGAATGAGAAAAATTATTATTTACCTCTTGCCAATGCTTTTTTTTCTCCCACTCCAGGCCAAACAACTAGAAATGACTGTATTTATTATTTTCGAGAGCATGGAAATAAACAATTCCCTTATTGAGACCCAGATCAGAGTTGCAAATACAATTGAGAAACTAGCACAAATCCTTCTGCACTTTCTTTAGGACGAAATGTGTGTGTGTTTGCATTTCACCCTTTTACTGAAGCAGCCACAAACCCCAAACCACTGAGTAACCCAAGTACATGCTCAAGAACTTGGTATTTGGAAATATTGGACATAATTTCCTCCAGTGTAACATTATTAATTTTTCCAGTGGTATAACATCAGCAGAATCCAAAAGTCAACCCAGTCCTGGAACCTGTGAGCTGGCACTGCATCATATCGGTTTAGCTACTGGCTCTTGGGCTTTCAGTTCGCAGCTGTCCCTCTAGGCTTCAACGTTAAATTACATTGTACAAGACATTTACACCAAACTGAAAGGGTACCAAATGATAAGTGTGTAAGATCTGGTGTTTACTGTCTCAGATGTTAAGCTAAGGTTACAAATATAGCATATAGTCCTACTTATGTGCAGTCTTTTTACTGTGCTGTCAGAAATGTGCAGAAAATTCAAACGTATCTAGGCAAATGAAAAATATTTCTGCCAATTCTCAGTGCAACTGATCCTTTTCAGCTTCATTTAACTTCTTCTACAAACCAAAAGTAATTTTCAGAGTAGATAATGATTTTCACTGTGGGAATGCCAAAGCTTCTCAGATAAAATGGGCAACTTTTGCTGGAGACAAGTGTATTAAAAAAATGCTGTTTATTCTACCACAACATTTATCAATTTAAAAGACTTTTCACTAATTAAAATAGAAAATATTTTATATATTTATGAGAAAAGATTGTAAAAGACCTGTTTGTTGCACTGCTGATAAAATAATATGTCAGTTTCTAGAAACATTCCTGAGCATCAAAAGCATATAAAAGATAAAATAGTCATATGGCAAAACTGTCTCTTCACTTACACACCATCAGTAGAGGGAAGGAGTACTATGGGAATTGTCATGCCCCAAATGGGCTCTTTACCTGAAGCTTTTTAGCAAGTAAGGATAGTTGTTTCACAGACGGTGAGATGGGTGCACAGTGCATCCAGCACATGCTCTTTGTACATGATAGTGCCCTAGAATTAGTAAGGAGTCAGGACAGAAATACAGAAGTCCCTATTCCATTGGAAAACTGCAAGACTAAACATCGCTTTTTATTTAAATAATTTTTTTTAAAATTTAAAACTTTAAATTCAACCTTGATATTGTTTTTTTTTTTCATAAAAATTCTTTTTTGATCCCAGTGAAAACGCTACTTAACTAATTACTTTAAATGTAATAGATATTCTTGGTGTTTGTTGGTGTGTAAAAATATGATCTATGTGTTTCATTTTGTTATTCCACTAGCTGCAGTACTAATTGGACTGCACCATAGTAATGTAGATTGACCTCTCTCTAAATAAAAATTACTTTAAAGTAATTTTTCACTCTCAGAAGCAGAGAAATGTCTTTTTTACAAAAACTTTAAACATCTTTGACACTTAGATGGATGTTCTGGAGCAGGAGTAGCATAACTACTAAAAGTAGTGTCATCGACATAACTTTGTACATTAATGCAAAAGTAGATCATAGCTGATATTTTTTCTGTTGGACAATTACATGTCCTGGAATTTCAAAGGAGAGTGATTACAGCAGTGAAGAGTGCTTCTGTTTGGTGATAAACACACATATTAAAAATCTCCTTTTGAACTTTATATATCACACACTCATTCAATAAGTTTCTCAGTAATGAAAAAGCCATTTGCCTTTTCCTAATGAAATATAGCACAGTGAAATGTGACGGTTGATAGGATGGGGAAGAGGGAGCTCCGTTCCCAGGGGTTTCTCAGCCCCGGGGCTCTGGTGGGGAGAGGCGCTCCCCCTCCCCCCCTCCACGTGGTCCCATCGCCGCCGCAAGAGACAGCACACACAGGGCGTGTAGGGAGAAGGCAAAGAGAGCATTTACTGGTAAGGTAAAGGCTTATATAGCCTCCAGGAGAATTCACAGAGTAGCCAATGAGAAGTTCAGGGGGTACAGGGACACCAATAGCAAGAAGGGGTTAAAAACCAATAGGAAACTTCCTGATATCTTCTCAGGACATTCCTGAAACAGAGATAACACTTGCTGTGTGGTCTTGGGAAGAAGAAGGTGAGTTAGCAGAAAAGACTACAAAAAGCCATCTTGAAACATGTTCAAATAACAGTTTCTTATATATTGCAGACCCAACTCCCACAGTGAAAGGACTATGAATTCCAGAAAACAAGGCAAACAGTAGGTTGAACACCGGATCATTTTCTCAGTGCAGTTTTTTTAAAAAGACTATGATTTCTCATTTCTGCTGGAATAAACACAGTTTCTTAGCTCATACCCAGATTAGATCAAATCCTTTCAAAATTAGACTAACAGAGCTATTATTCAATGGAGGATGAATCTGATCCTAATAGAAAGTTCCAGGAGCTGTTATTATTATTAATAATCATACCCTGTAATACACTCCAGGAGTCCTGGGAATTATTGGATCCTATTGTAAACTCTAATACGGAGTCATAATCATCTCATGTTTTCTCCTCCCACACATACTCAGCTAAAGAAGCTCTCATATACAAGAGATACAAAGTTTTTTGTTTTGCTTAGGTCATTCACCAAGTGCAAAGTCCTACACCTGGGATGACACAACCAAAGAGCCCAACACAGGTTGGGATCTGTGTGGATGGGGAGCAGCCTTGCTGACCTGGCGGTCCTGGTGGACAACAAGATGAACATGAGTCAGAAGAGCACAGCTGCAGCAACAAACTCAAACTGGATCCTGGGCTACATCCACAGGGGCATTACTGGCAGATATGGAGATGTGATGTCTTTACTCAGTGCAGGTCAGGCCACACTTGGAGACCTGTCCTTGCCCCCATATTTCAAGAAAGACACAAACTGGACATGGTCCAAAGGAAGGCTGCAAAGGTAATCAAAGGGCTGGAATACCTGCCTCATGAGCAACGACTGAAGGAGTGAGGCCTTTCATTCCTGAAGGAGGGAGAGGGGACCTCATCATAGTACTTAAAGTATTCCAGTACTTAAAGGATGGGTACAAAGAGGCCAGAGATTTTCCCTCCATGAGGAACCACATGAAGAACACAATGGGCAACAGGCACAAGCTGCACTGAGAGCTTTTATCTTGATGTAGGAAAGAGTTTTGCTGCAGAGAGACAATCAGTCTCTGGAACAACCTCTCCAGGATTGTAGTAGAGTCCCCATCACTGGAGGTTTTGAGATGTAATGGGACAGGATGGTAGATAATCTTATCCAGGATATCTTTCCCATGAAAGATTGGACCAGATGATCTTCTCAGTTCCCTTCCAGCCTGGTCTGTTTTATGATTCTTTATGACATTTCTTCCCTGAAGGTTGAGAAGTAACTATAGTGCACCATAAGGGGTTGAATTAAAATCACAGAAAGATTTGAGGCAGAAGGTACCTCTGAAGCTTATCTGGGCCAACCTTGTACTGAAGACAGGGATAACATCAGGTTTTTCAGGTCCTTGTCCAGTTAAAGTTTGAAAATCTCAAAAAAAAAAGCAAATTTCATTGCCTCACCATATTGAGCTTGACCACTCCATTATTTTTTTCCCCTTGTGCTTAATAGGAATTTCCTTTGCTTGTGACCACTGTCTCATTCTTCCAGTGTACATCTCTGATAAGACACTGGCTTCATCTTCTCTACAACTTCTTTCTAGGTACACAAAGGCAATAAGCAATTTTCTCTGACTCTGTTTTCTCCAGGATCAATAAGCCCAGCTCCACCAGCTTATTTGTAAGATACATCTCCATATTCCCTAAACATTCTGGTGGATGTCTGCTGGATTGATTGCCTCTTTGTTGATATTCTCTTGCACTGGGGAGGCGAGAATAGAAACAGGATTCAATGAAGAACATATAGCCTCACCACAATCCAGCCCAATGTGCTTTTAGCTTTCCTTGCAGGAGCAACTGACGGCTCGTGTTCTGTGGCACAAATAGGTTCAGCCTTACTGGTTTGCATATCAGAGTGCAGCTGCAGTCATAATCATATTTGGGACCTGCGAGCAGGGCCTAAAAAACCTGATTTAGAGCAAGTTTATCTGTGTTCTCAAAAGTCAAAGTCACACAGCATGTATTTAGCCCAAGTTTCAGTTATCACAGCAGGAGCCAACAACATACTGGCTTGAAGACAACATCACTTGATTGGTAAAAATGCATGGAGAAAGGCAGCACAAGTGATCCAGATGATAGACAGCCCCTTGAGACAAAGCCATGCTATGTGGTACATGACACTGAGAGAGCTGAGAGCTATTGATGAGGGACACTGCACAGTCAGACAATTACAGTTTCCTGTTTTGATAAGTTCATCCAATCCACCTCCTTGTCCCAAGGCAGGCTCAGCCATCGCTGACTCCCATCACACTTGGCTAATGTTTGTCTCAACTGCAGTTAAAAACCTCCCATGTGGCACATTCTCCAGGCAGCTATGTCCTTGCTGTCCTACCATTACAGTTAGAAACAAATTCCTAATATCTAACATGATATAGAGCTGTCATTTTAGGTTTCCAGAAAAAGTTATGTCAAGGTAAAAGACAGACATCTTCAGGATGTGATTTAAGAGCAGATGGCCCTGCCTTAGACTGACTTCCACAGACTGAACAACATCTTGGGGTCCTTGCCATGCTTTCTCTGGTTATTTTGCTGCTTTCAGGAAAATTATTTGACAACTAAATCATCTGGAAGTTGCTTTTGCCACGAGGCTGAAAAGAGTACTAAAAGCTGACAGTGAGACAAATGCCATATTGATGCAGAAAAGGTTGAAACCATGCTATAACAATGACCTTCTTAGGATGTGATTTTATATCCCCCCAGACATTAAACTAGCTCAAGTGCAGATAATTTGCTCATTAAAAAAAAAAAAATAGTTTGTACTTATATATCAATCTGTACACAGAAAAAAAATAAAACAATTATACAAGCCAACTTTTTTTTTTTTAAATCTAAAAACAACTCTACAGTTAACCCACGAAGGGTACATTAATTATACAAACATTTTGGAGGAATGTAGTGATGTCCCTAGTCTAACACATAAAATTTCATTTCAATATTTTTGGAGCTTTATCGCTGTCTCTGGACAAAGTTCACTGAACTGGATTTATCTCAGCATAAATTTCTTCTACATGATACAGACTGCAGTTATAAGTTAAAATTGTGCTGAATTTTGAACTAAACACAGACAAACTCAAAGACCACTCTTTTAGAAAGATTTTGAATTGAATACTGTATTCTTTTTACTTTTAGTTCCCTATTAGAAACTTAATATTTATTTTCCCTCACAAAATCATTGTTACATAGGCACTTGGTTTCTCAAACTTGGAATGGATGGTGTAACAGACTGCAGAAGCAGATCCTTCCATTTGTCATGATATACAAACCATCTGAGAGATGAAGGTAGTGAATGACCAGTGAATTTCAATACTACGATCTTTCCTGGTTTTCAGTTGCCATATGCCACCAGGAGGACTTGCAAACCTGAACACACAAGACACCAAACCGCTGTGAGTGAGGCTGCTGAACCTGAATGAGATGTGCAAAGACATCCTCTGAGTATCTGAGATTTAGGGTTTTATCTAGACTTCAATGCCACACCAACAGAATACTAATATTTGTTTTGTTCTAACCCTTTGCTTCCTTGCTTGAATAGGACAAACCTTGTGAGTAGAAAGTGGCTTTAGGGGTAAGCTGCTGCTCATCTGTATTTATGCATACTTGGAAGGCAACAATCCTTACGCAGGGACCAACTGCAGCTATAGGTGGCAATCCAGCTGCCCAGTGACAAAAAAATCCCAGTGCCCAAAAATCCCACAGAGCACACTATCGAGACTGTCTGGATGTACTAAACAGTCAACTAGAGCCACGTGGTCAGGCATATAAGGCATCTGAAAAGGCTTTCAATTAAAACAAAATATCCTGTCTCATATGATGTGGGTCTACTGGTATTTGTTGCTTCAGTTGCTTCCAATTTTTTTCCACATAATATTGCAGTGCAACAACAAACATGGAGATGGAGGCACCAGTGCACTACCTTCTTGATCACAACTCCCATGTCACACTCTTAATTGCTACTTAGGAGGCCCTCGGTACCTCAGTCATCAGTGAACGCCTTAGCAAGCTAGTGGTTGGTACAATTTAAATTAATTAAGCAACATTAAACATTCATAGCCAGGATTTTTAATACTGTAGTCTTAAAACAGGGATTGTACTACTAACAGATTTTTTTTAAAACTGCTAATATGCAGTCAGTGTAGAATGCAAGACCTTGATAGTGACTCTTACTCAGCTGCCAGACTGTTCATACTGCTGTCACAGCAGATTGCCAGTGCCAACCAAGGACTGAGTTTTATTTAATTTATAAATTTCTTCTAGGTAGCAAAAAAGCCAGTGTGCGTTCTGTTCTTCAGCATGCACATGGGCCATAAAGTAAGAGAATGGTAAGACAAGCCTTGAGATCTGTATATTTTTTGCAGTCTTTCTCTGTTTAACAATTACTTAACAAGAAGCTGATATTTCAGAACTGATATATGACATACTAATAACAAGTTGGCAAGTAAAAAAAGTCATTTTCTGTTTTTTAAGTGCAATACCTAAAGCAAAAATAGATTTTTTTTAAACCAAGTAACTTTGAGGGCTGCATGATTGAGTAATGAACTACTTACTTCTGAGGACATAGGTTCTATTGGAAATTATAACAATTTGCATTTAAATTAACTTTAATAAGATAATCTTGATGTTCTTTACAATTAGTTAGTAAGCAAGCT
This sequence comes from Lophotriccus pileatus, assembly GCA_035583135.1. NCBI lineage: Eukaryota > Metazoa > Chordata > Aves > Passeriformes > Tyrannidae > Lophotriccus > Lophotriccus pileatus. Next base: position 101,050,925 of record JAWWES010000081.1, on the reverse strand, counting down.
GTAAATACCTTATCAAAATATTTCAATGATAATTAGATACTTTTAAACAATATATAAATTAAAGGCCTAGGAAGGCTAACTTAATTCCCTGTTTATGCTCAAGTCCAAAAGTTAAGATAATGGAAGAAGGGCAGATCAGACAGGAACTGGAAGCAAACGTACTAAATACTATGAAATTCAGGAAAGTTTAGGTAAAGATGGAGTTCAAAGTCCACTTACTCTGGTAAGAACAGACATTTTTACAGCACTTTGTCATACAGTTTTTCACTTCTGCTTAAGCCTCTTTTAACTTGATCACTCTTACTGATCTTCTCTTTAGCTTTTGTTCATTCAAATCTGCAGCCCACTCTTGTTTTTTCACTGATCAGACCAGTAGAATAATGGATGCATACCTGCTGATGGCTTAAAGATTTTTGCAGGTGCTCTCAGGCATATATAAGACATTCTGGTTATTTGAGCCTTGCTTAGAATGAAGATTGACCTACTACTTTGAAAAGAACCACACAGATTTCATTGGAAAGGGGCAGAAGCACATGTTACAAGTGAATAGAAGAATAAGTGGTTGAAGAAGCATAGAAAAACAGGAATTCTGGAAAACAGAACAACTTCAAGCTGCAAAGATGTGAAAAGGGGAGAATCAAATCATATTGGGGAAAAAAAAAAAAGGAGACAAACAAAGGGAATCAAGAACTATGTTAAACCAGGAAAAAAAAAAAAAAAGGTTGAAAAGGACTTTTCTTCCCCCAAATAAATAATGAAGACATAAAGGAAAATGGAACAAAGAAAAGAATGACTGGGAAAGAGAATGGAGGCAGCATAATATAAAGAAAATGAGCTGTGGATTGAATAGATATAGGAGGGAGGAAGAACAATGAAAAAACTCACATTTTGTGTTTAGATAGTGATATATATTTTTAGTACAAATTTTATCTTTTGTGGCAGCCATAATTATGCAAAATAGCAATCTGCATCCTAAATATCTAGCAAAAGCAAAAGTAGTGGGTTTTAGCCTTTCAGAGAACACATACGATGTGTCATAAATTATGACATTTTTCAGCATGATATCTGTCATCATCAGTCTGTTCAAAAATTCACTGATTAAGATTTAGCTAAAGCCTGTGTAATTTTTATAGCACTTCTGTGGCGACGCTCTTGTTCAGACACGATGATTTTTAAATAAATGTCTGACACCTGATGATATCCTGAAATCAATAAGCTGAGACAAAAGCCAGGAGAAGTGGAGGAGTAGGAAAAGAATTGGTTTGCTCTGTAGTGGGTTGCAATCATCACTACATTCTCTCAAATAATGCTTTGTGCATCACACCATCTCTCTTAGAGGGAGAATATGGTGTAAATGAAAACTGGCACCCTAAAAGGTTTTGAACTTCTCATTTGACACTACTTAAAAATATAATATGTTGAACTAGTAACTCCAGAAGAAATAAAACAACACTGTACTGTTCTGAGGTACTTAACCCCATGGCACCCTCTGGGAATTAAATTGGCTGGGATATTTCCCTCAACACCAGAACTGAAAAGATCTTGAAAGTAGCAGTAGCTATTTACAGCTAGCAGACTCAATTTTAAGCAGGACAAATCCCCAAGCCCAGTGCATCCCCAAAAGCTGGATTAGAAATAACCTGTATGGAATACAAAATTTACATTTTAGCTACAGGAGCTGAGTGAAACTAAAGGAATAGCATAGGAAACCAGCAACTTTTTCTTAGAAAGGGGATCTTGATTCTAGTGTTGTGTTGATTATTGTAATCATAAGTTGGCTTGATCAAATAGTTTTTCATATGTAGATGATTCAGTATCCAGATGTAAAAAAAATCTTTTGTGCCATAAAGTAAACAATGGTCAATAATTACGTCAAAACATGTATGGTTTCACTAAAGAAGTATTTAGATAAACATCATCTAAAATTCAGCTAATATTATATTCAACCAAATTGTGCTGACTTTCTCTCTTAAGAAGAATAAATAACATTATAATCTGTTTAGAAAGCATCCATTCCTTTTTAATTCTCTGCAGATGAATATAAAATATCTCAGTTTGTTGAGAGGTACTAGACATTTCCCAAACATTTAAGTAAAAGAGCTTCATTCATGATTGATTGCATTGGGCACATGAGTATTGCTAAAATGGTAACACCACAGGATTTTTGTCTGCACTAAGCTTCTCAAGTCTCTCTTCAAACATTTGAATAGTGCGATTAGCATCTTCATTTGTCAAGGGAAAATGTTAAAATTCAGATGGAACTCATCTAATTTTAAGCATTATGGAAATTAATATGGAGCTTCCTATAGAATTAAGTTAATCAAGCTCTTATTATTGGGATATCTGCATATATTTAATTCTAGCTAGTTCCACTGCACATTTCATGGAGAAATTTGTAAGGATATGCAGAGCATGGCCATTGTCATAATTGAAGAACTTTTGTCTGAATATCGTAAGGTCCTTATTTTGTTCAGGACTCTAAAATCAGGAATCAGTTTTCTAGCTGAAATAAAGGTTCCTTTCAAAACAAGTAAAAGTTAAAAGTGTCCAGCACTTTCAAATAAAAACATTCTTTGCATTGATAATTAATTTTACAATTATTTTTCTAGTCTACTATCAAACTGCTTTCCTATTGCTGCTACCTTATTATCAGGTTGTTTTGTCCCACATTCAGATACCTGTTCTGTTGTGGGTGGGGTTTTTTCCCATATGGTAGGCCTGACAGCTGTTGTTTTGTGGAAAGTTTACTCTTTTAAAATTACTACTAGCACTGCACTGTGGCCCTGCTGCAGATTCAGTGAAATGGAAATGAAGGAGAGGTGCTACTGAAAGCAAAGAGAAAGCTGATATCATTGCTGGCACAGCAGCTTCCACTGAAAAAATGAAAAAGGTGTTTGCAATCCAGCAGCACGGTTATGGTCTATGTCCTGCAGCAAATTCAGAGCCTCAGGACAGTTGACCAGATTTTACTCTCAGGGAGGCAAAAAGCTGGGCTTCCCTTTGGTTCAGCCAGAGGTTTGGGGTTAGTATCTGGTTTTTTTTCCTAAGAAGTTAGCATGCTAAAGAGGAAAATAGCCTCTTGTGAAAGGTTGTAGTTAATTCTGTTACTCTCATAAATGCTAAAAAGCAAAGGTTTAGGTAAGGCTTTTCTCCTCATTGGTTTCCATAATCTTTTTTTTTTTTCAAACTGGCTGATTTTGGTGGGGTTTTTGTTTTGTTTTGGTTTGGTTTTTTGGAGGGTGTGTAGGGGTGTTTAAAAACAATAAAAGAAAACTATATCATCAGCCTGTGGAAGGGAGTGAGTAAGTATGCTTTTTTGCATGCTCTCTTAGAAGAAATTTATACGGAAGTGGAGGGATTCAAGTCGTAAAAAGAGTTTTGAACTTCTGCCTTGAGGCAGGGCTGCTGGCAGAGAACAAAAGCAGAAATATGACTTTCCAGCTCTTTGAGTAGTTCCTGTGTCACTCTGATGACCCACTAAAAGATTGAGTTAAACATGGATGGTCTCATGACTTCAGAACAGCTTACAGTGCTGTTTGAGGGAGATCTCTAGAAAAATAAAAACGTCTGTTCCACTGAGGAATTTGTGCATTCCTCTTCATCTGTGCTACATAAATCTGGAATTAAAGACGACGAAAAGTACAAAATGTAAAGCCTGCATCACTGCTGACATTAAAGTGAACAGCTGAACTGTTGAAAAAATAACAACCCTAAATTTAAAATTCAGCTGTCATATTGATGAATTACATTAATTTATGTACCTACAGATCTCAAGAAAGAGCAACAGAATCAGACAAGTGCAAAACAGAACATTTATTATATAGGACCTCCGAGTATGCTGAGAACTATCCACCATAGACCTTGGGTTTATTTATTCAATAAATATCTGCATTTTACCTAATGTTTCAACTCCTCTGTGTCAAATGCTTCATACAGGCATAACAAATAATTTCCTAAGGCATAATGAGGCAGTGAAGCAGCGGATAAAGGAAAGAAGGAGACCTGTATACCTACTATACACATCACACAGAACTCAGGTCTACTGCAGATATAGTAATATTCATGGCCATGGAATTGTGATATTATAAGATAGCATATGTATCCTTAATAGACATTATAACTTCTTTTTCCTTTGCTATCCAGAAGTTCTTGGGAAGGACATCTGTCTCATATAGGCTGACTAATACATAATATATTCATTGCAAATGCCTCTTTTGGACGTCAAGGGTCCAATTTCACATGCTGTAGTGTTATTTACCTGACATTTTGCAGCTCAGTATTTATCTGAATATTTCAGTAGAAGACTTTGTTTTTATTATTTTTATTTAATCACACTAAAAAAAAATTAGATCCTTTCTGGAAAGTGTTCCATTGTTTCTGTTATTTTCAAATTTCCAAAACAATAATAATATTGTAGCTGAGAACTTTCTTTTTTAACCTTCTCCAGGCACATAAATTCCCTACATATTTTCCTGCAGGCAGGACAGAAAGTCCAACAGATTTCACTTACAGAGTGAGTCTTCCTTCCTTTGATTTTTTTAATGCAAAATGAGGCAGTTGTATTGAGGAGAGGAGTAAGTTTGATCAGCAGATCTTACCAAAAAAATTGAGATCTAACACTTCCATGCCCCAGAGCTGCTGTTACTCCCTCAGAGTTCAGATTACTTAAAAGCAGATTTTGGAAATATTGCCTGCTAACCCTGAACAGTGTTGCCTTTAAGGAAGAAGAAATAGCCAACCCCTACTGTAAATCTCTGCATTCTTCCAGATTTTCTAACAGAAACCTCGGCAGACATCCTCAGCAAAGGATGTCTTAAAGATCTCTAAGCAGTCAGGGGTTTTTAAAATTTTCTTTTTAACTTTTTTTTTTTTGAACACAGTAAATATCTATTTTTTTAGAGAAAATTTAGCCAACAGCTTCAACACTTACAAATATTTGGTCATATTCTGTGAAAAATTCTCTCAAATTACATGTCAATAAAGAAAAAGAGAACCATTAAATAAAAAATAGTAGTAACAGCTGTGTATGTTAGTAGGTCTTGTGCATTCCCTGGTGTCTTTTTTCACAGGTGGGGTATTAGAATACCAAAACTTTCTTCACAGTGTTCAATAACTTGTGCTATATTAATAGCTGATAATTTCTCAAGTTCATAAAGTCTCTAGTAACACTATAGACCATTATTAATTAAAGAAGAGAATAAAGCTTTGTGGAAAAGATTGGATAGGAAAGGAGGAGAATAACACTCAGATATCACAATGAAACCAAGTTTCATTGTTTACTTAGCTCCCAATTAAAAAATAGCAATTAATTATGCAACAGAATAAACTATATCCAGAAAAGGTAACTCTTCAGAAAGAACAAATTTTGACTTAATAGTGCAGTTTTATTGAAACGTGATTTTGCAAAACTGCAGCTGGGAAACACCACTATTAAGCCTAAGCAAATATTTGAAGAAATTATTTATGTCAGGCAACCCTACTGGAATCATGTTGTGAAAAAGCAATTCAGAAATTACAAAGCATTGTTGTTTTCCACAGGCACAGTCCAGCGTATTTCTGAGACTTCTTGTCCACACGTGAATTGAAGTTCATGTTTAATTAGAGAAGTCCAGGAATCACTCCTAAAGTGGCATCACTGTCATGACTGCCTAGAAAATAAAATTTAAAAAAAAGGATCTGACTGACTATTAAGTGTTTTTCTTGACTAACACACTGCATCAGGCTCTGATGTAGAAAATACAGGGTAGAGCTCCAGGTTTGCAAATTTTAGCACTTGCTTAAACTTGGGTTGCAACTGTTGGGATAAGACCACTGTGCCTCTGTGAAGACAATACCTCCTGACACATCTCAGTCCGCTTCATAAAGTGTTTCAATAATATTTTTGTCTTAACAGAAAGCCAGATCGACTGCCTTATTACTTTTTCTTTGTACAGTGCCAAAGGCTCATTGATGGTTGACATACTCTGTTTAAAAAACAAAACAAAACAAAACAAAACAAAACAACAAAAAAAAAAAACCAAACAGATTTTAGCAATATGAAACATCTTATAAGGTAAGTTTAAATAATAATAAGGATAAGAATGTAAAATATTGGTGAAATAACGAGGCAGCTTTTGATATTGTAGCTTTAGCTTATGTTCAGTACTATGGGTTCTGCTATTTTCACCAAAACTTCTTTCTGACCTATTAATCCACAGAAGTTCTCATATTTATCATCTTGGTGTAGGTGAGAGCCTAGTTCCTAATCCTTTCTGAACTGGCCATTTCAGAGCAAAATTTTGCACATCAAAATTCTTTCAGTGGTGATATGAAAAAAAAATAGTGATTGTTTCTGAATGTATTATGGTAGGGCTCTCTCCCCTCCAAACGTTATCCTTTCTCTTCAAGACACTTCAGTTTTCAAGGGGTATAACACAGCTGTAGAAGGATGGATCACACCAAAACCATGGGTAAAGTGGAGCCACCTCTTCACCACCATAATTTTACTGTACTGGTCTTTTGGGAATGGCAGGTAAGTTGAACATAGGCCTCTAACGGCATTGCAGTTGAAGTGAAAACAGGGCACAGCAGGAAGCCCAGGACACCTGGAGAGTATGGAAATTTCACCCTCAAGCATTTCCCCAGGCTAGAAAATACCCATAGTAATTGCAGCACATTATACAGGGTTATAGACAAAGACTGTAGGAAACACGTATCATCTTCAATGAGAAGGGAAAGGAATAATTACAGACCCATGAGACAGTTTGTCCAGTTCCTTTTCAGAGTGAAGCCTTAATCGGGAAAAGGCGTTATTTTTTGGTGCTTTTGATTCACGGTGACTGCAAAGGCTTAAAAAGTTTAATAAGAAAAAGGAAACAGTGCCACCTAACTGTGGAAACTGTATTTTTTGTACATCATTAAAGCTGAACAAACAGATATTTTGTATTTTAAAGTTTGGAGGAGGGTAGTTACTTGTGAGGAACTTTTGGTTGCAATTCAGGTATTATTAATGCCTGCCTTTTCTAAAGTCATTACTGGGAAAATCTAGTTTTCAGAAGAAAAGTCTTCTTGACCTCACTGCATTTGTTAAAAATTTGTGGGTTTTTTTTTCATTTGAAGACAACTAATTGAAACAGGATTCATACTTAATTGAGAAAGCCACATATGATCAGACTATACGTGTATGATGAGGTTTTACTTTAAGAACACTAACTACTCCCTTTTAAACATAGTATCTCTACAAATACACAGACATTTGCGTGTTTGTTGGTTTTTTCTTTTCTGTATTTCCTTCCATCAGAATTTGTGTTCAGAATTATCACTTTCTATTCTGTGCTTGAAAAAGCAAAGCTTGTTGTGACTAAATACCACAACAGTCCTCAACTGAGAACGAAATGGGAGTTTTGTGAAACTTTTCACCGTAATGACTGAATGTATTTAGCAGTGTCAGGTGAATGCTTAGGTAAATATTGGCAGTGTAAATGCCCATCCAGACCTGAATTATACATGTGTAAGCTCATAGCCCAATTTCCAAAACCATTCTCATCACAAGTACCTGTGCAAAAACAACACACAGAATTTGTGAACCTACTACAATTGTCCCAGTGCCTGAATGAAAAACAACAAAGAGGAAATACTTTAAAAAAATCAATCAGAACATGAGTCATAAAGCTCAGTGAATGTCATAAATACTAAATTGTTATCATATAAACCAGTTTTTTTGCAATGAAAAGAATTTTTATGCACCTTTTTAAAGTATCTACTTTAAATTCAAATGTACATATTTTGAGTAAGTTGTTTTCCGGTTGCAACAAAGATAAATGTGATGTGGTGGACCATGGAGTTCATATGTGTTTGCTCTGAAGAGGAAAAGACACCCTTGTTCTTGGCATCCTATTCTTACACCTTCACTGAACCTATTGCTTATCTTCTTATACTTACACTTCTTCACATCATAAACCCCTCCCAAAGAGGAGGGTGAAAATGTGCAGCAAAATGTCCATTAGCTGAAAATGAAATTTATTCTTTTTTAAGAAAACAAGCTAATAGTGTGCTCTCAGGCTTGAGATTTTTAGCTACTTGCTTTGATGTTTCCATTGTAAAAAAACCCTTAATCTTGGTGTCATTTTGCATGATTTTGCCTAACAATGAGCTTTGCTGACTAACAGTGTTATAGATGAGAATCTCTTTACTTCAAAGACCAGGATTCATCTGACATTTTCAAATAACATTGAAGTATTCAGAAAAGCAAAGTGTAGCATATTCCACCACAGTAAAAGGAATTACACTTGAGTCTGATGCTAAGCATGAGATATCATTCCCACATTTGACATTTGATGTATGCTCTTCATCCAGTACTGAAATATGCAATTATTTCCTTTTGAACTTTTTAGCTTGACAGGAAAACATCAGAAAAATATTCTTATTAGTAATAATATTTCTATGTGATTCTTTTTGAAATTGTCTCTCACCTTTTACTTTGAGAAATGTGCTGGGAATAATGCAAACATACAATCCTGGGGCTTAACACTTGAAAGATTGCATGTATCTGTACATCTAGGAGAGCCTTAGATTCATTTCTGCAATACAAATGCCATGAATGGAAGACTGCCTGTTTCAGGGCTGTGTACTTTCAGTATGAAAATAGCCATACCTAAAATTGTGGCTGTGGAAACAGAAGTCAGAATCTGTGCAACTGGCTGTGAAAGAGATCTTATTATCTCTCAGAAAAACTAGTCTGGTTTTTGGGGGTATTTGTGAGATTCCACACTACTCTAAATGTTACAAAAAAAAAATAAATAAAAAAAAAAAAAGGATATTCAAATTGCCTAATGCAAATCGTAACTTTTACCATTAAGAAAAAAAGAGAGAAAATGTTGCTATTTCATTAAGTTTACATATTAGGTATAGCTACACTATTAATGTACACAGAGAAAAGTCTTCTCTTGGACTGGAATTTCTTTTATTGATTTCCTTCTTCAGCTAATAAGATGGAAAATTGTAGCAAACCTCAGTTTATAATGAAGTGAGTGCCACTGGGCATCTCTCAGCAGGTGCTTAGTTATTTTACTGTATATCACTTGTTTTTCTTGTGTTTTATTCCCTCTCTCTCCCCTCTTTTCATTCATATTATTATTATTTTAAGTAGATAGTAGTCTCATTAGTGCCTGAGTAGTAGCCTCATTATTTCATTAGTATAATTAATATCATTAGTATTATTATTATTATATTTTACTTTGTTTCAATTATTGAAGTGTTCATATCTCAATCCTTGAGTTTTGGGGTTTTTTTCCCAATTCTCTTCCCCATCCCACCCGGGGGTCAGGTGTGAGTGAGTGGCTGCATGATGCTTAGTTGCTCTCTGGGGTTAAACCATGACAGCCCTTCTGGGCACCCAGTGTGGGGCCGCTTCACACACTCACCTCCTCCTTTGGTGACATTTCAAAATCTTTGCCTTCTGGCCAGTCAATTATCCCTTCCAAGATTCCCGGATGACTGGGATTTCCTGTTAGAGCTTGTGTTATCAGTGTGACCCAATTACTCCGTGTAGCATCGGTTACATGATACGTCAAGGAGACTCCTTGAACATGCAGCCCAGCAGCAGCAGCTGTAGTAGGAGGAGCCGTGCTTTAGTGGCCTGACTCTTGGGTAAATGAGCCTCTATGTGACATCCCTTCAAAAATCAGGTTTTCCATCCCAGACAGAAATATCTTGCCACAATGTGGCAACCCAGATGGGTTTACCTCTGCATTGCCAGTTATCCTGTACCCATTGCTGCAGCAACCCTCAGCAGGGCATTTGTCAGCATCTATGTGCCACCATAAAGGTAAAATATTGTCCATTTTTCTCATCCAGCATCTCATTCAAACTTCATGCTACTTCAAAAATAAAAAAAAAAAAAAAATTCCATTTGCCTAATGCAAATTATAATTTTCTCATTAAGATAAAATGGACAGCAAATGTTACTATTTTATTCCATTTCTGTATTAGGTGTCAGCTACACTATTAAGGTACACACAGAAAAGTCTTCCCTTGGGCTGATATTTATTTTATTGCTTCTCTTCTTCAGTTACGAAGTCGGAAAAATGCAGCAAAACCCAGTTTATGCTGAAGTAAGGGAAGCAAGTAGTGAAGGGAGCAATATTTCAAGAAAATATTATATCAGTGCTCAAATGTAGTACACATCAAACAAGGGTGTTAGAATATCTCTCTGCTCTTCTGTCTTGCTCACACACCTGCAGTCCCTCACATGCCCTGCCTTTGTATGCACAGACACTCACACATGTAGTCAATTGCTGCCTAAAAAAAGCAACTACAAGAGATAGAGGTGATTGCCACCCTCCTTCAGAAGGATTTTTTAAAAATATTGTATATGTGAATATTGTATATGTGTATGTATATGTCTTTTATGTATGTACATGAACACACACACACACACACAGATAGATAGATAGATAGATAGATAGACAGATAGATAGATAGATAGATAGATAGATATTGAGACACTCTTCCTTCCCTTATGCCTTCCCTCTCCCCACCTAACATGAATAGAAACAATCTGGCATCCTGACACAGTCTGAATGAGGCTACTTTTATAAGACTTCCAAGACAGAAAAACCCATACAGCTCAAGACCTCTCAGTTGCTTGGCTGGTGCTGTTTTCTCCTTTACTTTCTCCGCAAGAGGGGTTCACTCTTCACAGTCTTTTTTGCCTCACCAATACTCAAGTTTTTGATGTCTTTAGACTGGTTTCTTTTCTCTTTCAAAAATCAAAGCCACCTACATCTAGTGTTTTTATAGAGATACAGTCACCTCTCATTTTCTCTCAAAATAGATTTTCTAAATAGGAATAACAATCCACATGGATACTTCTGCAGCTGTATAAAAACAAATAAATTTGTATCCTGAAAAATTACAATTTAAACACCATAAGTCAAAGTTAATTGGGTAAGGAAAGGTTGCTCTTCTACCTCCAAAAGCACTCACATATTTTCAGTCTGAAGTAGAAATAAGTTTGAAAAAAAAAATAAAGAGAGTAAGAGAAAAAAAGTCCCCACACAAGAGACACAGTGCCTGTCTTCATTGTAATCATCTGAACTGATCTAGCACTAAGCAAAAATCATGGTTTGTGTTCATAGAGTCCTTGGCATATCCTAAGCTCTGTTCTAAAAACAAGTTCAGAATCACTGGACATGTATACGCATCATTTTTACCTTGAGTAGCAGAACAGATTTGTCATGCAATGAAGAAGAGATATGCTGTTTAATGATAAATATTAAAAGCCTGAAACAAAAAGAATTTTACCTTCGTGCAATTTATTTCAATGCAGTTACCCTGGTTTTTTGTTGTTGTTGTTTTTATTTAAAATACAAACTATTCCTAGTTGCTTTCTGTCATAAATACCATACAGACTCAGAATCCCCTGTGTGCAAGATTTAGGCACGTAGTAGCTGCTAGGGTAAGGCTTGGATGTTGGGATTGCACAGTGCAGTTGTTTAAATTGAATACTTTCTTCTGACAGCTCTATAAAAGTTCCCAATGCATTACAAATGTTGCTGTTGGAAGGACGAACAGTCTACTGGTCAGATCCCAAGACCGTCAGAGAACTTGCTATATTTTAATCGGAGTCAGTGGGAGACAGGTATACTGCAAATACTTATTATCACTCAGGCTATGTACCAAATTGAAGACAAGATACAACAAGAAATGCTGACTAATGCCGGCAAAAAGGAAGATGAAAAGTAGAAAAGGAGATTTCCCTAGAGGTAATACAACAGATATAAGAAAATCTATGTCAGTGTATAGGAGTGGAGCCTGCTGCTTGTCCAGAAAAATAATCAGAGAGGCAGCTGAACTTGGTATTAGAGGACTTCCTATGTGTAAATGGAACCAGTGCATGACATATCAGATAGCAAGGCCAAGGCAGGAAAGTAAAGTCAAAGGTCCTTACGCTCTATTTGTTCTTGGCTGCCGAAATTGTGCTGTGGGTGGTAGGCAGCTGAAGGTGTGTTATACCAACCTAAAACTATTCTCACTTATTATGTAGAACTGGAGAGCTGTGAAGCTGGTAGTTCAGCTGCATTATTTCTTCTCACCCTCCAAGCACCTGCTATGATTTCAGCTTTGCTGGTCCCAAGCAGGCTGACTGACATGGAATACACTAGCAACACTGCCTGGCCTCAAGAGGAACTGTAGGCTGACACTGTGTCCCTTGTGAAACAAGTCACCACTTAGATCAAGAGGCTGAATTTGGGTCACAGAACAGAGCAGGAGCTATACGGGTCGGTAAAGGATGGCTCAAAGCTGTACACCAGGGCTTGTGGAGAGGTCCTCTTATTCAAAAGAGCAATCAGAAGAGGTTTTTCTCTTGTCCTTGCTATGGTTATCACTGAAATCATTAGGAATATTAAGAATTATTCTCAATCCTAACCCTTGAATCTACTTCTTCCTTGTATTTATATATTTCATTAAGGAAAGCTTGCTTTCCTGCCTTCCTTTCTATTTTATCATGGGTTTCACAGTTCTGTATTTCCAGGTCATCTGAATGACAGTCAAAGTAACATGCATTTTCCAAAATACTTGTCCCATCACCTCACATGGAGGCTATTTCAAAATGCGGTGATGCTGGTATTTATCTCATCTTTTTATGTGAAGAATCTCTAAAGCTGTAATTTTTCTGTCAGAGCTGCTGAGCTGCTTCTGTTTCTTTTTTGGTTTGTTTTTGATGCAGTGACCAAAATTCTGTATAGTCTACTCATTTGGAAAATATGCCAATGAGTTCTGTAATGGCGCTGCCTTTGCTGCTTTCTGTGCTTCTCTTCATGCAGCTTACTAATAGCTCAATAATACAGCCTAATATTCTCTCCAGTAAATCTCTGAAGCTACAAAGACACACTGTTAGAGATTTTCAGCAATTTTTGAAAACCCTATTTCACCTAAATTAATCATGTTCAAAATCACTCCTCAGCATCCACTGAATTACACATGTTCAAACAGAGTTTCTGTGGCCATTTAGTAGGGTTCATTTATTAATTTGGTAGAACCACCTGATAAAGAACACTGTTATGTAATTGCTGGGCAATTATTTGTTTCATGTCTACAGGAGGAGTCAGGAGTCTGAGGTTACAACTTGACAACTAAGATATTTAATCCCAGAATAATTTGGCATGCTTTCTTGTGAGGCCACTCAGTTTTTGTCTTTTGTTGGAATTTCTTGCCATTAATTGCAGAGAATAGTGAGACTGATAAAACAGGGAAAGATTAAATGCTATACAGTGATACTCACCATGTGAATCTACTGACAAATATATGCCTTAGAATGCCACTAATTATCAAAGCGTATACTGAAATTCTTTCTTTTCTAGATAAGAAAACAATAGTCATTTTTAACAATCACTTGCATTAATACTGGCTTATTGACTGTTCACAATATGAATGTCACAAATGACAATCATATTTCATAACCCTAATGCCTTTTGGAAACCTTTCCAGAAAGCTCACAATATAAGGAAGGATGAAATGCTGATCCTTTTGAAGTTTTGTCATGGACTTCAGTTAATTCAGAATTCATTTCTTATGTGATTGTTGTTTGAAAAATGGGAAGTAACTTCCTCGAGGATATTAACTAAGTGAAAACAAGAAAATAGTAAAGCTACTAATATGCTTTCCTTATGTTTATTATTATGGTTTAGGTTAGCTTTTAATATGGATAAAATCCATCGGTTGCTCATAATGCCATATTTTTCTGTCAGTTTAGTAAAAAAGAATATGCAGTTATGGATCCATATCCCCAAAATGATAGAGCAGGGATAATTTTATTAAAGAATAGCGTATGTAGAACTGCTCTCGACCGCATGAATTCATGTTTCAGAACCTTGTTCAAATCAAAATTGGCCTTGCTGCAGAACTTGTCAGCCATCTCCCTCATGTTTACCCTAAGGTCTTTTTACAATCCTGAAACAATGATAAATAATGTTCAAACAGCTACAGTTCCTCATATACGCTCACATTTCTTTTTATATCATTAGAGGGAACTTCAAATGCAGAACAGATTTTTGTGAAGCAGCCATCTTTCACAAAATACTTAACTTCCCATTTCATTCACTCTATCTATGTTAACAGAAGCTTAAAGTATTAATGTTACTCTTGGAAGATGGCTTAGCTGTTATTCATGACACATTTCCTGTAAGCTATATAAAAACAAAATTAGCACAGATACAGCTTGTTAATATAAAAACATGAGATTTGGGGATTTTTGGCAGCAAAGTACCAGTAATACCACAGGCCTGGTTTTGTAGCCTTATTGTTATGGATTAATATCGATTATTCGAGATACTCAAAATAATCAAAGTATAATAAAGAAATATTTATTAGTATA
>JAWWES010000081.1:101006470-101021834 GCA_035583135.1 Lophotriccus pileatus | reverse complement strand
TTTTAATTGTATACTAATAAATATTTCTTTATTATACTTTGATTATTTTGAGTATCTCAAATAATCTATAACAATAGAAAAGGGAATGGTGACTTTTTTCTTCAGGACATGGCAGCTACTCTGAAAGGACACCCCTTGTGAAGGCAGACCTTCCTACAAGGTGATGCTATCTATGTCACTTACTGGAAAAAATATTCCCCATATCCTCTGAATTTCAGATTCCCACTGTGCTCTGTACAACCAGCTGGAGCTTTTGTTCCTCAGCTTGGGACTGGGATGCCACAGACAAGGTGGGCAGCATGTCAGGATGGTACACACGTTCAGAATGCTGTTTGGACCTTCACTTCTGAAGGCACAGGCATGTAAAATGTCCCCACACGTGCACATGGCACAACTCAGTCTACCACTCATGGTTACAGGGATGCTGTCCTTTCAAGCCTCTGTGTCTTCTTCTGTCCATCTCTGTGTGCTGGGATGTGCTCTATCACCAGCCCTGGGGACACCAAGAGGACTAGGTCTGAATGCTAGTCCAGGGAAAATGCTGCTGACAAGGAGAAGCAGTGCACAGTGCAGGAGAAAGGAGGAGAACTGTGGCCAGGGCAAAGAAATCTGTTTGTTTTCTTCTCTCTGCAGAGCTGTCAAGAGAGGGGGAAGCTGTGGGGAAAGGAAATGTGATAAGGTCTGTGTTTGCTTGGGAAATGAATAACTGAATAACAGCTGGGAGGCAGAGCCTGAAGGTACCTCCTGCTAAGAAAATCCTCTCTTCCACCTCCTACAATGAATTCAAGAACTTCTGGTCTCTTCCTCCCTCCCAAACACCCTCTAGGGCAGGGTTCTTGGAACTAGATGATCCTTCAGGTCCCTTCCAACCCTACCCAGTTTATGACTCTGTGATTCCATGCTCTGAAATTGCCATCTGTATTCTTCTCTGCACACTTCCCAGAGTGTTTCTTGACAATCAAAATGTGCTAAAACTTTGGTAATGCTGAGGGGCAAGGTAGCTATCTCATAGAGTACATTAGGTTTCAAATAAAAAAAAGACCTAGAGGACCCAAACCGGTTTGTCTTTCTCAGACCACACATACCAGATCTGGTTCTAAAGAAAACTCAGGGTTTAGGAGGCTTAAGGCAGAGCAGATAAACACCTGTATCCTGTAAACTGTAAGGAAATCAGAGCACCTTCCTGTAATAGGAGATTCAGTTTCAGGTCACTTTTCTCTTTGCAAGAAGCATATCCCTCATTTCCCTGCTGAAGGCCCCAAGTTTCTGGCACCACCAGGTTTCTATTGTGGTTTTGTGGTGGGTTGACCCTGGCTGGATGCCCAGTGCCCACCAGTGCCACTCTATCACTTTCCTCCTCAGCTGAACAGGGGAGAGAAAATATAATGAAAGGCTAGTGGACGGACATAAGGCAGGGAGACATTTAACAACTACCGTCATGGGCAAAACAGACTGTTTGGGAAATTAATTTAATTTATTACCAGTCAAATCAAAGTAGGGTAATGAGAAAAAACCCCTACATCTTCCCCCATTCTCCTCCCCAGGCTCAACTTTGCTTCTGGTTTTTCCTCCCTCCTCCCCTCCAGTGGTGCATCACACCTTGTCTCTGCTGCTCCTTGCTCCTCAGAGGGAGGACTCCTCACACTCTTCCCCTGCACCAGCATGGAGTCCCTCCCATGGGAGAAAGTCTTTCATCATCTTTTCCAGTGTGGGCTCTTCCCATGAGATACAGTCACAGGCACAGATGGCTCCAGGATGGGTCCCCACAGAGTCACAAGTGCTGCCAGCAAACCTGCTCCAGTGCAGGCTTCTCTCTCTGTGGGTTCACAGGTCCTGCCAGGAGCCTACTCCAGTGTGGGCCTCCCATAGAGTCACAGACTCCTTCAGGCATCCACCCGGTAGGGCATGGGGTCTTACTTGGGCTGCAGTTGGATCTCTGCAGGGGAATCTCTGCTCCAGCACCTGGAGCACCTCATCCTTCTCCTTCTTCTAATCTCACCTTGTCTTTCTCCTGATCTTAATGTCTGCAGGGCTGTTTCTCTCATCCATTCTCACTCCTCTGCCCAAGTGCCGTTGTCCTTTTATTTTTTTCACCCTTCTCTCCTTATCTATGCTATCTCAGAGAAGCTACCAGCTACCAATGCAGCAGCAAGTCCATCTTGGAGCCAGCTGATGTTGGCTCTGTTAGACACTGGGGAAGCTTCTATCAGCTTCTAAAAGAAGCCACTCCTGTAGTTCCCTCTCTCCTACCAAAACCTTACCAGGTACACCGAATACAGGCTTTCACTTTTACTGCCAAATTCAAGTCCAAAACTGCACATAGGCTATGCAGACTGTTCAAAGGTCTTTACAAAATTAGACCCTAAGAGCAGTGTTAGTTTCAGTACTTTCATGGGATTGTTTCCAAGGAATTTTGATCTCATCTTTCAAAACAGCTAGGGTGACTTTCAGGGTTTTATTCCCTGTTCATAGCATGTTGCCACAGAAATATCCATCTAGTCTCTACTACAAAGATGGACTAGTCCCAGCTCATAAATTCTGCCAATAACAAAAGCTAAATTTACTACAGATTACAAGCACATGGGATGAGTGGATAGGCTGGATGGATATAACACTGCGGGCAGACGACTCCTGGTGGCAAAATTTGCCAAAGTGTGCAAATGAGGTGCGAGAGACATGGAAGGAAGAGCAATCAAATTTTGTGAGGTCTCAGTGTGGCTCCTTATAGCTCTACGGTGAAGCCTGTCAGTAATCAGCAAGTGTTACGTGACATATGCTTTTTTTTCCAGATTTCCAGATGTGTGTTACTTATTGAATTACGTGTGAAGCTTGATCCCTGCCTGACGCAAGAAACATGGAATATATGGCACTGCCCTAAATGCTCTTTGCTTTAACTGCAGAAGTATTAAGCCTTGGCCAGGGTGGGAAAGAGAATGAGAGGAAGTGCTCAAGGAGAGGCAATTTTCATATTTTGCCTGCTAGCAGTGGATCACAACTCATTCTAGAAAGTGATTTTATTACTGTCAAATTATCTCAACTATAGGCCTTTCAGAAGGCATGTAGCAATATTTCAACCAAGTCACTCCTCTAGTGCCCTGCAGCTTAATCTATTTACAAAAGCAAGTTTAATCAGATCAGCAGCCCATATGTATTTTAAACTCTTTTGCATTTCAGAAGTGTCTGGCAGCACCCCAACTGTATTTTGGGGTTGGTGCCCTGGCCCACACGAATCCACTGGCTGTGCTGTAAATTGCTGGTGCAGGTCCCCAAGGGCCACTCTAACTGTTCACCAGCACAGGTTACCCAACACCACTTAGCCATAGCAAGGATATTTTAAAATCAATTTGTCTTATATTTTTCCAGAACTGACTCTTCTCCAGCTAAATGTACAGAGTAAATTAAAGCTTGGGTTAAGTCCTCCCATAACTTAGAAAACTACTTATCTTACCAACACCAAATAGGACTGTGAACATTTCACCTTTTGTAACACCAAGTGATGAAACACTCATTACACAGCAATTAGAAAAAAGGCAGCCACTCTTCCATTTCTTGCACATTAATGCTTATTAACAGCCTTCAGAGCACTGGAAAAACCACCTCATTGCACAAACTCTCTATCTCAGTATGAAAGTGAAGTTCCCTTCCAGACTTCCCACCCATAAACTTGTGGACATTCATCATGACACAGATGTGACTTTAGCTTCTACCCCAAGACGCTTGAGATTTAATGCACAAATGTAGAAAGCAATATTATATGGAGACACTTGCAGTGGATCCATGAGGATACTTCCAGAATTCAGAAGAAGAAATAAAGTAAATTAGGTCTATATAATCAATATGCACCAAGGAATAGGAAAAGAAATTACACAGATATTTGCATGACTAAGATTGTTTTCTCTTCCTGTTGTGCAATTCAAATATGACAGATTGCATTCAACTGATCTTTCTTTCATTTCAGAAAATCAACAGAATTGCTAAAAGGAGTGAAGTAAAGAAAAATTGTGCCATCCATCACTGAAGACATTTTGAAGATAACTGCTGATTTGGTCATACTTACTATGTTTGCTCGAGAGACAAGCTATCCTGGGGCAACATAAGCATCTTGGTTTGTTAAATGTCCACTTGTGTTACATGCTGGTGAATGTCTGACATCCGCCCTTCTCCAGCGGGTCTGCCCTCAATGTGCCCTCACATGCCAGCAAAAATCCTTTTTTTTCCCCTCACGTATTTCAGTATCTGTAGTATCTGTGGCTTTGAAAAACCTCTACCTCAGGCTGTTTTTTTCTTATTTGTACTTTGGCACTGAAATTATTATTGTTTTTATGAGTTATCAAGTACATGGCTACAAAATCAACAAAAATATTTTGAGAAGAAGAGACATTATTAATTTTAAATTCCCACGTTCCTTGCCAACCTTTAGATTTTTACTTTCAGAAGAACAAAGCAAAAACATTATAAAACACACAAGAAACTCTCCACTTTTGACCTAAGGGAAATTAAAAACCTTTGTTCTCATCATTAGTCTTACTACCAAAATGTGATTATCAGTTTTAACCTTCAAAAAGCATCTGTGACTTGAGGTAAACTGTGCTTGGCTAATGAGGTTATCTAATGTAACCCAATGAATTTGTCAAAGCTATGACAAATTTGAACAAAAAAGTTCAGTATATTCAGGCTTAAGGGATCTTTACATCAAACTATATATCTCTCATAATTTTTTATGAAATTGTTACTCTGTCTGTGGATAATTTTCTAGTAAAATTCATTTTCTAATTGTCTTCTTTTGTGTTACTGTACAGAACTAGCATTCTCAAGGTTGCAGGTCTGTACAGCTGAAATGTGGTTCACTGACAGATCTGAGGACTGTACAGTAGATTGCAGTATTTAATGTGAACTAAAAACATGGGTAATGTATCTAAGTATAGTGGTTGAATAATTCATAATTTAGGGGACATGCAGGGAAAGAGAATTTTTTTTTCCACAAAAGCCAATATAAAAGCAGATTGGAGGTTTTCCAAATGTCAATGAGAGGAGAGGGATGGAAAAAAGACAGAAAGTTGACACTTGCTTATCAGTCAGACATATGTACAATGTACACATGTTGCCCACGTAGGACACAAGAACCAGAAACTATAGGCAAAGATAATTTGATGAAAATTACCATTTCATGTCATCGTGAACATAAAAGGGTGTAGAAATATGAAAGCTAGGGTTTTAATAAGAGATCTGGATTACAAAATATGCCATGTTAAAAGACTTTGCATAAAGCTGTCTTAAGTATTCCTTTCGTAAAAATGAAACTTTCTGCTCTGTGGTGTGCTTGCCTTATACTCTGAGATGTTTTCCTATTCACTCTCTTTAGTACAAGGATTGACCCCTCCTGAACTCTCTGTGATTCTTGACAATACTTCAGACAACCTAAAAACATATTACATAAGGTACAAACTTGTTCAGGATACAGTTATGTTCTACCACAAATTATTGCTACCTATCCTTCAGATAAAATACCTTTGTAAACCAAGTAACAAACCACCATCACACATGGTAATTCAAGGAACTCCTTTTCACACAGAAATAATTGTTAGTAACAATAACAGGCTTCCTTAGTCTAATTATTTACCATAACATCTCTGCTCACTTGGATTGTGCAACAGATCATTTTTATGATGAAGTCACAAATCACAGTTGGGTGCTTTTGTTTCTTTCTGCTGTGTAGAAGATATCAGGATGGTTATAAAACATAACAGAGCTACCTTCTGAAAGAAGGGGACAGAGATTTTTATATATTAATATGTATTCACATCATAGGAATGTGAAAAGCACCAGCATTGTACTTTTCATGATAGTTGACATAGTAATAAGAAACTTCCAGTGAAATTTGTAAATTCTTAGACATCTATATAAAAGTCTGGTGCATATTACTGCAGCATATGATTTTTTTTTCAGTAAGCTAATAGCTGGGAGACATGTACTGCAAATGTCATCTACTCTTTACACATTGACTGAATTTGGTATTTTTCTGTCTATTGGATTTCTTTACCAACTAATTTTGATTGAAAGGGTAATTTTCCCAAATTATACTCTCTGCTTTTCTGATTTTCAGCTTCAGACACATATTGAAATTCATTTTGTGTAAGAAATCCAATTGTACAAAATTGAAAAGTCATAAAAACCTTCTAAAAACACATCCACAGCCCTCCAAATGTGGTTTCAAAATTTCTGTGTATTTATAGAAATATCACACATTTAGATACAATTTTTTTCAGGCTCCTCAGGGACTCAGAGCAATTGCTGGCATATTTGAGAAAGCTGTGAATATATAATTTTTTTTCTTTTTTTTGTTAGGATAAAACACATTTGTAGAACCATGAAATGAGGACTTTGTGTAATACACACTAAGGGCATTAGTTTGAAAAGTGCCTGCCACTGATGACGGGCTGTAACTTTGCTATCTATAATAATTTTACTCATTGTTCTGACAGACTTGATCTTCTTACATCTCATATGGGAGCAATATCGGAAAAGATAGGTATCGAGAAATATAGAAAATTAAAGTATATGAAAACATTCAATTTAGCTGTCTGTCATCTGCCTGATAGCCGGTAATTTACTGTCTATGTGTTACGGAGCAGATAACAACACATCCTGTGCAGTCTGATGCACTTTTGGGGCAGAATCCAAGACTGTGTCATCACTAGAGAATGTGCCCTTTCCAGAACTGCCAGTAAAACAGGACATACACCAAGATCATCTGACCATGTAAACAAACATGGTAGAGTTTTTGCAGAGAATTGAGGGAAGATTCTGGCTGATAATGACACTGTTTGTTGGTAGTGTTGTGTTGAAGTGTTGGGTGGAACCAGTTACGGACCTCAGCTTCTGAGAAAGATGTTATTTTTTTTCTTAGGCAAAATTCCCTTGTACCTATGGAAATTTGGATGGAAAAAAATACATAAAGGTAGTTATAACTACTACAACTATCATTGCTGACTATAAACAAAGGCTTTTTTTCTCTGGCTACTTATCTGAGATGAGAAAGTGAGTGTAAACGAATTGAAAGAGTATTGTTACCTTAACCATTTTTACTTGGAAGATTTTACAGATGTCATTTACTGAAAAAACTTTTTTTTTTAAATGAGCATTAGAGTCAGACACAAAACTTATAAGCTTTTTCTGGGTAAAATTTGAGAACATCTAGAAAATTATGCACAATACTGCCTTCTATTTTACCTTCATTGATGTAGTTATTTGCATCTTTTTCATTGACTGAGAAGCATTTTCATCATGCATATGTAAAATGTTGAAATAAATCAAGCATCCATCTTGTCTTACCTCTATAAAAATAATATTTATGTACCCACTCAGATATTAGAAATAATAATAAACTTACGTACCCACTTAGATATTAGAAATAATGTTGTGAATTTATTGATTTTGCAAGAGTCGAAACGTAAGTATTACATAGCTTACAGGTTTCAATTTAGGGAATAAGTCATTTGAAGCTCTAGTCTAAGAAAAAAATTATTCCTGAGAGCAAATTCTTCATACTTGTTTAAACAGATTTGGAAGAAGGATGTTTCCATTCTTTCTGTCCCTTCTCCCATACCAGGAGCAACAAAGGCAGCCCTTGACCCCAAGGAGTTGGAGCCAGCATCCTCCACACACCCCCCATTGCTTCATCCAGACTACTTGTTCTGAAAAGACCCAAAACTGAGTCCAGGATGTATTTGGGAGACAGTAACTTGACTTTGACAGTTTATATGTAAAAATGCTTGCATCCATACTTTGCTCCTGCTTACCCTACCAGTATTGGATCTTACAGGGTATAGTGATAGGATCAACTCTTAGTGCTTTGTTATCATTACCCGTCTTGCAATTCAGAATGTGGTGATTTTTCTACATTGCCTCTCTGTCATAAATAACAGTGTTTAGGTCTCAGTTTGAGCCTGTAGAGAGCTTGAAAACAAGATTAGGCAAAACAGCTTTGCTTGAAGGGGTAGCCTTTTGAAACACAAATCTCCTGTCAGTGTTCCTGTCATCTTTCAGCTGGTTTCTTTCAGCCCCTTATTCTGCCCTCTTCATTTCACCTTAACAAGAACATCCTAGCCAAAAAGAAATCTTGCTTCACAAAAATTAGCCCCATAATGAAAGTAAAAGAGGTGACCCAGACAGCTGACGGTGTTATGACAATCTGTGTGTGCAAAAGGAAAACGTTCAAATCTTGTCAGCGCTCACCCCATAAATCACTAGCACCTATGATATCTTATCCCCTCCTTCTCATTTTTGCATGCAACATTTTACAATCAAATGCACAGTGAGATACTAAAAGACCTCTTCTGTATGACCCTCTTCTGTGCGCTGGAGTATGAATTTCCTGCTGCTCATCCGCATATCTGCTTCATGGTTCAGAAGACATATGGCGTTCGTGTTGCTTTTTGCCTGGGTAGTCTTTTCCAAAATCGTCTACTCATCTTCCCTCTGTGTGATGTTTCATATTTGCTGGGAGTCTGAAGGGAATGCATCACTTCCAAACTCCTGGATTTGAATCAATATTGCATTTTGCAAAGAGTTTGGCAGATTGTACTGTCATGGCCTGTTATAAAGGAAAGAAAGCTTAAATAATTATCTCTTTTCCCTTCTTTTCTTTATCCTTTTACACCATTATTGCTTTTTTTACTGGATTGCCTGATTTCAGGGATTTTTTCCAGCTCTTCCCTCTTTACCTCCTCCAAAATGAAAAACTCCATCAGTCTCCCCTTTGTTGTCACCACTTTCTCCTACACGGTTAGTCATTTCACACACCTGCTGTAACCTCTTCTTTCAGTTCTTTATTTTTCAGTCTTTCTCTTCAGACCAACCAAAGCATCACCAAAAATCTTCACTTCCTATTAGTCTGTAGTGGTATGGCTTGTTCTTCAAATCTCATTACTAGTTTAGGTCTTATTTTTTAGCTCACTTTCAAAGCTCACCTTCACTCTGACTTGTGAGTCAGTTTTCTTGTCCTCTTCTCCTCATGAGAAACCCTGTTCTTCATGGAGATTTCAGCTCTTTTAAGCTAGGAAAATAAGCCGTAGGTAACATTGTTGACCCTCTGAGTAATAATGAAGATGGCACCCTTTCACAGATAGAGAGATACTTCAAGGTCAAACATAACGAAAAACTGTGACATTTGCTACTCTAAGAAAACATAAGGGAAGGCAGAGAAAAAAATACTCATGAATAAGATGGAGTCTTCCCAAGGTTTATGTTTGCAGGTTAGCAATTCTGCATTTTTGCATATGGCTGTATTTGTGCATATCTCTAGTTCTTCCCCTACTGATCTGCAAGGTGTCCTTTTTCCCTCTGTGTATTCTCAGTTTATAGGGTATTTTGAATTTTTCAAAGCAGTCCTGAAGCCTCTGACTAACTCTGTAATTAAAACAAAGCCCTAAGACACAGAGTAAACGTATCTAAGTTGTATTATTGTGATAGCAGCATTTGAAATATAATAACAGAATTAAGGCTCTGAGGAAAAGGGAAATATTTGTAAGATTTCTTGGTGTTTTTAGCAAAAATTGAACTCAAGGCAAAAGGAAGAGAAGATCTTCCTGATTTAAGGTAAATGTTAAATCTACAATTACAAAAACAAACAAACAAACAAACAAACAAAACAAAAAAAACACAAAACAAAACAACAACAACAACAAAACAACAAAAAAAATCACAAGGAGGAGTTCCATGAGGGCTTAAGAATTTATGGCTCTGAATTATTATACTGTGTGGAATAAAACTGACAACTTTTGCACGCATGTTCATGCATATAGATATATAAATGGCATATTTATAGATTCATGCTATTCAGACTTGGCCTTGGTTGGTTGGGGGCTTATAGAAATGAATTCTGTATTTTTTTATACCCAGAATTTCAAATAGGGGACCCAAAGAAGATACTGAATCACAGTGCATGAGAAAAATTGGTTTTGTTAGTTTGCAGGTTTTTCTTCAGTTTTGTTGACCCCAGCTTAGTTCATGTTGCTGTTATGAGGAAATGATTGTTTATATCTCTCATCTTGTGTGTATTGGAAAATTGGCAGCCCTACCCTGTAATTCATCACTTATTGTGAGTCAGTGGACAATGCATCTTCAACTTCAGGGCAAAGGATTATACAGAGTCATAAAAGAAAAATAGCACATCCCTCTAAGGTGAATCAACCTAATAACATAGGCCTTATACAAACTTTGCAAAACTATGCAGAAGAATTAGTGTGTTCTCATAGACATTAAATTTTTAAAAAGCATTTTTTCTCTTATCTGTTTAGATTTTATTCAGCCAGCTGATGAGTCATGATAGAAACATCCTCTATGAAAAGGATTTTCTGAGAGAGCAATCCTTGGAAATGGGAATTGGAACTAACTTAGCTATTTTTGTCTTAGAGTTGCTGTGTGTTTGCACTCAAGTCCACACAGTGACAAAACCAAGATACAGTATGCAGCAATGACATTATTCTTTAAAATTCATGAAGCAATTACACAATACTTGTATTATCTACAAATTGTTAATGGTTAATGCAATCAATGTTTCACCCTATGTAATCACCCTACTTAAGAGCAAGGGTTTGGTAATTTGCCCAAACCAGTAACACTTGCCAGTTTGCCATCACATAATTTTCATAAACTTGAAAAATATTTCAAGTCCCCAAAGGAGGTGAATGTTCAGACGTAGCAAAAAGTCCATCTTGAACCTTGTATTTTCTATCTTGGCATGGATGTCCAGCTGGTTTGGGGAGCACAGAACTTACTACGCCCTTATCTGGGCAGCAGCTGCTGAATAACTGTAATTTCCAGCTTTAAGTATGTTTCAACATTCAATTTTGATTGTCGATTGTTTAGAGGAAAGAACATCTTTCTACAATATTTATGTTGCAAATCATTAGTAGGTGCTAGCAAATACTAGCAGTTAAAATGAATGAAGGCTCTGAGATATGAATAGTTATAATTCAAGTTAATGGTGATTATGACTCAGGAAATGTGTATTACAGGCAAACTAAGTTTTCTGTTTAATGATGCCTATGACAATAGAAACAATATTATTACTTAGATATCTTTGGCAAATCTAATAAGAATCTCACATCTGGAAAAGAAATTACACATCTCCTGTTCATATTGTTTCTTTTAGGTAAAGGAAAAAAGCTTAATTCTATACTAATTTTGTTTGGTCTCACTTTCTATGCTAAGTGGAAATATAAATTCCAAGACCTGATTTTTTCTGTAAGCACGGTATTCCATCTCCTACTTCACACATTTGTAGCATGAGTAGAAGGAATCCAACATCCTTTGCACCAGCATGTAAAGCAAGTTTATTTGTTTCTCATTATCTCTCCCTGCTAAGCTGATAGTAAAGAATAGAAATAACAAAAAAAGGATTCCTTAGCTTTCCTTCTATAGCATTATTTCAACAGTTCTAGTCATGTAACAACAAAGTTATTTAGATTACTTTTATAATTAACTATTATCTTTACTATTTACTTTACAAAACGGTGTCGTTCTTACTAGAGTTTAGAAGTTTCTGGTAAAAGCCTTTTTGTCTTCTTCACATATACCTGACATTCATACCAGTGTATAATGAACCAGAGGGCAAAGGACTACACTGGCTCCCAACTGCTCTGTGTGCTGCTCTTGTCAGTGCTTTCGGAGCCTCTATTAACAAACAACTAAACTTAGCTGAACCTGCAGCTATTGGCAAGGTTTTAGTACCCTCTTTCTTGGAGCTAACCATTAAATTGAGGAAGATGTTGGTCACTGGGGAGGAATAACAACCTCTGTGTTCAGGTACCCGAGTGCCCTGGTGCATAATAAAGAACTTTGCTTATAAAACCCCTCCATATCTTTTCTTTATGTCCCAAGTGTAAGCAAAGCTATCTCTGAGACAGAAAGTCTCTAGGCTGCATTAACATGGCCTTTTCTGTTTTGTCACAAAAGCACAAGGCACTGAGTATGCTGGTGGAAATTATCGTAATTGCATATTACTGAGCCAAAAATAACAGAAACTCTTCATTTTACATCACATCTGACTTAAATATAAGCAGCTCGGGTTTCTGTAGGGATTATACTTTGTTTAGTCTCTGATAGAAAAGTAAAGTATTGAAGTAAATAGCAATCAGAAGAATGTCAACCAGCTTTGCCATAAAATAGTGCATAGTAAGTTAAATCTGGAAATTCATTGCTGCTCACTGAGAAACGCAGCCTACTTTACATGATTTTTCTTGTTAATAAGGTGGTGATCAAATTAATATTGTATTGAAGTAACTGTAACGTCATGAAAGATACTTAATAAAAGCAAGAAGCAAAAGAAGTACCAAATTAAAGGTCCTGAGTTTTCCAAATATAGGTATATGTGAGCAAAAGTGTCTATTAATATGCTCCTCTGAGACAACAAACCCATGCAGACATGCAAAGAGCACTGAAAGATCACTGCAGGATACTTTGTACCACAAATTCCTATTAATCTAACACAAAATAATTAATCACAGAGCTATTTTGTAACGCTTATGTTGCTTATTCAAATTCAACCCTAACTCTTCTTTAACAAGGTTCAGAGAGTTTCTCACCCTTTTCTGTCTCCCTCCTTGATTCCAGTGAGTGCTGGAGGCCTTGGTCACTGAAAACAATCGTGCACTATCAATGAGTTGTTGGTGCAACTGTGGGCAAGTGAGCAGGAAGGCAGGTTGGGGAAAGCATTAATGTTATGTCCAGGGCCAGTAAATGTGTGGGCCATTAACTGTTCAGGCAGCAAGGAAAGAATGATTGTGGAAGGAAGAAGGAAAGAGTAGTGCTTAGACCTTGTTTTTATCTGTCAGCCATAAACTCTTCTCTTGGTGCCCTTCTGCTTTTTTTTGCAAGGTTCACACTGGTTATGTCTATGCATAAAACATTTTTACTGGTATATTACTTTTGCCTACCAGTCTCTGTCCACCAGTTAGACCATCAAAATCCCAGGTTCTCACTCAGCTTACTTCATTCAAGGAAGTCCCTACAAGCTATCATGACAAAAACCACAGTGCTGCCAGTGTATGCAGTGACAATAATAGAAGAGCTTATTACAGTGTCTGAAGCAGTGCTGGCCTCGCTGGTCCTGTGGCCATAGATGACTCCTGTGAGAAGGGAGCACTCATTGCACCAGCCAAGAAGGAGAGAAGAAGGAAGAGGACAGGTCAGACCTTATTTCACCTATGTGTGCACCTATTCCCTAGTAAGAGTTCTGAATTAGTCAGCTGGTCACAGATGAGAGTAAACCTGAGCCTCAGCCTCTCTGGGACCCAAAGTACCCCTGCAACACTATTATTTCACATAGCTCATATTTACAGGGCCTGTGTACCCATGATTTGTAAGTGACGGAAGAATGAGGAACACAGCCACAAGCAAGCAATCATTTTTGGCAGCATAGATTTTGTTTGCTCTGATAACAGAGGACATAGCTTTTATTAGGAAACTCTCCTGGAAGGTAGTTGGACATTCAGAATTATTTCTGCAGAACATGGGGATATCCTAATTTTAAGAGACCACTGCAAGAACTCCCCAGCAGATTGAAGTGCCTCTGTATTTTACTTTCTGAAGCTCAGGGGAGCTAGAAAAACAAAAGCTAAATAATTTTGTTAAAATGTCAGGATGCAGGTCTCCTTAGGTCTCTCATGGAAGCTGTCCCAGAACTATGTTGCTTTCCTTACTCCCAGTCTGAAATATGAGTAACCCTCTGCAAAATCTTTGTTGAATCTAAACCAAATCCTCTAATTCCTGCTAAAGATTATATTTGGTGGAAAAAATAGACTGTCATACAAGTATCCGAATGCCATGTCTTAAAGGTTCTTTTGCTTGGACTGTGTCTGTTTTATTAAAAATTATGTCTTTTGTTTTTCAGTATAAAATTAAAACACGTAAAACATAGCTTAAGTTACAAATTAGGTACAGGGGGTTCAGCAGTACTCAGGAGGCCAAGGTTGCCCTGTGTAACTTCCGAAATTAAACCAGGAAGGAAATCTGCAGTTTCACCCTGAGAGACAACAGGACTGTCTCACATTGTGTCTGGGCCTTGGAAACAAGAGTTGGGATGTTACAGGACTGTGCTGAAAAGAAGTTAAACCTTACATATAGTTCATTCTCAGTAAGAGAGCATCTTTATGGATCATCGCAGAGCTTGCTATTAAATGTAGAGACTGAAACATTTCTGAGCTACAAAACTGCTCACCGTTAAAACTATTTGACATGAAAGGACCATGTACCTGCACACGATTAAAATCATTAATTGCAAGATGGATCATATTATGGTAATGAGTAAATAAGCTTGGTAGAAACATTATCATGTGAAGGATATGTAGAAAATTGTCCCAGCACTTCCTATCAAACTAATATACACTATTTTCATGCAATTACAAGGCAGCTCATATAATACAAACATGGTAAGTTATATATCTTATAAATGCTAGTTTCAGCTTTCATTTCACTTTCTGTTATTGTAAAAGTCTTTGCAGTAACAGTGTTTTGCTCTGAACACAGGGTGAAATTTCTGCGATTAACAGAAGCTATTAAATTCTTCATACAACTATTCTGTGATTATTTTTCAAGCTTTTCATTTCAGAAATGAACAAATTATCAGTTAATACAAGGAAAGGCTGTTTTTTTTACTTTGGTGAATGAAAGACTGAAACAAACAAGTTACACAATTTATCAAGACTGCCTTAGTATTATCCCTTCATCGTCTTACCACTGCTCAACACTATTTGCCATCAATTTCCAGTTAGAAGATTGTGCCAAAGACTTCTGGAGCTTTGTGATTGTGGAGGTTATTTTAAGTTGTGTTACTACATTAACAAGGGGCTTCAGCTCCTTGGAAATACTAGTCTACAAAAACAGCTATATCTTTTGTGTTGTTCCAGCTCCACCTTACCCAGGATTTCCTTCCACGGGAGACTCAAGTCAGCCATTTGCCTTACAGAGCTTTTGTAGGAAAAAAAAAAAAAAAAAAGACTCTCCAAGGCTCTCAGATGATAGCCTGGTCAAGAAATTTCATCTGGAAGCATCCAAAATTTTCTTCTTTCCCTTTTCTCAGATGAAGGGAACCTATCCTAAGCTGTCCGCATAGAAATGTGTGTGTTTCTATGATTCTATATGGTGTCTAAGAATAGAAAGCCCTGATACAACTGCCAGGTAAAAACTTATTTGATGTTAGTTGTTGTGTAGCCACGTTCTTGGTTCCAGAAGTCTTGCCCCCTTGTTATGTGAGTCTTAGCTGATTTCACGTGACTATTCAAGCACGTGGGAGCCCCCGGTGGTCTAGTGGTTAAGACGCAGGGCTGGTACCCTTGAGACCGCGGGTTCGATTCCCGGTCAG
>JAWWES010000081.1:100954341-101006370 GCA_035583135.1 Lophotriccus pileatus | reverse complement strand
AGGGTGGCCTCAGTTCCGCGCACACTGTGTGTCACCTAAAAAATCCACTGCGCAGGCTCGAAGGCCTTATCTGCATAAGCGGGTAAGGACCTTCCCCGGCTCTTCGTTCGCGAAGACGGGCCATTACTTCATTACTTCATTCAAGCACGTAAAATCTGAAGAAATACTGAACTGAATGAGAGCAAAGAGACATCTAGAGAGTATAATTGAGAAAAACTAGAAAATGCAAGGCATGCACAAGGTCTGCCTCCTTTCAGCTTCCAGCCAGCAGAATTCTCAAGATTTTAAATGCAGAGTCTGCATCAAGAAGGTGCATTCATTTGAACCAGCTGGGATCCAACAGAAATCCTGCCTCAAGGAGCTCCTCTGCTTGTTCATTAACTGACTGCATACTAAACTCTTCAAGACTCATGGGGTTATATCACTCAGCAGGAGATGAGCAGTCAATTACAGTTACTAAAAATCGATTTTTTGACCAAATATAACAGTTAGACTGATCCAAGCATAAGTGGAATTGTGTCATCGTGGTTGGTACAGCATAAAGGCAGTATATCCATCTATCTTTAACTGTACCTTCAGTTAATTAAAGTAGGGATTATCATCTACTACTGGCATCACTCAGGCCAAACACCAGCTTAGCATTTAGCATCCATACACACTTTTCTCAAAAGAATATAGAGGATCCTTGTGTGAAAAGAAATTAAGGAACAGTTCACATTTCCTTTTGCTAAAAGATTAGCGACAATCATTTTCAGAGTCTGTCAGAATATTAGTTTTTCACAGTCCATGGCCAATGATAGTGTTATAACTAATGTTCTTTCCTATGACTTATCACATTAAACTGAAATATATAATTATGGATATGTTTAATATGCCATGAATTATTATTATTTCATTTCATAATATTAATTCTTAATTATTCCTTACTCTACATTCCTTCATTAAGTATAAATTTACACTTGTGGAAAATAAATCTTTCCCTTTGTAAAGGACAGCTGTCATGTCATATTTTCACCTCTTCTGTGCTGACATTTAAAAATTTCAGATTAGCCCATACAGTAAAGAGTACAACATTGTCAGCATACTAATAATGGTAGCTGCTTTTTTAAAGCTTATCCTGAAAGTCTGAAAGAGTAGCTTCTACTTAAATGTTCAATAACATCAAGTTTAGCCTTAAGTAGACATTTAAAAAGTAATAGTACAATAGTTCAGAGGTGTTCCTTAAGAAATTAAAATGTTTCTGTAGGAAAAAAAAAATGCTACTGTCGACTGCACACAGAACTGGTTCAGATAGGAATGGGCACTGAGTGACAGTGACCAGATGGTATCTCAACGAATAACATAACTTTATCACTTCATTGTAATCTAAAATATTGCACCTTAGTACTTAATTATAAGCATCTTGGATTTTTAAAGATAGATAGATAGATAGGTAGATACATACATACATACATAATCCAAACATTATTGAAATAATTTAGCACTATAAACTGTTCATAGCTCTTTTTTCTGAACACACTTTTCCCAGCAGGATAGCATAAAAAATGTCATGAATGGATGGGTCAGTATCATTTCACATGTTTGCTCCAAAGCTCACCGGAGTCTTTGGAGGTCATCTTAGAACATTTCAAATATTTAGTTACATTAGCAATTATTTTGGTTAATAGATCAAGTTAAAAAAATTCACTTAATAATTGCCATTGATAGCATTTATATTATGTAAATCTAATGTTATCCCTGTAAGTGAAAGTTGTTCTGCATTTAAGCTTCTTCAGTAAACTCTTACTTTTCAAATACTTTTTTTTTTCAGATAGTGCAAGGGATTTAAATGTCAACACACCTGAGCATGTAGATAAGCATTTATAAACTCACATACATAGACAAATCATTACTGCTTCTTCAGTCTTTGGGCATATCACAGATTTGTTGCTGTGCAAGCAAGCTGAGTGAAATGCAATGACAGAATAAGTAAAGACGGCTTAAGTTAATCACTTAATTTCTTAGTTGGTTTTTGAACATCTTTGGAGAAGGACAAGAAAATGAGTAATTCATGCATCAGAAGAACAATCTCCTTCTTTGCTTCTTTCCATGTCACTCCAAACACCTCTAATTTCTAAGTCCTTGTTATTAGAGCCATCAAATTTAAGCTCTTATGAATAGATTTGTGTTATGTATACCATTGCTCCAGATATGTTCACTCTAAAATTCACAATCTATTTCACAATTTTAATGCACATTGATTAAAAAATTAAGATAATAATTTCCATTAGTATAACTTCCTGTAGAGCATACTTCTCCTATCCAACAGAAAACCTGACTATCTTTTGGTTACATCAGGTCAAATTGTATATTTCATTTCTAAAATGTAGTAGCCCTGTGCTTTGTTACTCAGTCCTTCTAATATTATTTGGTTTGAATGCAGTTTAAGATGTGCATTTTTTTGACATTGCAAATGAGCAGAAAATCCATTGAATTTTTATCAGTTATTAATGACAATTTTCCACAAAGCATCAGTAACTGCTAAGAATTCCTACCACTCTTGTTACTTGGACACTTTTAGGCCAGACAGCCACCTCTCTTGTAGCTCCAACACTCAGAAGTTTTTTACCTGGTTGCTTCAGTGTTAAAGAAGTTCCTTAGCAAAGAAACAATAAATAGCTGGGTAACAATCAGTGGCATCTGTCTGTCACACAGAGCAGCTGATGGTTCCCTCTTGACTGCAGCCTCCTGAGTTGTGGACTACATTTCCTTCACACACAGCTCCTGTGGTTGGACCTTCATTGCTTTTTTTAATGACTAAGCTCGGCTGGGGAGTGTTAGATTAAAAAGCACATATTATGCTAAAAAAAAAAGTACTACACTTCTTACCTGCATACATTCTGTGAATTTAAAATGGGGATTAAGCCTGAATTTAATCGGCAGTTTCTTGATTGCTAAACTTGCACATATTCTGTTTTAATTTCCGGTGAACATCATGTATAATTTGGTGTGCCTTGCTCCTGAGCCAGTAGCACAGATTTACTAACCCCTGCATTATACAACTTTTACTACATTTAATTAGGAAATCCCATCTGATTGTTAGCACAACGCCTTATATAAAGAGCACAGCATATTAAACTATTGAGTTCCTCTTTGAGAACCCAGAAATCTTTTACCTGATGTTACAAAATTTATGACTGCAATAAGTGACTAGAAAGAGTCATTAAAAGGCTGTAAATTTCAAAATTGTGTATACATTCACACTGCAAGGTATGAAATACATGTTATGGAAGTTCTGAAACAAATGTACGCTTTCTCTAAAATCATTATAGTATTTTTCTTTCAATTTTTAAATTGTTAGCTGTTGCAAATATAAAATATCTATTAATCTCTAAGAAAGAATATAGGAGAGGGGAAGTATCCTGGTCAGCATCTAATGAAGGGAAGATTTTGAGCTGGGTGCAGCATGAGATAATAAAACATATTCTTTTTAGAAGATTAATAGATTATTTCAATACTCTTCCAAAACAGGAATTTATTTTTTTAAATTGGTCCATACATGAGAACCTATAATTATACTTAATTATATACCTTATCACACATAAGTAATAAAGTTTTCAGACAATTAATGCCATGGTCTTGACCCACTAAAGATTAATCATGTATATCTGCCTGGGCTGTGAGTTAGAACCCTATATAGTCATTTATTTTAATGAGACATCAGTGGGTTTAAAATCAGGGTAAACCTGCTAAAATGACTGTTAAGGTCAGTGGAGTTATCCTTTACTTCCAGCAATGTACTTAATGAGTTGGTTGATTCAGATTTTGCATCTGAAATTTGATATTCAATTGAACCCGCGAACATATTTTGTCAGTGTCTCTTGAGGGTTTATGAACATGTTAAAATTATTACACTTAGAACTTACTGTATTTTGGGCACATAAAAAAATCTTGTCTATATGTAGAAGAAGGAATAAAAAACTAAATTAATAAACAAAGATTCCTCTAATTATAATTTACTACACTATAATGTAACAAATATTTCTTTATCAAAAAGATACAATTTTAAAAATATCTTTTATATTTTCTTTTAGAAAGATTTTTTTCCTTTAACAAGAAAAACAGTGTTGACATATTGCAGCTGTGTTTTCAGTTTCATGGGGGTACTCTGCTATTCCTTCTTTCTTTTCAATCTTTTTCTTAAATCCTTTGTTACTGCAGTTATGTGACAGCCTTTTTTTTCTCTTTTTTTAAGACTATGATTCATTGCTTACTGACAGAGGAGAAAATCTTGGGAGCACTAATTTCAATTCCAAAACCAAGGGAGACAAGAAGAGTTGTCTTTGTTTCTCTGGGGCTATGCTATGGAGGTAGCAGCATGGTGTCCTATGGAGCAATGTATATGCCTGAGCAAGAGCAGAGGAAGGAGATAGACCAAGCAGAAACACTGGGGGGAAAAGGGAAAAGATAGACTAAGAATTAGGCAAGGTGCAAGACTTGGAAGTCAACAAATGAAGGTGATGCCTGAATCTTGCGCTTTCTTCTCTTGTGGCAAGGGAAACCATCAACTGAACAGTTATGGTGATAGACAATAAGGAATAATTCTGCTGTGCACTTGAGCACATCAAAGGCTCATCCAAGAACACATCTTTCCTGGAAGCCTAAACAGACTTAGCATGAGATATCATAGCTATTAAAAGTATCACGTTACAAGATGACAGCTGGGTAAAAGCTTTATAGTCAAAGTGGCAGAGCTGGCTCAGAGCTTCACAGAAAACGTGGAAGGCTATAAAGGCAGACTTCACATCCTGACAAAGAGCAAGGGAAAATCCAGTATTTCTGAGAATTTTCACCAAAAATAAATTGATTTATTTGAAAAAAGCTTTCCTTTAAGTAAGGATGGACCCTAGGAGAAAAATTAACTCAGCACTGTGGATTCTGAAATATGTATGTCGCTTCAGATGCCTGCACCCAAGTTATTACTACAGGGCTGGTTCTAAAATAAGTTACATTATCCTTTCTCTAGAGGAAAAGTCTCATTAAATCTAAATCCACACAAGAATTTTCCTACCAGGGATATGTTCATGTCCTTCAGTACAGCATTAATATGAGTATTTCTCAGTAGTTTAAGATAAGAGCTCTTTCAGTAAAAGTACTATGCCTTTCCTGCACATAAGTGGTTACTGGACATAATAAAGTTTATTTTGCTTCAAACTTTAGTTTTAAAAGCATTGCATTTTAATTTAAACACAGTTTTCACCTCAGTTATGCTAACCTGTTTAAAGTCAGATAATGTTTTTCAAGAATGATCAAATTTCTGCTCCTTGTCATGAGATTTAATATGCTTTTAATTAGAATAATCATATGAATGTAATAAAATATTAAATTGTTTATCAAAATTATATTTACTTATATTTTTTTAAGTCAGTACAATGTTGTGGCAAGGAGAACAAGACATTTCCTGAAGAAGTTAGGAATGCATTGATAAACATGTCATAGTTAAATAGCTAAAATTTACTATGTAATTCAGAACTTTTACATTCCATTATAGGTCAAATAAACAGAAACACCCCAAATTCACAGGAATGTTTAGTGGAGCAGGTTGTAAGGCAGACCTTCAGAAACAGCTCACAATCACAACAAACTGTGTGTGTTCCTTCAAATTGATCACCACCAAATAGCCTTAAAGTCAGCTGACATCTATAATCAAATGCCTTTCCAAAGAAAGAGAGAAAAAGCCTATATCCATTGCTCACAGGATGAAAGCCGGGTAAGCAGGGGAAGAACTATAACTCAGACACAAAGATGAAAGCTTAGTGGAGTGTCACTGAGAAGTACATAATAGAGGACAACATCCTGGTTGTAGCTTACTTTTAAATCTGCATTTCTTCATCTAGTTTTGTCTTGATGCTTTTTATAGTAGAAACTGCAAGAAAGCACCAGATAGCAGCTTTTTGTTTCAATATAATCAATTTTCTTCTCATATTCCAGGAAAGACTTAATTTTGTGCATTCTTGAGATCGTTCAGATTTTCAAGGTTTTGAATGTTTTGATTTGTGAAAGTTTTTCAATATTGCAAGATTTTTGATGCTCTGAAAGGATCAGTGCTGACCATTGTGACATATTTCTGAAAGGAAAAGATGAAAAGAAAAATACTTTTGGAACATGAGAACTTTCATATTGCAACAAAATTGTTTCACTTCATTTCGTTTGCCTTTTTTTTTCAATTAATACTTTTAAAATTAAAGTAGGTTTAGAACAAATAATTTCACAGAATCACAGAACTTTTAGGGTTTGAAGGGACCTCTGGAGATCATCTAGACCAAGCCCCTGCCAAAGAAGGGTCACCGAGAGCAGGTTACACAGGAGCACGTCCAGCTGGGTTTTGCATGTCTCCAGAAAGAGAGACTCAATAACCTCCCTGGGTAGCTTGTTCCAGTGCTCTGCCACTCTCAGTGTGAACAAGATCTTCCTCATATTGAGGTGAAGCTTCTTGTGTTTTAGTTTATGGCCATTGCTCCTTGTCCTGTTGCTGGGCACCACTGAAAAGAGTCTGGCACTACCCTCTTGGCACCTGCCTTTGAGATTTTATATGCATTAATTAGATCCTGATTCAGTCTTCTCCAGACTAAACAGGACAAGCTCCCGCAGTCTCCTCATAAGAGAGATGCTCCAGACCCCTCATCATCTCTGTGGCCCTCCACTGGACCCTCTCCAGTAGCTCCTTGTCTTTCTTGTACTGAGGAGCCCAGAACTGCACACACTACTCCAGATGTGGCCTCATTAGGGCCGAGTAGAGAGGGAGGACCACTTCCCTTGACCTGCTGACCACACTCTTCCCTATGCACCCCAGGACACCAGTGACCCTCCTCGCCACAAGAGCACACTGCCAGCTCACGGTCAACTTGTCACCCAACATTCAATTTTCTCAGCAGAACTGCTCTCTAGTAGGCCAGCCCCCAACCTGTGCTGGTACTTGGGGTTATTTCCCCCAGGTGCAGAACCCTACACTTGGTCTTGTTGCCTTCATTAGATTTCTCTCCACCCAACTCTCCAGCCTATCAAGGCCCCACTGAATCGCAGCACAGTCTTCAGGTGTACCAGCCACTCCCCCCAGTTTCATACCACCAGCAAACTTGCTTAGGGTGCATTCAATCCCTTTGTCCAGGTCACTGGTAAGCGAGTTGAATAAGACTGGATCCAGTATTAATCCCTGGGGAATGCCACTAACTATGGGCCTCCAGCTGGATTCTACTCACTGATCATGACCTCTGAGCTCTGCCATTCAGCCAGTTCTTGATCCACCTCATTGTCCATTCATCTAAGCCACATTTCTTAGGCTTACTTATGAGGATGTTATGGGAGACAGTGTCAAAAACCTTACTGAAGTCGAGGTAGACAACATCTACTTCTCTTCCCTCGTCAACCCATCCTGCCATGTCATCTTAGAAAGCTATCAGATTGGTAAAGAATGATTTCCCCTTGATGAATCCATGTTGACTACTCACAATGACCTTTTATTCTTCTACATGCTTGGTGATGACCTCCAGAATGACCTGCTCCATCACCTTTCCAGTGACAGAGGTGAGGCTGACTGGCCAGTAGTTTTCCTGGTCCTCCTTCTTGCCTTTCTTAAAGATGGGAGTAACATTTGCCTTCCTACAGTCATGGGGCACCTCTCCCATTATCCATTATTTTTCAAAGATGATGGAGAATAGCAGAGCAACAACATCTCCTAGCTCCCTCAGCACACATGGTTGCATCCCATCGGACCCCATGGATTTATGAGTGTTTAGTATGTCTAGCTGATCTCTAACCCAACCCTCTACAACCAGGGGTAAATCTTCCAGTGTAAGAGCCTGAGTTCCACCATCTCATGGTAGCTACAGCCAAGGTTGTCCCAACCTACATGTTTTCAACCAGTCCTTCCTGGTTTGTCAGTACAATGTCTAGCAACACACCTTTCCTCATTGGCTCCTCCAACACTTCTATCAAAAATTTACTCTCGATGATCTGCAGGAGCTTCCCAGACTGTGTGTGCCGAGTCGTGTTGTCCCTCCAACAAAGAGAAGATTCTCCAACAGAACCAGGGCCTGTGACTGTCAGTCTATTTCCAGCTGGCCATAGAAAGCCTTGTTCTTTCTCCTCCTAATCAGGTGGCCTGCAGTAAACACCCACAACAGTGTGACCCATATTAGCCTGTCCCTTAATTCTCACCTATAAACTCTCATCTTGTTCATCTGTCCCTGGGTAAAGCTCAATACATTCCAGTTGCTCACTCACATAAAGAGCAACTCCATCACTTTGCCTCTCCGACCTGTCCTTTATAAAAAGTACATAACCATCCATGACAATATTCCAGTCTTGTGAGCTACCCTACCATGTCTCTGTAATTGAAATAAGAACATGGCCCTGCAACCGAACATGGATTTCCAGCTCTTCTTGTTTATTCCCCGTGCTTTGCATATGTGTATAAAGGCACTCCATGAAAGTAAACAAGCAACCAGATTCCCAAGAAGGGAAATAATAACTTCAGAACTTTTTCTGATGTTTTCCTGTGAAAATATGTTCTGGGGAAATCTACCTCAGTCCATGAAACACTTCCTTCTTAACAGATTTACTTTTTATAAAAACAAGCATGTGGAGTTAAATCAAAAAAGCTACTTGCCTCAGTATCCTGTCTTAGATAGTGGTTGGTATGCTTAAGAAGGTATATATGAGATGGAGAATGCATAAAGGGTAATATTTCCCCTGGTACACTATTTCTGCTTTCAGCAATCAGATAATGACTTCCTGAACTGGAGATCATATCTAGACCAACAATTGATACAAATACCACTCAAGAAGTCATCCAGTCCATTTCTGTTGAATCATATTGGTTTTAACATACAGGAATTGGTGCTATGGAAACATAATTTGTGGCTTTTTACACCTTACTGCTGAAGCAAATGATTCCACATGCAAAACAATTCTTCCAGTTCATGCATTTTTTCATGAAGCTGTAAAGAAACAGAACTATCTAAAAATGAGGGAGCCTGTGAAAAGGCAGTTTGAATGAAGGAGTTAAGAAAGTTAAATTCTTACAGGTGATGTGCATATTGCAGTGTAGTAAGAAAGGCATAGATTAGGATGAAAACAGAATGGCAAGGAAAAAAATTTGCTTAAAAGAAAAAAACATCTGAATTGCTGAAATCATGCATATGTTGACTAGTAAAATAAAGGGTGTGATAGAAACACAGGAATAGCAAATGAGAAGAAAAACAATGCAGAATAACCAGAAGTTGAAACTAATAGCAAGAAAATAAAATAAAAACTAATACTAAATTCTTCAAACACATCAGAAAAAGAAACCCACAGACTTTTAGTCGAGACAGTTGATGATCAGGATATAATGCTATGCAAATTATTTTCCTTAGCATTCACTATGAAAATAAGAGAAATTCCCCTCTGTATCCTTCTTCTCATTGTGGGCTCAGGAAAGGGCCTGTCTGAAACTGAAGTGGTTGTAAGATGGGCATGCAGCAAAACAGCAAACACTAAAAGCATCGCCAGGCCTGGATCATGTGCCCCCAAGAGCTCTATGAGACCTCAAGGATGAAACAGCTAAATTAATAACAGCACTATCTAACTTCTGGCTTAGGTTCCCATGGTGCCTGAGGACTGGAGTGTAACATCTGTGGTATCACAGATGTGGAATTTTTTTAAAGCTCTGTTGGGATCAAGAAACCTCTAAGTCTGACTTCTTTCCTGGGTAAATTAGTACAAGTATAAACCAAGTGGAGAATTAGTGGATACCTTGAGAAATATGACCTGCCTGGGAAAAGCTAGCTTGGCTTCAGTAAGGTGAATATGTTCCAATTTGTTGATCAGTATTCATACATACCAGAACTACACTTCTCCTTTGCATTTATCCTAAAAACTCCACACCTGCAAAAAGTAGACATAAAAAAAATTAATTTGAATACCTTTTTGGCATCTAAGAATTAGCAAAAAAAAAAAAAATTGTGCTCAAAAATGTATTATAGATTAATATATGTATATATTAATGGAATAACATTTTTCAAAGCATTTAGAAAAGTATAGTTTCCAATAGTAAGAAAAAGAATAGGTCATATTCTTTTCTATCTCAGGATATTACCTCATGAAGTTAAACAAGGGGAGGTGCCAAGTCCTATACCTGGGAGAAAACAGCCCCAGACACCAGGACATGCCAGAGGCCATCCTGCTCAAAAATATCTTTGTGGAAAAGACCCTGGGGTCTATGTTGACCATGAGCCAGTAATGTGCCCTTGCTGCAAAGGCCAGTGGCATCCTGCACTGCATGAGAGAAAGTGCTGCCAGCAGGTTGAGGGAGGTGATCTTTTCCCTCTGCTGAGCACAGGTGAGGTCATTACCTAGAATGCTGTGTCCAGTTCTGGGCTCCTCAGTATAAGACACACATGGACAAATTGCAAGGAGTCCAGCAAAGGGCCATAAAGACAATTAAGGGTCTCAAGCACCTCACATGTGAGGAAAGGCTCAGAAAACAGGGAGCTTTCAGCCTGCGGAAGAGAAGGCTCAGGGGGATCTTACTGATATATACTAACACCAGATGGAAGGGTGCAAAAGGGACAGAGCCAGACTCTTTTCAGCTGTGCTCAGTGACAGAGCCAGAGGCAATGGGCACAGCCTGAAACACGGAAGGGTCCCTCTGAACATCGGGAAACATTTATTTCCTGTGAGAGTGACAGAGCACTGGTTGAGGTTTCTCAGAGAGGTTGTGGAATCTCCATCCTTAAAGATATTCAAAATCTGGACATGATTTGGGCAACTGGCTCTGAGTGGCTCTGCCTGAGCAGGAGAGGTTGCACCAAATGACATTTAGAGGTTCATTCACGCCTCAGCCATTATGTGATATCCTTAATGCAAGAAGAAAAGGAGGGTTTGATTACCTTCCCAATCCACAAACTGCTTCATCCCTAGATAAATTGGTATAGCTTCAGGACCAGTCTACTTTTGAATCATTACGAGAAACAACTCCACCCTGAAGACTGCCAGGCCAACTTTGATGTGACATTGCTTTCTCTCTCCCTTTTCCTTCTCTGTTGATCATTCTTCACAGAATCACAAAATATGCTGTGTTGGAAGGGATCCACAAGATCATAAAGTCAAAATCTTAGCTCTGCACAGGACCTTCCCCATGAGTCAAACCATGTGCCTGAAATTATTGTCCAAACGCTGTCTTGGACTCTTCCAGGCTTGGTGATGTGACCACTTCCCTGGGGAGCCTGTTCCAGTGCCCAACCTCCCTCTGGTTGAAGAATCTTTTTCTGATATCCAACCTATACCTCCCCTGACACAACTGCAGGCCATTCCCTTGGGTCCTGTCACTGATCAGCACAGAGGAGAGATCAGTGCCTGCCCCTCCCCTTCCTCTTACAAGAAAGCTGTAACTGCAATGAGGTCTCCCTTCAGTTCCCTCTTCTCCAGGTTGAAATGACCAAGTGACCTCAGCTGCTTCTCATGCGGCTTCCCCTCAAAGCCCTTCACTGTCTTCACTGCCCTCCTTTAACACTCTGCAATAGCTTAATATCTTTCTTATATTGCAGTGACCAAAACTGCACACAATATTCAAGGTGAGGCCACACCAGTGCAGAGCAGAGCGGGACAACCCCCTCCCTTGACCAGCTGGCGATGCTTTGCCTGATGACCCCCAGGACAGAGTTTGCCCTCCTGGCTGCCAGGGCACTGATGACTTCAGCTTGCTATTGCTGTTCAGTTTGCTGTTGAACCCCCAAGTCGCTTTCCACAGCACTGCTTTCCAGCAGCTCATTCCCCAGTTTGTATGAGCATCCAGGGTTGCCCCATCCCGTGTGCAGAATCCAGCACTTCCTCATGTTGAACTTCGTATGGTTGGTGATTGCCCAGTCCCCTTATTTGTGGAGGTCTCTCTGCAAGACCTCTCTCCCTTTGAGGGAGTCAACAGCTCCTCCAGTTTTGTGTCATCTGCAAACTTGCTTAGTATCCCTTCCAGTCCTGAATCCATGTCACTTATGAAGATGTTGAAGAGTACAGGGCATAAGATGCAGCCCTGCAGAACCCCACTAGTGGCAGGTCACCAGTGTGATGTTACCCCATCCACTATTATCCTCTGTGCTCGACCTGTGAGCCAACTGCTCACCCACTGCATGATGTGTTTATCCAGCTGTGTGCTGGACATCCTCCTGTCCTGGCCGGCACAAGCAGAGCTATCATGATTTCACTTGTGCTGAGAAATCTCAGTCTCAAGCTGGGTCTGTGGTGAAAGCCTTTCCAGTTTTTGGGAGTAAGAAATTTCTCACCATTTTCCCTACAATTTTTCGTGATAAAAATTTAAGAGTCTTATTTCATTGAGACAGCCTGAGTGTATGTGGGTTGCAGAGGTCACACATATTTTTTCCCCCCTTCTCAATATTCAGTGGTTTCCTGACAGATGGAATTTGCAGGAATTGTCAGGGGGAAATTGGCAGTGCATGACTTGAAAACATGGAAAGTTTATGCTATTACCCTACAATTGTATCCATCTATTCCACTCTGAACAATTTGCCATTACACACTTATTACTTACTTACTAACGTTCTTTGTTCCTTTTTTTAAAACAACAAATCTGTACTTATCTGACAATTTTTAAGCAAATTTACAGAGGAAATACAACTGTAGGTTCACCACTTTTCGTGGGGTTTTTTTCATTTTTATCCAGGAAATCCTACTTGAGCTGTTACAATTCCACCTCATAGTTTAATTACCTTTGCTTTAAGAATGTAAAACAATTATCCTGTGTTTCTGCTTTCCTGAAGCATTCAGCTAGAGTGAGCTGCTATAGTTGTGCTGCCTCCAGTCTGCAACAGCCCTCCAGCTAAACTAGGCTGGCCAAGGGGAAATAGCTTGAAAGAATTCATAACTAGGATTTGTTTGGCTGATTAATAAAATGCTTTGTTTCTAGTTTCTTTAAGCTCTTTTTCCAGAAGCAACCTTCTTGCAATTCTCTAACTGTGACTGTGAACAACATTTCAGGCTTAGATCCCATTGTTTTATTCTTAACATCTTTACACCTCTCTGTGGCAGGACCAGGGATGGAGCTGGCTGTACTTTGTTGCCTGAATCCCTTTCTTCTTCATAGGTGTTACCTGGAGCAAGCTCCAGCAATAAGGAGCAGCAAAGATCTGCAGCAAAACAGAGTTACTGTAAAGGTGCATCAGACTCCAGGACCTGACAGATACATCAGGTGGGGGGCCAGGCTGAGGGGAGCATTCACAGTTTGTGGGGAAGTAAAAAAAGAGGAGAATTTTACCCAGGGTTTCTGCAGCCTTTCTGCAAGATTTCCCCCTCACAAGTAGTTGGATATTGGAGTGCACAGAGATCACTGGAGATCTATTGATCCCTGTTCTGACAGCTTAATAATACATTTACTATTATGATCCCTTTTTATATCAGCTGGTCTTGCCAACTGGTAAACACAAGCATTCTCCTTAAAGGACTGTAAGTGCAAGGAATTTTCTTTTTTTATAAAATATCTTTCCACTCTCTCAAATGTGGAATTCTTAACCCAAGTAAACTCTGTGCATGCCTTACAATAGCTGAATGCTACAGTTTAGAGAAGCCCTGTTCAAACATTTGTTTTGGCAAAGTTAGTTGCCTGCTCAGTCTGGGGTGGGATTAGATTAAGTCCAGGTAATGAATAGAATAGCTCCCTGTGAGGGATAGCAAGAAAGAGTAAAGATTTTGCATTAGGGATTCTCATAAATTCAGCATTTATAGCAACAGTGTGTGAGAGTGTGT
This sequence comes from Lophotriccus pileatus, assembly GCA_035583135.1. Taxonomy (NCBI): domain Eukaryota; kingdom Metazoa; phylum Chordata; class Aves; order Passeriformes; family Tyrannidae; genus Lophotriccus; species Lophotriccus pileatus. The sequence continues at coordinate 100,992,594 of JAWWES010000081.1, read as the reverse complement.
TTTCCTCAATGGGTAGGAGTACATTCAGAGTCAGAGACAAACTTGGCAAAGATTTTGTCTGCTGTGGTGGACTGACTAACGTTACCAATTCACACTGAATATTACCATCTGTTATTTGCAGTAGTCAGCATGTTACTGCTGACTCTGTGTCACACGTTCGTACCCAGAATACTGGCCCAGGACTCACAAACACCACAGGCTTTCTCTCAACTTTAGTATATCAAATGTAGACAGTCTCCTTGGCCCAATCCAAAAGGAGGCCATTAATACAGCTGTTTTGATCAATGATAAATATCCTCATTTCCCTTATCTAATCCAGATAAAGGGAGATAGACAGATTACACTGCCAACTTCAGGGGCAATTTAGTGCTGCTAGAGAGAGCAGGCAGGATATTTGTTTTAAAAGGAAGATTTTAAGATTTTTTTTTTTTTTGGCAATAATTTTATGTCCTTCTGGAGGCTCACACTGCCAAAAGCCCAAAGAATGCTGCATTTTATTAGCTCTGTTGATTATCATAGCACTGAAAAGTTAAAAAGGAGAATGCTCTCTTACTGCCTCTGTCACCCTGGAACGCGTGGGTAGTTTCTCCCTTACCTCTGTTTCTCATAAAACACAAGCTGCTAAAACAGCTTTGTTTTGTCTTTTTGTTATCCTTCACCAACATAATTTCATTTAACTGAAATTTCCTGTAGCAATTGTTAAGCATTCAGTATCTTTATAAAATAACCACATGAATTCCAAAAGGAATTCAAAGCCATCTCAATATAATGGAAATTCAAAACTTCTTTATTGTATGCCCGGTGGATGGTGGGCAGTTATTTGCAAGAGAAAATTCCAGTCCGAAGAGTGTAATCTTAAAATGCAAAATCAGTAACTGTGAGGAACTACTGAAAAGTTGCAGATTAAAACTACCAAATAAAGTAGAATTAGGAATGCTAAACCTCAGTTTTTTTATTAAAGGGACTACTTTGGTTACAGGGTAAAGTGAACTGGATCATTATTTTTGATCATTAGAAGTCAGTTTATAGTAATGGGATTCAATTAGGTTTTGCTGAAAGCAAGGAAAAGACATTTATAAATGATTTTCCAAAGCTGCATTTGTGTGATTCACTACTGTATGATCCACTACTGTGTTTGCATAAGGATCTAAGCAGGCTTAGTTTTGTCCTACTATTGTTCTGCTCCAAAGCAGTTATCAGTGGATTTACACAAAGAACTTCTCCTGCAGGCAACTTCAGTGACTTTGTCTAAGGAAAACAGGAAAGTTCGATTATTTGCTTCATTAAGAATAAATTGTTAAATAGCAGTCATAGCACAAATTTGCAGCACCAAGTTTTAGAACATCATCATACCTGCATCAGACTTTGCAGAAAAACTAATAGAAAGGCAGTGATGGGTTCAGTGCAGAAGGATATGAGCACGTATAAAGAGGGATACTCTGTTGTACAAACTACAATGATTTGTCTGCAGATACATTTGTTGAACTCAATTTTCTGATTTACATATTTTAATACTGTTCATCTGAGAGAATTTATGTTTGCAGACATCCGGAAAACCTTCAGTAGACCCTTTACCACACTTGCTTTAGTTGATTTCTTTTGCAGACCTCTGAAGTCAAGGTTCACTTATATCAACCAAGATAAAAATTGACTACTATACCTAGAAATAATTTATAGATTCCAAAATCAGTCTTCTGCAAAATCTTTGGAATATATGAAGAATCACTTATTCTATAAGTTTTACAGTAAATAAATGTTATGTTAAACATCATAGCAACAAATACTGTTTCTAGTTTCAAATGTTTAGACAATGGAGCATTTCTAATTTTTTTTTTCTTTTTTAGAAGGTTTTCCTTCCTCTATATCAAAGATTAATGTTGAATCATCAAATTTGACAACACTTCATAGTTCATTAGGTAATTATCCACTTTGATATCTTTTATATGTTTTTTCTTTGAGGAAGAATTCAAGTTTTACAGATGACTTAACACTTTTCATTGAGAAAAGTCTGTTCTTGGGTTACTGCTACTTACTATACTGATGTCACTTTTTATTTTTCTTAAATGAGCCTGTGCTATATTCAAAATGTAGAATAAGGCTGAAAGGAATTTTAGTAGGATCAGCCTGGTGAGACAAATACTGAGCATATAAATAATTACTGAGTCATTACTGCATTTGTGAATTTTATGCGTGACTTTTGGTTTTGTCAATTATAAAACCTTGCCTAACAAAGCACAGTTGTCTGGCTGTTTCCCCAGTAGAGATCACCATGTTTTGATTTTCCTACCACATAACACCAGGAGATAATGCAGCTGTACAACAACCATTGTGACTTTGTACAGGCATAGCCATCTCCTTGTTTCCTCTGAGAACAATAGCACTTCACAAGAGGACTTTCAGATTTTGTTGGCCCCAGGTTTTTGGCCCACACTTATTGTTTTGTCTGCATGGTATGTCAGTTCAGGATCGACAGGTCATGGTCACATCACGTCCAGAACAGCCTTGCCGAATTTCAGGGCATACGTATCGTCGGTGTCTCTTTTCCCTGCCTTGGATTTGAGGAGGTAATGCATCCATGAAAATGCATCCATGCTCCAGATCTAATGCACCTTCTGAACAGTTACATCTGAGTTTTAGAGAGATTTGGACACTTAAGGCTTGAAAAATATTGTTATGTTGAAAAAGAAAAAAACAGTCTGAGATGCATGACCCAGAAAAACTTTGTTACTTAATTATTGATACATGCCTTGAAAATAACCAGAAAAAGTCAATAACAGACATATCTATACTTGTAAGCTATAAAAAATGGTAGAATGAAAAATTTCAAAAATATTTTATTCCAATTAAAGAGCAGAGACAACATGGGAAAATACCATTTTTTTTCAAAAAATACGTTCTTGGCTTCTAATGATGGACAGAGCAGAAGAGTTGATGCTGCTGCTCTCTGGGATCATTTAGGAATTATATCTAAAAAAATGTTATTTTCCCAATTTTTTAGTATTGTCTGAATTATTAGTGTTATGCTGAGAATAACAATGTTGTTGTTGTCAGAAATAGATCCTGAACCAAATGTTTTTCTTATTTACATTTTATAGTATATGCTAGAATTTTTCCTAGGATAACTAAACAGCAGACTGGATTCCTCTACATGTGCACACTAAATACAACTTCTTTCATTTCTTAAGTCTGTTACTGCACAAAACATTATGCATTAGTATATAGTTCATGAAGAAGCTTATTCTGGAACTTACACTTATTACAAACAAATTGTCATTACTCACTTGCAGACATAAGACTGTAACTTGTATCTAATCTATCTGGCAATGAGATTAAATATTTTGGTTTGTGTTGCAGATATGTATCAGCAGCAATTACTAAAAGGGATGCTTTAACTGGAAGCTTAAAGACACATTTTCTTGCAAAGCCAGAAGGAACGTAAGTTTCAGCAGCTTTGCAAATCAATCTTTTGTTTAATTTTTATTCAGATTATACACAAAAATACTGTATTTGTTATTCCATACTATATTGACATATCATAGAATCTTACCATAGAATCACAGAATCACAGAATCACAGAATGGTTTGGGTTGGAAAGGGCCTTAAAGATCATCTAGTTCCAACGTCCTGCCATGCGCAGGGACACCTTCCATGAGACCAGGTTGCTCAAAGCCCCATCCAGCATGGCCTGGTCAGGTCAACAAGCATAAAGAACAAGGTTTTCTCCCTTTTAAGTAGGTCTTTTAGTTTTCGCAAGAGCATTGCTGACAACCTCAGAACCTTGTTTGCCTGGATGCAAGGGTTTTCATACACTTTGTTTCTAACTTGACTCTTATTCTACCTTTCTGAATTCTGGAGTGGGAAATGTGTGGAGTAGCCTGTTCAAAGAGCAAGTGATTCCTTGATGAAGAAGCTGGCATATGCATCATTAGCAATTATTCCAAATTTTGAGGGGTTTAATCCTTATTCATATAATTTAGCATGCTCTTGATGCACTCAGTATTGTCTTTATACTTGTCCTAAGCTTTCTCACACCAGCAAAGCTCATCAACACAAATGTTAGCACTGAGTTGTTTGGGTTTTTTTTCTAAAAAAAAGAGAGAGAATTATGCGAAAAATGGTGAACTGTAAAATGGAACAAGGCTAGTGCACACTAAAAAATAAAAATTCCCAAACAAACAAGACCACCAAAAACCCACCTAGGATCCGGTGGAACAGAAACAGTTGGTTTTATTTCATAGTTTAGAAGGGTCCACTCCTTATTTTTATCCTCTGGGTGTCTCCCTTTTAATTTTCATGACCTCTTACACAGTCCAGTATTATGCACACATGGATGAGGATTTGCTGACATACTGAAAGGGGGTTATTCTGGCAGTGCTCAAACTGTACCAAGTCTTTCTGTGAACAAGCTTTCTTTTTTGAGAGCTTATGATTAATGTACAAAAAAAGGATAATTGTGTACAAATTAGGATAAATATCATAGCAATCAGAAAGTCATGGATTTGGCAATATTACATATTAAAATTAATGGTCTGGGCAGTCGAGATAGATACTTTTCAAATTAAGCCTGGAAGGGGTTCCGAGTGAGCTAGGAGTCAAAGTACTAGTTCAAAATGTTATTATTACACCTTTCAATCAGTACAACTGCTTAGTCACACAAATAGAGATACAGAAAGGAATTCAAGGTAAAAAAGGCCACATGGCTCACATGGAACACTAACTGAACACAGATTAACTGTCTTATACTCTTGAAAGAAAAACAGGAGTGGGAAATGCCAAACCAGGATCTAGAAAATACATTATGCTCTACAAGATGTAGGAACCTATCTTTTCTCCTGCTTCTGTAATGGAAAGTCTTAGGTGAAACACTTCAGCAAAGGGATGAACTGGAAGATCAAAGCTCCTTTAAAATGTTCATTTTATATCTATTACTCCTACTATTATTATTTTTTGAACATAGGAACTACTTTGTGTGCTAGTGGGAAATTTGTCCAGGTGATGGCAGGCAACTAACAAGTCATACTATGCTTTCTGCAGTCTGTTCAATAAGCCCTCGGGAATTAGGAGTTAGGCACTTAGTATCCAGATTTGTCAGCAGTGGTGCTCTGGTACTTTTATGAAATGTTCAAGAACTAAAATTGAATCAGTCAGTTGAGTCTAAGCTCAGATTTTCTGGAAACACATAGTTTATTTGTATCAAAGGTAGTTAATTTTATAGCTGTTTACCTACTTCTCTTGTTAAAGATGCACCAACACATTTGTTATCATGCTAATTGAGTTGATGAGAATTTAGTTTCCCACCATACTTACACAGACTTGGCAATACTGGTGATTTTGGACTCCTGAATTATTCTGTACCTAAGGACCATGGCAGTGCCAATGCCTGCAGTGATTTTCCTGGCAGGGACTGTGTTCTCTTATTGCCTTATCTGTGCCTTGCAGAACTGCTGGTTTACCTTTTCTGCTTCCATCAGCAATTGCCTGAGATTTCTCAGATATATCACTTATTGCTTGTATTTTTATCTCCACTTAAGCTCTCATGGCTCAAAATATGTGTCTAAGAGATAAGACTATGGTAAACTGATTTGTTAGACTGATTTCTAACTTCATGCTTTTCTCTTTCTCACTGAAAATCTGTCTTGATGTTTCTGTCTGTCTTTATGGTTCCTAACACATGTACTTTCTTTGTTGTAACTTCATTGTCTGCTAGCATTTTCAAGTTCTGCATGATTGCTTGTTAATGTATTTAGGTCCAATAATATAACCAAATGGACTTGGTTTAAATGCCAAACACTTGAATAATATACGAAACAGACAGGAAAATGAAGCCCGCCTTTCTCAGTGCAAATCCTACATCATACTTAGATTTGCTGAAGAGAAGACTCTTTCTGGGAGTTCTGGACTGCCACAGGAAATCTTTGAGATAATGTTTAAATTGTAAAGTTTTATTAAAGTCTGTATGCATTACTCAGACTTGTTTTGTCTTCACAAATTGAATCAGCAGCTAACTCAAGATGTCGGTTTTCTACCTTCTCATTCATAAAGCTCTTTGCTTTCACTTTTTGCTTTGCCCTTGTTCTTATGATTGGAAGAAATTAGGCTTTGGTTGGCAAAAGATTGTTGGAATAAATTACATTTTAGAATTGAGAAAAAAAACGGATATGCATAATACAGTCTCTTCATAATGAACATAGTTCTTTGTCATTTACAGTAAAATCATTTTTAACTGTCTTACCAGAACAGAAGGTTAACAGCTTAAGCACAGAAATGCATCTGCATCTCCTGTTTAGAAAGTGATGTTACTAAAAATATATATTTGAGTAGTTGCAAGTAAGCTTAATGCTTTTATGTCTGGAACATGAAACAAATTTTGCTATTGTCTCCACAGCTGAAATAAAAGATAATTTCCTCAGAATGACATTGCATTGCACTGCACTTTCTATCATTTTAAATCATATGGTTCTGCAATTAATGCTTGCTTCATTTTGCATCACGCTCTAAATCACCATTGCACTGTTTCTTCAGCATTCATTGTAAGAATTAATATCTGGAAAATTTTATCTTTTGCCCTTCTGAATAAATGCAGAGTGACCCTGTGGCTCATTTCCTCACCTATTTAAAGGAAATTTTGTCAATTCAGAAGTTTTTCTTTCAGCTGGGAAAAATTGCCCCTTTGGATTGTATTTCTTGTCATTGAATTGGAGCAATAGACAACTAACTTTAAAAGAGATACATTGTTTTAGAGTACCAGCATATAGCATACATCCTATATGTCCTAACTGGAGAACACAGGTAGCATTACATAGATTTTGTTTTCAAATCATGGTTTCTTATTTCTGCTGATTCGACGTGGTTGAGTTAAACAAGCTTCCTTTTAACAGCACTCAGCTGAGTGCAATCACACTCTGTAAACAAACCCAGCTTAAGCTTTTCTCCTTTCAAAAAGGAGAAAAAGGGTAATTTCTTGGCAAAAAGATTGCCATTTTTCAACCTGTTTTAAACATGTCTTCTATTGGAAGAGTTGCACAATTACCTAATATACCATTAATAATGCTGTATTTCATGACAAACATTATATATAATACATTTCAAGGCTTCATTAGCTCTACTCTTATCTGAGCCAGATCACATTTTTAATACAGGCCCAGTTCAGCACTGGTTTGGATGTCTGTGCAGCTTCAGCTCCAATGTTTACCAAGGTGTGTGCATTTCTGTTTGCATGATTTCTCTTATACAATATTCTTTTGTTTCAAAGATGGTAGCCATCCCAACTGATTAATTCCTTAATGCTATAAATATCACACAAAATTTATTTTAAAATTTAATAAAACTTTATTGCATATCCCAAGTGATTTATTGCTTAATGTTATAAATACCTCACAGACCCTTTGTTTCTGTTTCTATGTGATTTTTATCTGTATTTTTATTCAATCAAGATTTTTAAAAGCCCAGTTCTAAATAGAAATGGTCCTATGCTTGAAGGTGTATTTGCTTCAAGGACTGAAGTCATAGAAATCGTGTTTATACTGCACAAGTAGGTATCCTCCACATAAGATATGCAATCTTGCATCCACAACCATATGGATCCTGTATGGGTGTCCATGCTCCTGTGCAACCAAGGATGCAAAGGAGAAGGTTCTCATCCTGCCCAAATGCTGCCATCCAAACATTCAGGCAGGATCTCATAGATCTGCATCCCTACATAGTACCTCAAAGACACTCCCAGATGTGTTTACATTATAGATGAAATTTAAACCAAATACCATGTACCAAATGGCTGCAAGTTATGTGTTAAAGACTAAATGTGTTGGGCGGCCAGAAGTTGTTGCAATCTACAGACAGTTTAGTACTGTGAAATGTATTCTTTTTAGTTCTGGAGAAGAAAACTGTACATTTGTAACTGTAGAATTTTTATTCTTCCTTGAGCTCCATTCAGCTGGATCTAACTCCATCACAGCTCATAAAAAAAGCATTTTGAAATCTATCCAGTGTAGTTTTACTGAAAGAGGATCAGCCATTTCCTCAGTGAAGAGGTGAAATATTTACTTGTTAAACTCCCATGTTATGTGCACCATAATTATCAAAATGAATGCAATTACTTTAAAAGTACGAAATCAATTTGATTAAACTAATTAACAAAAGATAAAGATTTGACCTATGAAAATCAGGACAATATTTTCCCCTATACCTTTAGGTAGAGTCCTAAAAAAGGAAATGGCCTGGAAGATCAAGTGACACTTAAAGCTTAACATATTCAACAAATTCTGAAGAGTGAAAAAATCTAACTCCAAGATACAAATCTAAACTGGGTCATATGGGCACAGAGCTCTTGGAAATCTATCCTAAAGTTGTGATTTCTGGAAATTTCTCATCTAGCAGTTTAAAATTAACGCACAATTATACATTTTAATTTCAGATATCAGACTAGAAATTTTTCATTCAGAATCTTTAGCTTGATTATAGAAAGCTTGCAGTTTTCTGTAAAAATCTATCTTTCTGTTACCACTTCTGTGATGGAAAGGTAATGAATTTTATATAACTGTCCTTAGGTAATTTAAAAGTCTAAAATATTCTTTACATGTGGATTTTACATGAAATATCTTTATATTGTGTGTATAATTTTGGTAAAAGGGAAAAGGCATCTACATGATGGGCAGCAAAGTAACCCTATTATTCAAAGCATCTCTGTGGGAAATTCCTAGCACATGCCTTTCTTCCTGACACAGTTGTTTTTTAACAGCTGTGATCATTGGCTTGATTATCTTGTTTGTTATCTGTGTGTGAAGGATACATCAAACAGAAGTGATTTTGTGAAAAGATCTACTTCGCAAAGTGCCTATGCCTCCTCCTGCAAGACTGCAAAAAAATCAGAGCTTTTTCAGTCGAACATCTGTTTGCAAGAAAAGTTTTGAAAACACCCTGCCACATCAGCTGGCTTTCTTCGTAAAGATGCCACTGCTGTTCCACAAATGATTACACTAATTTTCTTCTCAGGACTCAGCCTCCCTTTTAAATGTTGCTAGAATATCAAGTGCTTGATCGAATTTAAAGCAGGACAGCTTGGGATCACCGTTTGTTAATACGTCAGCAAATTCCTTTCAGGAATGTGCTGTTCCGCATATTGTACTCTGGGATCAACTGGTTCCTGTAGACGAGGTTATGAATCACTTAATCAGGATACAGTACTTCTGAAGAACACTCCAGCAGTTTGGGCATCTCGACATTTTTCTTTTCACGTGTCTGGGGTTGCTAATGCCATATTCAAATCTAATTGGTACAGACAGATACAACTGTAAGACTCCACGTATGCTGTTTTACACCAGCCATAAGTAATTGCTCTAAGGCGGAAAAACGAGGTACAAACCAGAATGACACACACACATTAATTAGTTCTGGAGTTATAGAAATAAAAATAACTACCCTGCATGAACTAACAGCCTATTTCATAGGTTTCTCAAAGAAAACATTGACCAACTCTGTAACCTTTAGTTGTTTTCTTGCATTCTCATCCTTCATCAACAAGTGATTCCTCTGTTATGGTCTGTCTAGCTATCAAAAGTCAGAATAAACACATCATTGGTCTAAATTGGATCCTTTTGATCAGACGACAGACCTCACATAAAATAAAATCAAAGAGAGCTAAGCATTTATATTGGACTTAACAGAGTTAAGACTTGGTTTGGCAGTAAACTGTAGGACATCTGCTTCCTGCTCTACTGCCCTAATTCCACATTTGCATGTTGAATTCAATGACAAAACTACTATGAACTTCAGATGTTCTGTAACTAAAATCAGCAGTCATATGTAAACTAAATTGGGAATTATAACTGAAGTTATAAGTTACAAATTAAGCAACAGAAAAATAGCAAAGTGTAGGGAATTAAGAGCTCCATTCACATTGATCCAAAGAGAAAGAAGTGTCATATTTAGAATCTATTTCTGTATAAGACTTTGCCAGGCAAAGCTCTTGTAATTGTTTGCATGATAGAGTACGCCTCCATTTTTTTACTGAAAATAATCAAAATCACCTATGATTGTTCTGAATCAATTCTGCTGGAGAAAACCAGCACAGACTGCTTTGAGAATGAGCATGAAAGTGCTGGACATATCTCTGTCTCTTGGTCATACTGCAAGGACTAAGCTCTTCCTTTGTGCTGCATGTTTATAGTAGATTATGTGAGTATCACATAACCCTCAGCGGATTCATTCACAGTGCATATAAAGTATCTCTTGCTGGAAAAAATACTCCCCCACCTACATTATCTGTATGCAAGATTCCCTTTGGGGGTGGTGGCTAGAAGTCTTGTTGGTGATTTTGTGGTATTATGTTCTCCTAAAGCAACTCCCTGAGTGCCAGCGTGCTCACTTCAGCGTGCTTGCTCAAGTGTGAATAGATCTTCAGTTTAGCTCTCTGTTTCTGAGATAGGAGACACTACATTCCTTCGAGAAATGTCCTTATCAATCTTCTGTACTTGACATTATCTGCACAAGGGGCAATAGAGGCCTTAAAACAGCTTGTGCCTTTGGACAATCCTGTCACCAGCTGTGGAGTGAGCCTGTCCTCACTGTTTTTCCTTGCTGTAGCATTTTGAAGGCTTTTAACCCATGCTGGCTACAGACAGCTAACCTGGACCCTACATCCAGTAATGCTGCCTGCAGCCTTCTTACCTGCAGGTGTTCATTACAAGCACACATTCCCCATTTGAATAAAGCATAGGGAAAATCACCTTCATCAAGGAAACTGCCATTTTCTCATCAAGCTATTAACACACAAAAATACATCAAGTTACTTATTTTTCCCAAATAGTTGAAAACATTTTCCTCAGCAGAAACTTGGATTAGACTTTGATCTCACTGGCACAAATCTATACTGATTCCATTAGCTGCCCTAGTCTTACTTATATGTAATTGAAAGAAGAACTGGGCCTTTGATAGATTAAGACAGCCTTGAACCATCTTTCAGATTCTAATTAGGAATTCACTGAAAGGGAAAAAGAGTTTGTTATGACAAATACTGACAGAAACGTAGTTACACAAGCCAAGCACTCATGGTGTAATAACTACCCACCTGTAACTCAGCCAAACAGAAGGCTAATGCCAGACACAGAAACAAAGGGGGATCAGGAAGCTCAGACAGACAGGAACCAAAAGACCATTTGTCAAGCAGTGGCCTTTTTCTTAGTCAAAAATTGGCTGGGAAAAATCCTGATATGTAACGGGTCCATAAAACAATTAGGGGTGAAAGACTGAATGACCCAGCTGAGCTTCATAGATCATTTGCCCTATGGAATATTTCCTCATTTCAGTTTCTCCTGTGATCAGAGAAAAAAAAACAAAGACCCAAGGATTTGTGTCTTAACTTCTGAAATCTCATTCCTCGCCTCAGATATTCACAATTACTAGAAGTTACGAAGAAAAGTGAAAGAAGTTCAGTAGTAAGTTGGTTTAGGAATAATCACACAAAAGCTTATTTCTATTGTTTCAGTGTAATTTATTCTTCAATACAGAGTTTATATTTCATTGAGACTAGGTTTGGTTTTAATTGATTTCTTTGGAAGCAAGATGTATTGCGATCACATTTCAAGTCAAGCCCCCACCCTGCCCTAAGCAATTGACCTAATTAGGCAACGTAAAAGGGTGAAGAATGAAAATATTAAAGACAGTTAAATTCATACAAGTCTCGTGGAAGCTCTCACATGACTAGAGAAGAGAAACCCAGTTAGCAGTCTTTCTGAGCAAAAGTGTAAGTTAATTGATCGCCTCTTGTGTTTTACCTGTTGATGTGCCAGTTGACGTGTAAGCTGCTGGCCAAGCTATGGCACACACCTCACAGACCACTGATGGTGTGAAGAGGGCAGCCAGAATTGCTGAGAAATTCTGAAAATTCCCAGAAAATATGCAGGAGGATGGATCTGAAGGTATTGAGGCATATTTCAGAGGCTAAGGTACAAAGGACATGAGCTGATGGGAAAGAAAGCTGAATATTTTTCCTTTCTGTCATAAAAAGGCACAGGGTAAGAAGCCATAGGAAAAGATCAGTGTTCTGCTTTCAGTTCTGCCACAACTCTATTGGGTGTATTATCAGTTCGGGCAACTAATCATCCAGTGCACCATATTACCATAAAGATTACCATCCAGATTACCTAAAATAGAGATAAAGTGCTTACTTTACAGGTTATAGTGAGGTCATTCACTTTTGTTATAAAACAGGTTTGCAGCATTAGAAAAATCTATAGAAGTGCAAAGTGTACATGAATGGAACATAAACCAAATGTAGGCAGACATAATATTGTCATTTAATGAAATGAATTAACACTAAATTTTGTCCAAGTTGATTTCTCACCAAAATTCACTCACTGAAAAATCTCCACTGCATCCTAAGCCACCGAGCATGAGGCATTTTCTTTCCTGTGTACCTTCTTGTTCCTCAGTTGTGGACCTTTGCTGACCATCTCCTCCGACAAATAGGCCCTTGAGAGACAACCAACTGATACTGACTCCAACACAGGTTTCCTGGAGAAACACTTCACCTATCCTTCTCGGGATCTTCATGCAGGTGTGAGTATTTATGCTTTACGCAGTTACCATTCCCAAATCTCTAGCACTTTTTTTTTCTTCTAAAGAAAAAGCCATCCTAAAAGTAAAAGGTATCCTGCCCTTCCTTGAGGGAATCTTTGGTAATACAGCAACTACATTCGAGAAGACTCATGTTGTCTTCTGGAGTTCTCCTGCTGTGAAAGCTGGTCCGTTTGCTTCCACTCTCTTCCTGTCCAAAGTTTTCCATATCTGCATGAGGCTTACTTCTTATGAATCCTTATTTAAATCCACACTTTACCTCTTGGCTTCCATGCACAATGCTTGCCAGTCTCAGTATCCACCACAGACCAACTCTTTTCATTAATCACAAATTAAAATGTGATGTCTTTTTACTATATCCATCCTAGGAACAAGGCAAGATATTTTTTCAGAAGCAAGTTCTACCTGTGTATATAGAGGAATTTAAGAAACAGTGCATGTCAGAGAAGCAAGAGAAGGTTAAAATAATGAATTTAATCTGCAGTTCCAAGTCCTCTCATTAAGTTCAAACTACTATACTTTCCTCTTTCTTCCTGGACAGTTCACTACATTTCTGATCTGATCAAGTAGATCTATCATCATTCATGTTTGGCAAAAAAACTTACATTTGAAATACTTACAGTGGTATTATAAGAATATTAACAATAAATAAGTTTTGACAACTGAGATACAGGACAGAGATACAGACAACAGAGATACAGGATTATGCTACATCTTTGTAGGCTCAGCAAGGATCTTTAATATGGTAGCCACTGACAACTGCTGGCATGTGCTCTGGGCTGTAATTGAAACTTTGTTAATAATTAGAGTAGTTCTTCTGGAGTGCTTCCCTGCAGATTCTTGAGATTTTGTGGAGGTCATTCTTCACAGTGTTACAACTACCATAAATACTTTTGGTTGTCTTTTTAACTCTCAAATTAGCAGCTGCTATTCCCTTTCTAAAATGACCTTGTCCACTCCAAAGATACCAATACTTAAAATAGCAATACGGGTTAAAGAACTGAAATGCTTTGCATTTAAATTTTTCCCTCTCAGTGACAAGGGTTTATCATCTAGCAAAATTGGTTTTGCTATGGCTTTCTGGTCTTTTCATCACATTTGGAAATGGTTGTCATTCTGGTACCTCATTCCCAAAAGTTTTGTAAAAAATCATAGTTGTTGAAGATCCACCCAGAAAACTATTCTTAAAACCAACAGGAATCATTTTATGCAAGTTAGCAATGTAAGAAATCACTTCTGGTCTCAGAGCAACCTGACTCAATTCTTTCAGAATAGTTTGAATATTATAAAATAAGAGTAATTACAGTAGGAAAGAAAAAGGTCTGCAAAGGCTTGTCATTACTAATTCTTTTATATGATGGGTAAGCTAAGTCTAAGATATGGATCCTGTTAAATACCGGATCTCTTAGTGCAGAAGAGTAATATTGTTACATCAATTTATATTTTCATCACAGTCACTATATTTAACTGGCTTCATTTTATAGCTTATTAATATCATAACTTTTGTTCAGTTTGACATTGTTTGATTGATCTCTCCTACTCTGAGAGCCATCTGCCCACATTGTTATAAGCAGCAGGATAGCATAAATTAACCATTTGTTAGTATTAAAAATGGAAAACATTACTCTTTCATGATGTCCTTACACCATCCAACCCTACTTCTGTCCTCTACAAAATAGCATATCAAACTCCTGTTCAGCATTCATTATGTTCAGATCAACTATTTCCATATTTTATTAGAAGCTCAGGTTTCTTTTCAGCCCAGGGATGTTGGAAAGTATATTAAGCTTAATATTTTATGCTTATTTTTTATATTTTATGGTTTCACATATAAAGTAGGTGAACAGATGGATTTCTGCTCTTGTGAGCTGAACTAGATTAAATTAGAACTAGATTTAACTAGGTTAAATTACGTGGTCCTAATAAGGTCATTTAGAAGAAAAATAAATAAATAAATAAATAAATGGATGATTAATTCCATCACAAAATTTAAATCAACTTTTATTTGAAGAAGAACAATTAGAACCTTTTAGCAACAAATCTATTCATTTTTCCTAAGTGGGAATAAGAAAAGTGTAAGAACAGAATATGTTCTGTGCTCAATAATCTATCCTCTGATGTTGGAATTTTGTCTTACGAGATTAATTTCTTTCAGTCACGTCCCATATCCCATGTAACAGAGGATTAGCAGCTGCTCATAAACAGATGCTTGTATTTGTCACAGGTATTTCGGCCCACAGCCAGCAGTAGCCAGACAGGTGTTTCATAGAAACCCCACATCTGTGTCACAGGAAGAGACTAGTATCTGATGACTGCCTTAATAGCTACTCCTCTCAGACAAAATGAGTATTAGATTTACAACTCCTCTGCATTTGAAACTCAACAACTTTCTAACCTAATACACTTTTTCAAATTCTTCAGCCTTTTCCATGCACCATGTAGCTGATTTGTCCCACTGCATGATGCATGAACAAAGTTATTCTGGTTAACCTCAACTAAATGAGAACAGGATTTAAATACTTGGTTAAATTCATATTTCTTTAAATAGAGGTCAAAACATATTTCTTCATTCTTATTGTTCCGAATACAGATTTTGGTAGGACAAATAATAAACATTGACAGTCCATAAACAGTGATGTTTATTGTCTAAAGGCTTACAGATTAATTTTTCACACTGCAGCAAGCAATGACAAGCAGACGAGGACACACAACACTGTTGAACAAAGTAAAATGCTAAGATAAATCAGGATGTGTAGGCAGAGAATACTGACCTTATTTCAGAAGATACCTAGACATTTATTTTTTAAAGCTATGGCCAATGGCCAAATGTTTATACCTTCATTTTACTCTTTAAAAGTAATCAGAAAATCTTCTGATGTCAGTGCTCCTATCTTCAAAAATTCTTTAGATCTGCCACAGGGGTGTATAAATTAGGAACTTCAGGTTACAAAGTATTGTTTTGGGATTATTTCTCCAAGAACAAAATTCTAAACTACTCAAACTCTAAAACTGAGTCTGGTAAGACTAATAGGACTTTTAGATACTCAGAGCAAAACATATGTGAAAAAAAAGCAAATTAGACAAGAATTTTCCCCCTTCTAAGGGAGAAATAGTTGATGAAAGAAAAAAGTAGCGCTGAGGTACTCCTAAGAGCAGAGTGAACTGTTTTGGTTGACTTACAGAGGAGAGTTAAGCAAAAAAAAAATCCTTAAAAGGAAGTTTTTATCTTGGTTATAGCCTTTTCCAGTGGTGTTTTGGGGGATTTCTCTGTGGCAAGCAAATTCTGCTTTCGTTGGGTGTTTGAAAACATCATCAAGAAAAAGAACCACACAAAATCCTTGCAGAAGAAGTATGTCTAATTTTGATAATATTTTTTGATCCTATGAGGAGATAAAGAGAGTTGAGGATTGGGGTTGAAAAAATAGAAAAGAGAAAGAGCTCTTAGGAAGGAGAGGAGAGATCATCTTTGCTTTGTAATGCTTAAATTCAGTTCTTAAACCAGAATTACTTTTATCAGAAAGGTGAGATGAAAAATCCCTGTTATGCAAATATTCATTTGTTCTTGCTTATAAAGGAACCATCTAGGCACAGTTTAATTTTTTTGGCTTCATACTCTCATAAGGACCTTGAAAATCAAAGATGGAATCAGTGCTTTAAAGAAAATCCATCTATGTAAAATTTTTTGTTGCCCGTCTTCCACATCTTTGCAGTTTTTTTACCTAATCCAGAAAAAGCTAAATGAGTCACATTTTTATCACAACATTATTGTTTCAAATAGGATCTGAGTGATTCCCTGTTGTAGGCAATCAGATTTGAGGGATTCTAGTCAAAATTTTTAAGCTATTTCAAATATTCAAGAGGATTCCATAACTTTGTTTGCTACACACTTACTTGCATTTTTTTCATGTTTCCCCTCTTAGTATTTCAAGCAGCTTGTATAAAAGTCTATTCCAGTATCAGTAAACACAAAGGCAATCCCAATTGTCTGAATTCTTCCCCCTGACAGAAGAAAAAAAAAAAAAAAAAAGAGGAATTCTGGTTTTTTTCATGACTTCTTCTGCCTGCGTCTGGCAGCCTTTCTTGGAAGTTAGATCTGCCAATTCTTGCTGGACTCCAAGTGGTAGGAGAAGGTGGTGGGTTTTGTTGCCTAATAGAACCCATTGTGTTATGAATCTATGGTAACACTGTACTTATCAAAGAGAAAACGAATGGAATTGCACTGCCAAATATTTCATGTACTGACACTATTTTCATTTTTATCAACTTCCGTGCAAGAAGGAACAGGGTTGGGAAAGATCCTAGTGATGTATGTCACTTCTGAGTTTTGGAGGTGTGTAATCAAATCTGTTAGTGTTCCAGAGACTGATACTTCTCCTCCTCATCAAGCGTGTAACCTATATGAATGCATCAGAGTATGGAGAAGACCAGAAGCAGCAAGGTATAACATACAAGATTGATGGTGTGTCATTCCACAAGTATCTATACTATTCCCATAGCCTTAGTTCACATTTTTTAGTTTTGTGGCTTTGTATCTGATTCCAGTTGCAACTAAGCAGAAAACCTCACGGATTTGCACCATCAGGAACAAGTGCTTTTTGATCATGACAGGGTTTAAAATGCTGTATCAGTGATGCACTGATTGAAAACCAGTTCATCTCATGATCTGTAGCTGCACAGACCAGGGCCTGTGAACTCCTCTTTTATTTCCACCCTCTTCTGGAGTGCCTGGAGCCCCTGAAAGAGAGTAGCAAGGAAAAGTCATTCCTACATACTAAAGACCACAATCAGTGGAAAGGTGTTTCACAGCTGGATGGAAACACTTTGTGGTAATAAATATAAGTCTAGGTAGGGTGCAGAAGCCAAACTATAGTCCATCACACAGACCCTTTGCACATTAAGTGGGAAAAATATGTGAGAAAATAGGTGCCCATTTTCTGCAGTTGCCTTTCAGAGTTAGATTTCACATGGCATTTTGCCAACTCACAGGTTACCACCTTAGCCTCACAGTAATTCATTGCAATATGTAATAATGAGCTGTGAACTACTGCAGCCTTTTATCAGTACGTGACACAGGACTGAATCAGAAATAATAACTCATGAGACTAAGCAAAGTGGAATCATATAAATGAAAAAAAGTAGTTGTGAGACCATAGTAAACCAAGAATATTAATAGAAGAATAAAAAAAAATAATCAGACGTACCTGCCAAGAATGACGTGCTGAGCTTTTATCATTTTGTTTCAGCAAGGTATTTGGCACAGGAATGCTTAATGATAGTCAGTGTTGGTTTCTGGTTTATGTTTAACCTCTGAATGTGCTAACCAGGAATGCAGGGAATCATTCTGATTTTGAAACACAACTGAGCAGTTACGTGGGAGGGACTGTACAAAGTTGTGGTCATAAGGTAGAAAAATGATAGGGAGTAGATTTTGCTGAGGAACTTTCCTTTAAAGCCATCCTGGAACATTATTCATCTATGCTACCACAGGCAAATCTAAAAACTGCAGATAATACTCAGATTCTTAACACCAGCCGAGAATACAGTATGTGATGGGTACAGTTGTAACTCATCCAGGCTCAGCTCAGTTCTATGCCCTTCTGCAGAAATGGCATACACTGGGATTGTCCTCCTAGAATTGCCAGATCAGTTGTGCAGGGCGTCCTTGAAACGTTGCCATTGAGCCTCTCTGTCACTGCAGGGCAGGACTAAGATCTCCCATATGCTTTATGTTTAAATAGATGCTTACACTTGCTTATTTCATTCCTTTCACATATCACATGTTTCTCTAACTGAATAAAAATTACATGAATAGATACTGTTTACACATGTTGTCTGCTTAGTGAGAGTCAGCTGTCAGGTAAGAAGGTTTCAAATTAATGATATATTTGGATGTAGCAAATACTTCAGCTTTGCAAAACCAGCAGTGGGGTCCAAAATATATGAAAGCTTTAGTTTGGTGAAATTCAACCTGGAATGCTGAAGAAAAAGATGGAAGATTCAAGCATGAGTTCCATTTCAGGACGTTTCAGTAATTCCCCTTTTTTTTACCAGAAAACCCTAACATAGTTCCTCTTCAGAGGGATGAGATGTTAAAAGAGGTAGTTTGGTGGAAGACTGAAAGATTGAAGAATTTTTACTTCTGTTCATTGTCAATGATTGACACAGGAATGTGATATTAGACTCCTAGCACATTTCTTTCAGCTGAAACACTTTTATGGAACCCTCTCTGTTGTTTATATTTAAGACAACATTTCAGCTTCCAGGACATCCTAATTTTGTACCTACAAGACCTCATGGTCAAGTCACTATTTACCAGTGCAGTCTGATAATATTGTTTCTAAAATCAGATGACATATGAATACCAGTTTCAAGGACTGGTTAAAACACTCAAGGTTATGCCCTCCTTGAATCTTTGAATTCCCATACAGGAGGATTATTAAAAGAGCATGATCAAGGTTAGCAGCCCCTAAAATTAGACCTTACAGCTGTGTTTTCACTTTGCTGTCCGTGTACATACACAAAGATCATCTGTGCATTTGGACTTATTTACAATACAAGAACGATCTTTTTTTTCTTTCCAGACTAACATGCGCTTCATTAGAATGTAGGAGCCTTAAGATACAGTATTTGTATTTAAGATATATTCCTGTATCAGTTCATGTTCTATGCAAACTGATAACATAGACATGTAAAGAATTCTCTTAGAAAGCTCTTTGGAGACAGTTAACTTAAACTCCCCCTAATTTCAGATTTAGCCAATTTTTTCCAGTTTAATCTATGTCAGATGCCCCTGTACAAGGGCAACATATCCTGTTGATTTGACAAAATGATCCTTCTAGATGTATTAGCTCTAAAAAACCCAAAGAGATGAGTCATTCTTATTCTTGTTTATTTTTAATTTGAGCACTTATACATCACTCTTCTGCTTTTACAGCAGTTTCACTTTCCAAGAGGACATGGGGATTCTTCTAAATTACAGTGTCTTCTAATGACCCCATGGTGACTTCTATGCTGCATTCACTCACTGCATCCACAGTGCCCTCTCCAAGCCAAAATCCCATACTTGGTGGTGGAGGCTGGTGATCTAGGACCAGGCTCAGCAGACCTAGACTAAAGCAGGTAGTATTTGCTCAACAAAGAGGGGCAGCACACCCTCCACAGTGGGCTGGGCACCTGCCCTGATGGCAGAGTCTAGCTGAGCCACTTCACACACTTCGATATCCAAAGAGGGACATTGAGATCAGTAGAGTGAATTACAAATTTCAATTTTAGCCAATAAAGTCAACAAATTCAACGTTTTATAAATTTGTGTGAAGAGGACAATCGAGTGATAGTTTTTACTTCCAAAAAGTAAATAGACACATTGCTCACCATATGCTTAACTGGCACTGTTTCAGGCAGCTGAGACCACTGTTCAGCTTTGTAAGTGCTCTCCTCTCAAGCCTGGTAGCTTGAAGTCTGCAGTAGAGAGCAATCAAGACCATGGTTCTGAAATCTCTGAAAGAGCTAAACGACTGTTTTCACCTTAACACTTTGCTACTCTTACCTTTCCTAGAAGCCACCCAGCAGCTGTCTCTAGATTCCTTTATTCTGTGTCAAAGGGAAATAATGTGGCAAAACAGGATTTACCAGGTTGGTTATATCTCTACTTAAATGTTATGAGAATTCAATTTTCAATTTTTAGTATATGCTTCCTTTGGACACACTAGGTTTCACAGAAACCTTTGGACTGCAGAGGTTTTAGAAGTGTTTCAAAAGCAAGGATCCTGTGTGCAAATGTGAGCATATATAAATATCTAGTAGGGGTTTTGTTTTTTTTTTTCCAAAGGTCAGTAATGTAAATAGTCATGTGAGAGAAGGAAGTGGTAAAAGGCACCAGACTGGAACTCCCGGCTGGGTTCAGCTCCTGGCTCTGTTTCAGTTTGTGACTGCAGGCAATTCTTACAGGTATAGTATTTCACTACTTCAGCAGGCTGCTATTAATTAATGTCTGTGTCTGAGGTCTGTGTTAGGAGGGATGAGAGCAGGGAGTCCCCTGCATGAAACAACAGAGGGGTTGCTTTCTGTGCCCAAGGCACCTCTTTCAGAGTTGACATGGGTGTCTCCACACAACTCTCCATAGGTTGTCCAGGCAGTTACCAGCTTCCTGGGGCTGAGATTAATTTCTTCTCCTCTCTGTGAGCTACATTCCCTGTAGTTACAAAATTATCATTTCAGACTATGAGAATCAGTTACAGCACTATGAAAATTGGTCATGGGGGGAAAGAAAAAAGAGCTCATACTACAAGAATGAGGGGATGGATTCTTTTCTGCAGCACATATGAATTCAATTTCAGGGAGAAATTAATCTCAGACTGTAAGCACACAAGGAGACATATGAGGAGTCAGAACAAAGGGTCTCTTAAATGATAATCAGTCAATCTATCATGATTGTAGCAAAATGTTTTTGTTGTAAAACATTTGTCTGACACATGCTTATAGACCAGCCAAAAAAGGATATCACGGTATCCCACCTAAACAAAACAGACATTAGCCTCAGAAGTGGGGGTTCAGTCCAAGATACCTCTGATTTTTTGGTAAGTTTTGTTTAGTTCATGCAAATGCCTGTCATTGCCATTAATTTAAACAAGAGCACCATTAAAGTCCCTAAGTTTAAATGGCGATGGTTACACCATCGATGCTACAGAAGCCATCGGTTTTGGACAACACTGCAAACCCAGCAGTTTACTGTGCCCTGACACAGCAGAGGAGAGAACAGGGCTGCTGCAAGCCCTCAAATGAGGATAGTGAAGGGGGGTTCACGCAGACACCACTGTGTAAGTTGTTCCCATTAGTCATGGTTTGCAGGGCTGCAAAAACCACCTGGTTAACAGTGCTAGTGGAGGCCCAGATCCTCACTGTAGATGTGGAAGGCATGGGGAAGGAACTGAAAGGTCACTCACTAGATGGTGGGAGGTGCCTGGCAGAAGCAGAAATGGAATAAGCCCAGACAGCCCTTCAGCTCAGGAAGAGCAAGTGTTGAGTAGGTACTTTGCAAGCACAGGTGAAATTACTAAGAAAAATGAAATTATTCCTGTTTAAATTTAAGGTATGCTTGTCATTATGCAAGTGAAAAAGGATTTGGCAAGGTGGGACCTCCAAAATGTGGGGGCAGGGAGGGGCAGGGACCAAAACCCAAACCCTACAAGTTATTTTTAAAATTAAAGTAAAACTTAATCAATCAGAAGTTATAGGATAGCTCTCAATATTAGGACCTTACATGAATACAAATGCTCTCATTCCATCTATATATTAAATTTACATATTGACTGGAATTTTGAAAAGTAAAAATTAGGAGGTTACTACAGGATTAAAAACAATAGAATAGAATTATTAAGTCTTCATTATATTTCCTTTTTTGTAGAGGAAATATGAGGGAAATTGCTCTCAGCTAGGAATCAGTCTTCAAAGTCAAAGTGGAAAAAATATATTCTCTCAGGTATATAATATAATTGGTTGGTAAAATTTCATTTAGTCAAAGTGGTGTCCATGAGCATTAGTAGGTAAGAGGAGAAAGAGAACCTTTGAACATATATTTTACTTTATTTTTTATATAAAGTTCACTATCTTACAGTGGGATCCTTGTAGAAAACAACAAAGATACATAATTAAGGTCAATCATCAAAAAGGTTACATGGGAGAGATAGGATGAGATGGGAATCAATGACTTTTGAAGACTGTTTTAAGAATTTATTCAAAGCTCTTTTAAAGAGCTCTCTGTTATGGGGATAACATCTCAAAACACTTGGACTATATTGAAGCAAAAGAATTCAACCTTAACTAACTTGTTGGAATTCTTTGAAGATATTACTGCCATGATAGATAAAGAGAATTCTAATTTAATTAGGTTTTCAGAGGATACTTAGCATTTTTTCGCATCAAAGATTACTGGATAAAGGTATAGAACAAAGACTAAGAGCTAGAGTGGAATAAAAATTGTCCCCAAAGAACAAAAGAAATTTATGCATAGCTATTAATAAGGAAGAAAAGAGATTACTGCATGTGGCAGGATTTGTTGAAGTATATGCTTTAAACCTTCTGTAAATTTTGAGGCATGTGTAATTTGAATGGGATTTTATAAATTGATGGACACAGTTTCTGATGGAGTATATCCACTTTGTCCCTCACATCTATCACAAACTTACCTGAGAGAATTTTCCAAGTTGATACAACAACAGTAGGGGACGTTATGGGTTTTTCCAGTATTCCCTTGTCCTGACAATGATAAAATGGGAAAAGAAAGACAGTCCATGCCAAACTGGTCAAAAACCATGGCCACAGCACCTGTGGTTATCTAAAAGTTTATGAGAGCAGTTTTCAGGCTAATCTAAATTGGCACAAGAATTTTAAAACTCAGCAAAGTTGTAAAGCATAGACAGCTATCAGACACAAACTGTGTGCTCACTGTCTGCACTGGACTTTAAAACTACAGGCAAATAGATTAGCGCTTCCCTCAAGCTCAAAACTTAGAAGAAAGTGGGAAATGTTTCCATCACAACTACTTTATGCCAAGACTTTGTGTAGTGCTAGTGGAAAAAATGATGGAAATTATAAAGACAAGTTCAGAACGAGTTAGAGGAGCAGAGCAAAAAAAGAAGGGAAGTGAGTTCGAGATAAACAAGGGCACAAAGAAAACACTGGGCATGTTAAGTCAGACAGGCTCTTCCTGTCCTTGTGCTGAACATTTCTTACGCTGCCTTCTCTGTTTTCTAGTCATACAGTCCAGGTGAAAGGGCATACTTTGCTTTTGTGGGTGGGGTTTTTTTCCATAAATATGATAACTGTTACTACTCCATCCCTTTCCTAAAAAGTGTGTCAGTAGTATCTGACGCAAAAGAAGTTAACACACAATTCATCATAAATGGCAGTCAGAGAACCAAAGCTTGGAGCCATATACCAATTTTGGGATTGTGCGTCCCTCTTTGCCCCTCAGTTGCACTGTGAAGCAGAACACTATAAAGCCCTTTAGGGGATTACTTGCAACTTAAAACGGTACATATGTATCATAATTACACTGTATTCCAATAGAATCAGCACATCATTTGCAGTAAGAAATCTCTTTGATCCTCTCCACAAAGGTAACTAGGCTTCTCTGACAGAAGGTAATTTTATTGAGTGATTTGCTGCAGACAATCTCTCTTAGCTAGTGCAGTAATTGCAAAGCAAGAAAATCTTGGTAGCTATTCAGAATCACAAAGAAAATTTTAAACTATATTATTTATCTTGTTTCAACTTATTTTCAGCACATAGGCTGCAGTAATTTTGCAACCCAAATCCAAATGAGGATAAAGCTCTCAGGCACATAGTGGTAATAGGAGTTAGATTGATTAGTAAAGGGCAAATTATTAAAGGATCTGCAGCACCAAGAGTTGCTGTCACTGCAGAGAGATCCCTGGGCAGATTACACAGCAGACCACATTTGGATGGTTGCTCTTCTACCTTCTGCAAGAACAAACACCCATTTTAATAAGCTTATGAAGGAAAAGCTGGGGCCCAGAGACACCCATTACTAGAGTGCGGGCGGCAGCACAGGAAATGCAGTCATGTTCAAGCCTTTTCCTGCGTTTAAGTCCAGATGTCCAGTGCCCTGTACTGTTTGCTGTATATTCATTACCAATTGTAAAACACTTCGATGTTCTTTGAGGGTCACCAAGCTGGTCTTTTCCTATTCATCTGCAGGGAATCATCCTGAGTAAAATTCACCACAGAGAGAAAAATAAGAACTGAAACAACAGAACAAATCTGCAACCTTTTCTATGGAGCTCGTCACTGGAGTGATGGCAGAGGGCAGAGGCTAGAAGGGTGGTCTAATGAAGGACCAAAACTGCAGCAGAAGTTCAGGGTATCAAAGCTTTGTGCAAACGAGCCTTTTCCTGAGCAGTGCAGAACCTCAGTCATAGCTCCTAGCACTTGTCCTAACCCAGCCATTACAACCCAGAGCAGTTGTTTTGATTAAACCATTTGCACTAACATTGTTTGCAGTGGCATAAACAAGGAGTAGTTCTATTTCAGAGTAGTTTAGCCCAGAATAAAACTGCAGTGACATCAATATTGAGACCACAAGAATCACAGTCTGCCAGTATTTGGAATAGTTATGATCCCACATAGATGACGTTTCTCAGGAACATGAGTTTTCTATAATTCATTATTAAACTTTTAAATTCTCAGAAGAGTGACAGTAAAGCCATTCTATTTTATTGTTAGCTCAAGGTCAGATTTGCTGAGTGTTTATCCTCTAGAGTAGTCTCACAGGCCAGGTTGGGCAAACCAGCTGGCAAATCTACCAGAAAATCATTGTGTACACCCTCAGTTTCCCAAAACACAGTTTCACAGTTGCATTCACAACGAACAGACACAGCTTTTCTGACTTTCTGTTTCTATACATCTACCCTTAATGCGGTGCCTAAGATTAAGCAGATGGCTCTGCTCGTGGTTGTGCCTGGAAAATGGACAACCCTTTGCCATTTCCTGACATCAGGGGATGTGGGATTCCCAAACAGCCAAATTCCAGTTGCCTAAATGGGCAACACAGGGTCCAGGTGGACACCAGAGCACAGGTCCAGCACAGATTTCAGCAGTCAGGTGAACACTAAAGACTTAGCATTGCATCAAGATCTGCTAATACAGAGGGAATCCAGAAAATCATTGCTGACATGAATGTAGATTTAGGAATTTTTTGCTATCAGGATGGTAGTTGCAAGTTTTAGGGCTGTATTGCTAATGATATTAGAGTGAGGAAGTCCCTGTAATGTGTTACAAACAAATCTTCATACTGTAGTAATTCTCCCATTAACTGAAATGCTTTTTCATTTTTAAGGAACATTAAAACTCCATATCATTCCTGGTGTTTTCTGAAAATGTTCAGAGGAAATTACTGGCTTTCTGAGTGTCAGATCCCAGGCTATGGAAACAATAGAAGGACATATTAAAATTAAAAAAAAAAAAAAAAAAAAAAAAGTAACATTTTTTCAGTTAGCTTTCTAACTTACTACAAAAAAAGTTCCTTCATCTCTCCCGATCCTAATAATGGTCCTCATTAGGGACTGAGATTTGTAATAACACCAGAAAAGTCAGAGGTTTCCATACAATAGTTCATTGCTATTTTCAAACAAAATACTCACTGCATTCAGATTGGTCTTCTCATTTAGTTTTCTGCATTCTCTCATCCTTGTTTAAAGTGTATTTCTAGGCAGAGCCCTTTTCTAGGTTTTCAGTTTATTCATAGATTTTTCTTTCAAGGAGTGGGTGGTATTTCAGTACGATGGGCTCACTAGCTCATTCACCACAAAGGAAAATAAAAATAACCAGCTGAAAAACTGAAGTTACTGGAATGTGTAATACTCAGCGTTAAAATGGCACAAAGTGCCTGCCTATTTATAGCTCTTGTTTTGAGAAAAAGTGAGGCACACTTTGGGCACTAGATACAATGGATCACCCAGGAAAATGTGTGGCCTTGCATTCTCTGTGTGAAAGACTTTTGTTTGTTGCAATACCAGTAACTTCGCAGGAAAATGAGGTTTATTCAGCATTTTGTTTATCTCTTTTATGCAAGAAAATGCCAGATTTGACAAATGCCAGTTTAGTCACTGAGTAAAAAATTGGATGACTAAATAAAATTCTATGTTTGCTGTAATTCAGATTTATCCACATATCTTTGTTATTATATCTTTGCAGAGATATGCATGCTTAGCATGATGACACAAGAGATGTATTTTCATATATTGAAAGACCTGTAGTATCTCATCCATCAAATGATGAGACTTTGAGGAGGACAAAACACTCCCAGTGTACCAGTATCTATATTTTATGTGCTTCTTTGTCCTTATTAGAGTCATGCTGAACTACAGTTAATAAATTATGATTTTGATATTTTCTCTCCTTCTTTTAAAGTTTCAGTTAATGGCATTGTTTTCCAATTCAGTAGAAGGTGAGACAAAATGAAATATCAGAGAGCAAAGCAACTTAAGAGAAATAATGAAACTGCTGTTTGCAAGAAATAAAAGAAAACTATGTTGCACATAACATGCACATAACATATGGAGAGACAGCACTATTAGTGGGAGCCCAGAGATTTTTGATGGTGTGTTTAAAAGTAAGCCAAGCCTTACTGTGCACCATGTGGACTGATAGCAGAGAGGAGCAAATAACAAGAGTAATTTAACTAATAAGTAAATAAGAGTTAAAATCTCATTCTGAGAACTGAGAACCACAATAAATTCCCTGTAAGGTCAGAAGGCCAGTTCTGTGGTCCATCTACCTTTGTCTCAAACAGCAGCAATAGGAGATGCTGGTTAGGAAGAGAACATGAACTGAGCTGTTCTCTCCCCATACTCCCCAACACCTCTAGCCCCTGGAGCAGAGGCCAAGAGAAACACTTCTGCCTATTCCCTTCAGCACATTCCTGTATGATAGTCTCTTCGCAAAAACAGCTAGAAACTGTCCATGCTTTTTTGAGTCTGAAACCTATAATCAAGCACGACAACAAAGGTTGGATCACAAGTGGGTAAAAAACGCAGTGGGAAGATGAAGGAGAAAGTCTCTGAAAAGGCTCTGAGGTGATTCAGCAGGGCAAAGTCACTGAAAAAAAAAAAAAATTCTGAACTCAAGCCAAATAATAAACACGGTCCTGTGGATCCATTAAGGTACATTAATGCTGCCACTTTCCCATCTGTTCCCTGAAGTTCCAAACCAAAAACAAGTCATCTGCAGTCTTGGCTTCCTTACTGTGTGAAACATTCCTCTATTAAATTAATCT
Organism: Lophotriccus pileatus; assembly: GCA_035583135.1. Classification (NCBI taxonomy): domain Eukaryota; kingdom Metazoa; phylum Chordata; class Aves; order Passeriformes; family Tyrannidae; genus Lophotriccus; species Lophotriccus pileatus. Next base: position 100,965,227 of record JAWWES010000081.1, on the reverse strand, counting down.
GGAGAAAATGTATCTATTTCATCCCTGGTGGGACTTTGTTTTGTTTTAATAGGGTCGCATACCATGGACTGTAGCCCACTGAGACCACAGATAAAAAACATGTGAATAAAAAAATATAAAAAATGAAACAAATAAATGACAACTGCATGTTATTTTTTTCCTCTAACAGAAATGCCTTTAGAATACCTGCAACATTTTTTCTGTTGTGTTAAGAAGGCTAGCAATTTACACTAAAAACTTGGCACAATAACCCTGGGAATCCTTATTTTTCCATGAGCAATGAAAAAATTTAATGGTAAATTTCCATGTCCTTAAACTCCGATATATCTTTCAACTACGAAACAAAATTTCTTGTGCCAGTATCACAGAGGGAAAAACTCATGCTTGACCTTTGTTGAGCAAAAATATCTGAAAAAAATATCTGGCATCTCCTGAGCCAGTAATTCCCGGATACTTTGTATTGCAAAATTCCCTTCTGTCACCCTCTGATTATCATAGCTCATTTCGTTCCCTATGATGATGTAACCACCCCCTTGGAGCTGTGACAAAATTTATTTCTAGTGCTTCAAAAACATATATAAGTTCATAGTGTTCAATACTGTGCCATAAAAGTAGCCTAGAAACATGACCGTTAATGTGCTTAGCAAAGTTGCTTTCATTTATGCGTTTCCACTTGGAACTAATCTGTATGATTTACTAACCATTAGGTGGAAAGCCCTCTAGTCTCCCTAGATACCCCACCAAAACTAGCAAATATTCTCCACAGGGAATAAATCTCTAACTAGCCACTTCCAGGGAAGATGTGTCATTTCTGTGGCTCATACGGTATGTTCTCCATGTCTCCTGTTGTGGTCCTCTTTCTTTGGCTGATTAAATGTATTATCTTTTTATCCATTCCTTTGCAAAAGTGCTTCCCAAAATACTGATTAATTAAGCTGCAACCTCACACGTGATTAGGGTAGAGGACTGAGTCAGGCAGCTTAGGTTTCCTCTATAGTTATATTTGGCATCCAGCATTTTCCTGCAAAACACAGTTAGAGAATCACAGAGTCACAGAATTGATTAGGTTGGCAAAGACCTCTGAGATCATTTGACCAACCTATGACTCAACACTACCATGTCAACTAGACCATGGCACTAAGGGCCACATCTGGTCTTTCCTTAAACATCTCCAGTGATGGTGACACCACCACATCCCTGGGCAGCCCATTCCAATATCTTATCACCCTTTCTGTGAAGAATTTCTTCCTAATGTCCAACTTAAACCTACCCTGGCACTGCTTAAGACCATGTCCTCTTCTCCTATCGCTGATTGCCTGGGAGAAGGGGCTGACCCCCATGTGGATACAACCTCTTTTCAGGTAGTTATAGAGAGTGTTAAAATCACCCCTGAGCCTCCTCTCCTACAGGTTAACAACCCCAGCTCTCTTAGCCACTCCTCACATGACTTGTGCTCCAGACCCTTCACCAGCTTTGTTGCACTTCTCTGGTCCTGCTTCAGCATCTCATTGTCCTTCCTGAATTGAGGGGCCCAGAACTGGACACACTACCAGCTTTTCCAGGAGCATGATATGGGAAATGGTGTCAAAGGCTTTGCTGAAGTCCAGATAGACAAGACCCATAGCCTTGCCTTCATCCACAACATGACCAGGGTTACCTGGTCATAAAAGGAGATCAAGTTGTTCAAGCAGGACCCGCCCTCCCTAAACTGGTGCTGGCTGGGCCTGATCCCTTGGCTGTCCTGTATGTGTTGTGTGATCACACTCAAGATGTGTGCTCCGTATCTGCTTCATAACCTTTCTGTGCATCGAGGTCAGGCTGACAGGCCTGTAGTTCCTCAAATCCCTCTTCTAGCCTTTCTTGTGGGTGGGTGTCACATTGTCCAACTTCCAGCCATCTGGGACCTCTCCAGTTAGCCACGACTGATGATAAATGATGGAGAGTGGCTTAGTGAGCTCTTCTTCCAGCTCCCTCATCACCCTAGGATGGATCCCATCTGGTCCCATAGACTTGTGAGCATCCAAGTGGGTCAGCACGTCACTCACTGCTTCCTCCTGGATTACAGCAGGACTATTCTTCTCCCCATCCCTGTCTACCAGCTCAGGAGGCCAGTTGACCTGAGGATAACCAATCCTACTGTTGAAGAGAGAAGGAAGGAAGGTGTTAAGTACTTCAGCCTTTTCCTTGTCATGGATGACTATATTCCCCCACTCAATAAAGAATGTCCAATAAAGAATGGTGGTTTTCTGTGGCCTTCTTATTATTAATGAATTTATAAAAACATTTTTTATCATCCGTTACAGGAAGTGGCCAGATTAAGCTCTAACTTTTCTTTCTGCATGACCTAACAACATCCTTAAACACCTCCTGAGTTGTGTGTCCCTTTTTCCAAAGGTGATACCTTTTTTCCCTGAGTTCCTGCAAAAGCTCCCTGCTCAGTCAGACAATTCTTCTTCCCTGCCAGCTCATCTTTCAACGTCTGTATTCCTAAAACACAGAGTGTTCATACAGGGATTAATGAAACACACCTTTCCCACAGGCGCATTTAACTTAGCATTGCTATGAAGTAAATGCAAGTCTTTGATAATAAGATTTCAAAATGCAAATAGCCATTAATAATTGTACCACCTGGTGCTTTTCTGCTACATTTTAAATTTATTTAGGTGCATTTAATCTGTTTTAGTTTTAATTTGAAAACATTCTCTTCTTCCTCTTCATATATTATAGAATTAGGATTTGAATTCATAACAAATTTGTCATGTAAATTACAGCATTAAATTCATGTATAGAGATTTTAATTAAGTTTATTTGTGCCTGCTCTTATTGAAAATCTTTAGGGCTGGTGTAAATCAATAGACAACTACTTACTTTTGCAGCAGATCTAAAATGGAAGTAAATGAAGAGAGAGAGACTTGTAAAAATGTCTCTATCAAAATAGCAAAATCACTTTTGAGTCTAACTCACTTCATACTTAGATTTTTAAATCTGAGTGACCCAAACTTGGAATGTAGAAGTTCACAGATTCCCATTCACGACCATATCAACTCCTGAGCTTATTCAAAATTGAGAAATGAGTGTTGCACGAAGTTCTCTGGCCAGCTAGAGCATGCTTAGCTATATGGTGATGGCACACATGCTCACAGCATTTCCAGCAGTGGGTACTGTGCAGAGTAGGTAGACAGACCCACTGAATACAGCCCAGATCTGCTATGAGCACACCTGCATCACTCTCCATCTTATCATGCAAAGATGACAAAGATTATTTTTATCCTCACCTCTCTTCAGTGTGCACACAGGTATTGCAGAGAAATTCTGAGATATCATGTTTTCATGACCAGTGAAAGAATAGGGTTCCTCCAGCAACCTCAATTACTATTTTAGTGATGATATGGCAGTACTATGAAGAAATTAGCAGGTAAGAAGAATGTTTTCTTCATTTTTGAATAGCAAAGGCAAAAGTAAAATCAGTAACTTCTGGAATTCAGTTCGCCAAACCACAGAATGCCAAAGCAGGATGAAGATGTAACCTATGCTTTGTTGAAATACACTCCTGTTTGCTAGGTGGGAATGAGAATTTGAGGTTTCTCCTCTTGGATGCAGATGTGGTAAATCCAGTTAACAGTGCTATTAGACTCTGTAATTTTAAGAAAACAGTGCTCTTGATTTTAAAAGGAGTAGAATGTAACCAAAACAAGATAGCTGATGTTGCAACGTCTCTTGTTATATGCCTGAGCATTACTAACTTCAGAATTTTCATTTGCTGTTCATAGCATTTTATAAGAAAGGAATGACTTTCTTAAATGTTAAAACAGTGGTTAAAGGTGGAACGTGAGCAGCGTTATGTGGGTATATACACAAATCCTAAGCAAATACACATACATACAGCTACTTAAGAATTTGACTGGCCCCTAGAAAAGAGTATTCTAAAATGAATAAAGTTATAAGTGTCTGCCTGGTTGGCTTTTTATACGAGAAACTATCTTCCTATTTTGTTTTTCATTACAACCCTATTTTTACAATCTGGAATACATAAATATTTATAAAAATGTATAATTTGAATTTCCCTGTACCAAATTCAAATACCTAACCCAATTCTGCTGTTTCAGAAGTATCAGGGCTTAGACACATGTACTGAAAATGCTCATTGCTCTCTATCCCTGACCAATTTCCCCTTTCCATGCTGCAGAAACCAATTCCCATTTTCAGCTTGTGCTTAGAGAAACATTTCAAAGAAGCAACCAGCCTCTCCCAGTGCTACTTTTCCTAACTTAACCACATTACCACTCCTTCATGTAATTTTAACTTACCGCCTCAGAACAAAAAAAGCAGACCACAGCATTCAGCTGTGGATGTCAGCTGTCCTGGCTGAAGTGGTTAGATCAACATGTCATGAAGGAGCATAAACCCAATGGATGAATGAAAGGATATGAGGTTTTTCTTAAAGTAAACCTCCAGAAAGCCCTATTGTGACCAACAGATTAGGGAAGTTTCCTTTTCTGTACATGATTAACATGGGAATAATATATGGGTAGTTTCATCTGGGCTAAGGAGAACCAACTTTTGAACTCCTAGGAAGTAAATGAGGGTCATTGCTAAGCAAGAAGCTACACAAAGCTGTCCACAGAATTCTTTTTTTATGCCTTTGTGTCTTTTTTAAGATAAAAGAATCAGTAGTAAATCACTCAGTAAAAAAATCACCATGTTAGACTTCACCAAAATGTGATGTATGTTTAAATTGAGCCTGGGACTGAAAAATGTGAGGCTATATTTAACAAAGATGAATGTTTTGTTTCATGCTTTAATTAAAAACCTTTGCAAAACCACCGATTGCCACAATACCTGATCTCTATTCTCTCTGCTTAAACAGCCTTGTTAACTAACCTGTTTGTAAAGGATAAGCAACAGTTTTCTTAGTGTCATTTTTATTCTCAGTTTGAAAAGATAAAGATAGCAGAATAAGAAATATTTTCCTCTGATTTTGTTTATGTTTTGGCTTGTGAATTTTTCAATGTTATAAAAGCAGTGGATGTGTTTTGATACTACTGATGAATCTCACCCGTTCCCTCACATTCCCTGCTGCCCACAGTGAGGCACACAAATACATCACTTTTATAGTGGAAAAAAATAAGACTGTAACCCTTCTGGCATCACAGGAATATAAAGTTCAGAAGCAAATCCAAGCATTAGAAACTATCCTTTCTGATGCATATAACGATCTGAAAGGAAATAGACCTCAAGCCACAGTGAAAATTCTCCTGACACAAGAGTCATCCTCTTCCCAGACACTTTTTTCATGGGAATTGGTGCTGAGCAGTAGAAGATGCAAACAGCACTGACCTTGACTTTTCTGCAGTGCTGTGGCACTCATGTTCTCAGGTGCTTTTAGCTCACAGCAGCTCTTTGGTATGGTGAGGCTTTCTGCTCCCCATCCTTAGAGCACCTCTCCGTCCAAACGACAAATTAGAGAGAAGTAAGGGATATCCTTTCTTTTTCTCCCAAAAAAATAATGGAAAAGTACAGTGGTTCTGGTTTTGGTTTCTTTCACATAGATAGATACAAAAGTTATTTCAAGAGGGATAAGGAAATTTAGACACAGTGCTTGGATCACATTTTTCTGTGTATTGCTTAATCCTATTTCCTTTGATTTCATCAGGGAAAAATGTGGTGTTTTAAACAGCTTCCTTGTAAAACTTAGTCTAACCCAAGTTCACAATAAACTGGTCCAAAATCAACTTCAAAGTTTTGCTAATTTTGTCCAACTTTGTCCTGGATAATTTAAGCTGGAAACAAGAAACGAAATTCAATAACCAGAGGTTTTTTTGTAATTTGTAGTTGAAGTGGAAATTTTGCACTTTCCAGGACTCTGTGGGTCTACTCTTATAATATAATGCTGTATGCCCCTGCCATCCCAGGACAAGAACCCCTATCTGACAATCCCATTCCTCTCAGTGACAGCTCCCTTGGGACCTAACCAGAATAGGCATTTAAAATCTATGTGAAACCTTTCCAAGCAAAAGATATTAAATGTTGCCCATCATCATGCTGTCCAAATTATTGTTGATTATTTCTAGGTAAATACATAGATCTTATTGATAACAATTACAGCTACTCTTTCATTTCAGTAAGCTTTAACTAGTGATTTTTTTGTGTGTTTATACTTCTTGCATATTGCTCTCACAGATATGTATACAGATATACTGCTACAACAGAGAAGCTGAAGGCTTGATCATAAAACTGTACAGCCACTAACATTTCTGAAGTAATAGGTTAATAAAGGTCTCTCAGTTCTCAAAATTCAGGCGACTGATCCATATATATATATGGATCCATATATATATATATATATATCTCTTCATATATATAATTATTTTTAATAATTATTTTACCAAATGTGGTTTTTTCTCACTGAAATGGTATTTCCATAGTACTTGAAAGGTCTAGGAAGCAATCAACTATCTGAAAACACAGAACTGTCATAGTCCTGAGTACTTCACAATCTAATGTTCAAGGAAATCTTGTAGAAACACAAGCATGTTGGGTTAAAATATTTTCCTACTTGCTTCTTTATAACCAGGAGAACAAATTCTCCATTACCTGACAGAATTGCACAGATAGAACTGAAGGAGGAATCCAGCCTATGTTGTCTTGTACATTTTTCTTTTGGTTGCATCACTAGCCCAGTTAAAATTTTGTTTGACAGCTGAATGTGTATCTCTAGTTGATTTAGCATAAATTTTGGGTTTCAGTAATATGCAGATGCCTAATCCCAAGAGCCATTAAGCATATAAATATTTTTAGCTCTAGGTTTGATGTATGTCTTTTGGCTGATTAGTTTTCAAAATATCTATTTGTACTTGTGCCAAATAGTCTGCCTTTTCCATACAAGCCTCCAGTTTGTGCACCAGCACTTTATAAATCTCCAAATAAAATCTTCCATGTTTATTTTTCTTAAAGAGAAAATCCCATTTAATAAGTGTGGGCCTCCTTTCTTTATACATATTTTTCTATTGAGATGGTATCTGTATTCTTTGTAAGTCATTTTGGTGTTTGAGGTTTTTTATTCCGCAAAGAGAGGAAATAAAAATAATGCTAAAAATATATTGCATTTCTACTGTGGGTTTTATCTACACATAGCTTAAAGCACATAACCATCATTTTTTTGTCTGATGGTAAGGGAGAAAGACTAGTGTTATGAGGCTAGGAAGGGGAGAATAGAGACTTTCCTGGAGTTGCAGGCAATATTTTGTCAGCACCTGATACCCACACCATTTCTGATAATGTTTGGTGCTTTCCACTATGTGTGCTTCTTCAGGTGTTTAGTTTCTTGAAGTAAATTGTGAACAATGTCCTTAAAGGGTGTCAGCAGATATTTCATAACATATATATAGATTTTTTTCTCTCATTTTTATATATGCATTTTGGCTGATTAATTTTCAAAATATCTATTTGCATTTGTGTCGAATGTAAATTTCTGTTTATAAGGGGGTTACTTACCTTCTGGTACAGGAAGGAGAATATAAAGCCACGGTAGAAAGAGAAAAGAACAGCACTGGCAGCAGCATCCTTAGTCATCCAGAAGCCAGTCATCAGCCTGACATTCAGTCAGTGCTCCACAGAGTTGTGATATGAGATCCATCATGGCCTTGATCCTAGTTTTTCAGGCCCTATGCTGTTCCTGAATACCCCAGAGCACTGGTTATTGCATGCATACCAGTCCTCACTGGCAACACCACAGTATATAGTCCTGAAGTCATGGGCAGTGATGCCTGCAGAGTTAGCTCAGAGCCTTCTCCTTCATTTCTAACATATGTACATGGCTGCATGGAGGCTTCCAGAGGGCCTCCATGCTGCCATGGAAGCAACCATGATTTTATCCCGGGCAACCTAGCTTTAAAATATTTAATCCAGGATATCTTAACAGCATTGCAAGAGCAGGCTTAGAGGCTCTGTATGTTCAAATATTTATGCTTCCTGGGTGAGTCTGGCAAGAAGTGCTGCCAAGTGTACTGTTATCAGTGTCCTATGCTGGCTAATTTAAAATTAACTTGGGCACTGCCTACATGAGTCGCAACAACATATTTGACCGAAACCGTCATGTCCCTCCAGGCAGGATACCATGTTCAGGGAGAAGGTGAAGGTGAGATGAATCATTTTTAAAACCTGAGCTACTTCACCAGCTGGAGAGACTGACAGTGTAATTTAGGCAGCTGTATAGCAGCACTAGAGAGAGCACCCTCACACAAGAGAGATGTGAAAGAGGAGCCCAACAAGCAATTTATGGAGTACCCAGGCTTGGGATGCCACTGGCAGCTGTGAGAAAGGTGAATGGAGGCTGGCGTTTCACACATGTGCTCACAAGGTGCTCAGAGAGCTGTAGCCCATAGAGTAAAATTAGGGACATCCTTTCCATGATTTCATAGGCATGACAACAGTTTTCAGGAATTGGCATTTATCAGAAACATTTCTTTGAAAAAAAAAAAAAAAAAAAAAAACACTGAAGAAGGGGGAGAGGAAAATAAAGTGATTTGTGAATTTTCTCACTTTGTCTAGAGTTTTTTTGGGTGTTACTCCAGAATTGGACCCCGATATTTTTGCTTGATTTTTGAATGAATGACTTTTGAATGAAAGCTACTATATCAGTGTACAGAGATCACGCTAAATCACGAAAAGATATCAAGCATCTCGGTGTTTGTTTACTTACTTACGAGATTGTTCCAAATGAACACAGACCATTACAAAAATAATTCACTCATTTCCCAGTGCCTTTCTAATAATGTACACAGCCATATCAAGCAGAATCTAGTTAAAACACTTAATCTGGCTTCAGAAGAGAGCAAGTTCAGTTCCCCGCCATAGAAATGATCCGGCATGTAGGAAATCACAGCTTCTGCTCCTTGATGATTTAAACCTAGTGCAGCCCACTTGGTTTTTGAATCTCTCCTCTAAGACTCCCTGCTCTGCCAAACCATGTTTTGTGTTTGAGTAGCGCTCTCCACTCATCTGGCTGCATAACCAGCAAACAGTTTCACTTTTTCACTTCACAGAACTATTTCAGGGTGAGTATTAAGAAATTTGCTGTTAAAAGGAAACAAAAAAATGCAAACAAGAAGTTTTCCGGGCAGTCACTCAGTGCCGTGCAGGATTATCTCCGGTTTCCAGTTTCCTAGGAACGTAGTAACTTCCCCGTGGGTTGTTTTGTGGGCGGTGTTTTTGAATATATGCTAATTCAGCTTTCCTGACAGGGAGAGGAGCCGTGTCTCAGTTACACAGCTCTCCTGACAGCCGGCGGTGGCGAGCGGCTGCTGCCGAGCCAGGCCATGGGCTAGTGCTCCTGACAGGAGCGGTGGCCCTCCCGTCGGGGCCCGTCAGCACAGCCCTGTCGCTTCTGTCACCAGCAGCGGGGCCGACATGTGCCTATGACCATGGAGATGAAGGACTCGGGCAGCGTGGTCCTCACAGCCTACCATCCGCACAGCCCGGCCAGGATACCGGGCATGGAGCAGAGCTTTGTGCAGGATATCCCTCCCAGCCATTCGCCCGCCAGCAGGTAAAGCCCGAGGGATGGGGACCGCTGCCGTGTCCTGATGTTTTGCCAGTGTTGGACGTGAGTTTTGCTGGCTGTGTGACAGCTTGAGAGCTTTTGCCGACCACTCGGCCACTTCAGGAGCACTTTGCTGTCGCACATTTCTCGCCTCCACCGGGGAAGTGATTCGGGCCAGCGCTGCGGGTCAGGGCTGGGAGGAGGGAAACGCGAGTGCTTATTTTAAGTCGTGTGAGTCAACAGATCACACCAGTTTCCTGCCCAGGATACTCAGCAAGACAATCCCCAGGAAAAAAAGCACGTGAATCAGGCTTCTGCTCAGGTCGCTTAGCACTGTGTTACTGAAAGTGAGATGGCTGAGGTTGGCGCTCAGAAAGTTGATTCTGGCTTTGGTTTAGAGGATTATTTAATTCCTTCTCCATTCACCCACCAGTCACTGGTCAAGACCAGTCCCTGCTTTTTTTCTTTTTTTCTTTTTTTTTGTGAAACTGCAATTGCTGCTTTGCACACCCTCATGCACACAGTGGGAGACTGTATCATTAAAGACTCAGTCTAAATTAAGAAAATTCCTTTGTGTTGCAGGAAACTAAGTATTGTCTTAATTAATGCAGTCGTGTGTATGTTTACTTCCCTGCCCTATAAGAATGCCTGTATTTGCACAGTTCAAAAACTAATAATCGGGGCAACTTTATTGTTTTAGAAAATCTGATCTTTCTCTCCACGCGTGTCTGAGTTTTGCAATTTTCTCCCGAGAAGTGGTATGAAAGTTCATACTGTAAAAAGTTGAAGAAAGTAGGAAATGCTACTTTGTGGCTTTACTGAAAAAAAATTAAAAACTAAAGTCTGAGGAAACAGCAGATGGCATTATACCCAGGAATTAAGTCTGTGTCTTCTCTTAACAAAAATAATGACATTTACTTCATATTGTTTATTTATAGCCCAATAGCTGTTTTGTTTTCAATGTCATTATTTAGATTAGCTGCATCTTCCTGTTCTTTGTGTCTTTCCCTGGCTGTCTCATAAAGATAAGTCCTTTCTTCTGTTAAACTTGTTTGACAGTAGTACCAAAACATGCAATTTCATGTTAAGAAAAGAAACAGAGTCTGAGTTTTTAGATGCAATAAGAATGGCATTTGCTATTCAAAACTGAGAGCAGTGATTTGGCATTGGGTTACTGGGGAGCATGCAATTTCTTGGCCTAGGAAGAGCACTAAACTCGATCTCTTTTTGAGTTCATGAGCAACAGAAATGTGGTGTTTTGTTGGTTTTCTTGTAGGTGTGCTAATTGTTTTAAAATGTTCCTGAACCTTAAGCTCAGGGTGTATGAGGGTTTAAAATCACATAC
>JAWWES010000081.1:100927672-100944725 GCA_035583135.1 Lophotriccus pileatus | reverse complement strand
CAAAGTGCATTCCTAATTATATCAGTGGAGTCGACTGCTAGATAAAGTTACCTCTTTTGAGTCTGTTGGTGACGAGTTTCCATCTCTGAGATAGATTTTGCATTTCATCCAAACCAAAGGGGATCTCAGGCTGTGCAACAACAGGAATGACACAAACACTGACATGATATATGTCTATGGGGCTACTCTAAAACCCACAGATAGCCCTATCCCATGAATTCAGTGGACATAGCAGTAGTGATAACATTTAATAAGCAACCTTTGAAGACTTTGAATAAATTTAAACTTAGTACAGCATTCACCTTTGAAATTAAAAACAGAAATTTGCACCAGGTACCAGAAACAGAAAAAAAAATACTAGAAAATAAAGGGGGAAGAGTATTTCTGATATCTTTGGACAAAACACACATTTATGGCTTTGGCCATCTTCACAGGGTCTTAAAACATTCATTGACGTCAGTATACTTAAGCAATTGGCATAACTGAAGATAATAAGCTCAGTATTTATTTTTCTGTACTTTTCTATGATCTGTATTTAGTTAAAAATTTAATACCAGTTTTCTATAATTTCTAACTACCTATAAAATGAGTAATGCTCTCTAATGTGGTTATAGCAGATCAAATTTATCATCTTCTGAAGATCAGTTGAATGCAGTGAGTAAGTCTCAGGGATAAACAATGAACAACACATACTTATATGCAGTGAGAGCAGTGACATATTCTTACAGAAGGGGAGGAAACTTTTTGATCTTTAATATCAATTTTACATTTGATGAAAAGCGTTTGCTCATTTTGCAGGACTGGTGCATTTTAAGTATCAGAGATGTAACGAAAAATCCTGTTTGCTTAAGCTAACATTTCTGCCACGATTGCCCTTTCTCACACTTAAACCATGCTACCTAAAGCCAGAGAGACAATACAGTGCTCTGTACATGACACCTGGAAAATCCTGTTTAGAGTTACGTGGTGTGATGGGCCAATCAGATAAGTCACATCTGTAGAGAGAGGATATGTTTGGTTTAACTGTTGAACTGTGGAGGCTATAGAGTTGAATCTTTGGGGTAATTGACATCTCACCACAATTAAGGTCAGATTAAAACTCCTGGTGACAGTAGGCTTTGGGCTTGCCTCTAGAGATCTATGGGTCCTTGTCAGTACTCTGCAACCAGCTGTACCTTTGATACATGTTGCAGCGCTTCTTTTTGGTCACTTATCCTATTCACTCCATTCTCTTGATTAGAAACTCTTAAATTCCACATGGGTATGAATCAGTTATTGAATTTCTCTGTAATTACATTTCTACTGAATCCACTTTTATTGAATTTATTGGACTTTGATAAAAAATAATAAACTTAGCCAAAAGCAACTTAACTACACAGAAAAGATAATTGAGTGGGGCAATTCTGTAACAGTCACTCATGATGGAAAAATTTAGTAAGTTCAGTGAGATATTTTTCCCTTTAGATTCATCACAGTCACTTTTTTGGATTGCCCTCAGAGAAATATACTTACGAATGGAAATATTATCACAAGTTAGCACTGGACCCCAAAATCCAAACAAAACAATGAAGCAACACAGACTTTCCTTCCTATTCTGATTGCATCACTGGAACCACTGCAAAATAAAGGGATTTTGTTTGAAAAAACTTCCTTCTGTGTTTTTTACAGTGCTGTGTGTCTGCATTCCTGTTCATTTGTATGCTTGATTAGCTGAAATCAAATACAATGAAGCAGATCTCCAAGCAGCTATAAAAACTCCAAGTGAGCAATACTAACAGCAAAAAAATATTCTGCGTTGCAATCTTCATAGGAATTGCTGTGCAGAAAGCAAAAGAGCTGACTCAAAATCATGAATGTGGTTTTTCCTTCATCTTGTTGTGTCATTATGTATCTGCTCAGAGGTTTGCTCTTTAGAAGACTTCAAATAGACTTGTGAACAGGTAACAAAGGATGTACTATTTGTGTCTCTGTCTCATGCACAGCAATCCTCTGGCCGGCAGCTGGAAAGAAACAGATAGATTTTAAGGAATTCTGTAAGTATGAAGCTGTGGGATTTTTTTTCCTCTACTAGGGACATTCTCTGTGCTTTTGGTATTAGTTTTGACTTTTGATGAGTTGGTCCTCTGTGGTTTTGGAATAACTCCTGTGGATTTTAAGAATGGAGAAGGTACTTTGGTCTTTGCAGTTGATGTGCACCTTCTAGAGATTAATCATTGCATTGATTCTGATTATAGACAGCAACTCAAATGAATATAAATATGTTTATATATAATTTTAGGTGCCTGAGATAAAAAGATTGGTGGAGATTTATGTCATCCTATATGTATTTTCAGAATGTGTAGCTTATGTAAAGATAAAATTAACTAGTGCAGCACAAATCAGAACACTTCCAATCATCAAAAGAACCTAAAGGAATTCAGAAGAAACCTCAAAATTTAAGGATAAAGTGGCAATTAGTTAAGGAAATTAGAAGTACATAAGTAAAAAAGAAACCGTACCTAAGATCTACTTCAGGGACAATCATGCTTTCATGTAAATGCCTTTGCTACGCAGATGAGGGGTTTTTTTGCATTTGCCTTGCTGTCGACAAAAACTTAGCTAGTGATTCTTTGAAAATGAGAAATGTTTGACAGCATTAGAAGAGATCTTGCTGAGTAGATACACTTTTCCATTACTAAGTAGTAAAGTGAAAGACAAACTAAAACCATGATGAAAGTCGATGAAAGATCATGCAAAATTCTTTAGCTGAAACTTATTCTTGAATTCAGTGTTTTGTTTTGATGTGGTGCTTTATTTAAATTACTGATTTAATCATGCACTTGTTGAAATCAGAGCTGTTGAAAAGTTCTCTGATTGGATTATATGGAAAGTTGGTGACTAGAATATTGAATAGGGATTGTTGAAATTGCTACTCAAAACCAAACAAGTAACTGAAAGAGGCTGATGTCACTAGGTGTTTCCCCAAAGGAAGAAAATACACGTTTGTACCAGATATGATGGGAGAAGTTGTTTGAAAGGTCAAGTCTCTACATTTCTGTGATGCAACCCTTGAAATGCCTAAGATCAGATTATTTACTACACTGTATTTGAGTTTTGACTGCTATGCTATACAATATGTAAATAGGAAAGTCCTGCTTCCTCGGGAATTACGATAAGAAAGTAGGTTCTTGGTTAGCTGTGACCTCATGCTACGATCCAGTGTTTGCTTCACAGAAATGAAATTAGTTTATTTGGCACAAAAAAAGTAATCAGATAATATCTTGAGTAGAAAGTCTTGACTTATATACTGGTACTGTCTTTACCACAGAAAGTTTTATGGTTTACTGTATTTCTAAGTACTTTGAATACTTTTTAGTGGATGGGCTGGTTTAACCCTAATGATAAGACAAATGAGAGCAGCTCTGTGGCTTCTCTGAGTTGCTGTAGTTGTCTAATTTTCATTGCACACAAACTTCATCATAACCTTATTCTTAATAGCACTTGCCATGTGTTTACTCCAGTGTTTGCTGGGCCTGATCTGCATATCAATATTAATATTCTGTATCAAATAGAAATGGTCTGTATAAAATTTTTGACAAAAATTTGTCCCAGATAGATACCCAGGGGAATTAATTGCATTGTCCAGTTACTTATGAAGAAAAAACTCCTACGACTTCTAAGCTTGACTGCAGGATATGCCAGAGGGTGCTCTGGGGTTCTCCTGATCCATTTCCCATCATAGTTCACATCATTGTCTCAGTGTCACACTGACGCCAGAAAACTTTCCCTGTTTTCACAACTGTAGTTCTGTGGTGAATGTGTGGACAGAAAGTGTAGGAAAACCAAACAAAATATCTGCCCACAGACTCCTGTACCTCCTGAAGCTGTGAAAACTGCACCTACGTGAACATTTTCTGCAGGAAACTTTAGAGGAGTAGGCAGTTCACAAATGTAAAATGACTTAGTTTCAGTTTGTTCCTTGTTTGATCAAAAGTTATTGTCAAATTCCAACCAGAATCACAGGTGCTTTTCTGGTAGTCAGCTATGTCCAAACTTTCATTCCCTCCTAGTCTATGAGGACTCAGAATCACAAGAAAGTTGCAGTGACAAAATAAGCTGCAACTTACACTGTGAGCTTTTATAACTGTTAGGGAAGCTCCTCTTAGCATGTGGCAAATAAAAAGTAACTTAACTGGTCTTTTACTTCTTTCATGGCAGAATTACTCTGAATTATGCTGCATTTGCTATGGACTAAACTTTAACATGACAGTTAACATAGCTTGGTTGTCAACCAGGAACTTTTCCAGCTGTAGAAATAATATTATTTTTCTTAATTCTTAAAATTATATTCATCTGAAACTCCTTTCCCTGGACCAAAAGAACTCCATAACTACACCTAAGAAAGAAATTTTTTTGGGTGATACATAGATCTAAAATAAAGGCTCATTAGTGCTTCTTCCTATTTCCACCACCGAGTTCTGACACAGGAAAATCCATGTTTCTTAAAAGTTCCAGGCCATGGTAGTCATCTATCAGCTTCTTAAATAACAACAGAGCATCAGGCATCCTCGTTAAAATTATAATGAAGTGAAGTTTAATTTACATTGGCCAATTCATTGGGATTATCATTTAACAGTTCAGGACACACAGCACGAATAACTTTGAGAAGGAAAGCTCTTTGAGGACATGTGTTAAATTCATCTAGAATTTCTCTCCTAGGCCAGGGGAAGATTAATGCTGTCATGGAAGCACAGGCCTGGCGCCTCTGTCAGCTCCTTTTCCAGTTGCCTGAATGCTAAAATGATCACAGAAATTTCCTCTTAAGTCTCACTGTACAACCCACATGCATGCACAGCTCCAACAAAATGATGGCTGCAGCCTGCACAGAAGTACCCCTAACCTGCCTGGCAGCCAGCTGGCTTGCCTTAATCCAGGCTCTGAGGCTCGGACTTGAGCCCAGACTGCTCTGTCTTGAGAGTCAGCAATGCCAGCAGTGCAGAGGTAGAGGCACGTGTCCCATCTCGGCTCGGTGTAGGAGAATGTCTCCAGTTAGAATAGTTTCCAGTCAGGCAGTGCTCAGTTTCAAAAACATCCATGTAACATCCATGTAAAAGCTGGCATATGCACAAATCACAGGTCTGAGGAAGTTCTGGAGATAGTTGTAACTGTGCTGGAAAGGAAAAAGTGGAAAGCCGGGAGCTTGTTTAAAACAAAAAAAAAGGCAGCAACTAGAGTTTGATTTTCTTCCCACTGCCTTCTGGCAGGTGACCTCAGTAGATTGTATGAGTGCTGAGCACTGCTCCAGTTCAGTTCAAATCCAGTTTACAAACAGACAGAGAGCTGCCTTCCATTGTTACCGCTCAGCCATCCTACTTGCCACAATCCCACCAAAAAACCCATTGCAATAACCTCTGACACAGGCACATTTGGAGAGCTCATTAGAGGACAGTCAGCATTTTCCTTCTTTCAGCAGCTCCAAACTCCCGATGGTTCTTGTCCAAGCACTGCTGATTTAAGTTTAAGTTAAAATCAAGCAGCAGCTTTCCCAGCTCTTGTTTTAACTCTGTACTTGTGAAAAGGTGATAAGGGGCACTTTCAGTAAATTGCCCTCCTGTCCTGGTACACATGGATTGTTTTATAGAAAAGGCAAAGCAAGCATGGGGGGAAAAAGGACAGAGAGATGAAAATGCAAGCCAAATAGCTTATTAATATGGCAAAGCTAACATAATGCCATCTGTTTTATGTCTGGTCCCTATTTGGAGCTTGATCCTGCCGGGTACTTAGTTCTCAGACTATTCCCTAGGGCACTCTCCAGAGCACACTTAACATTTAAGTGCTTTACTGGATCGTGGCCAGTGTACTGAGCACCTCAAAGGAATCAGACCTTACTTAATTTTTCAGGTTTGTAGAAAAAAACTCTTTCCAGCTCCGAGCCCTGGCACTTCTGAGATTTTTCCTTCTCCACTCCACTCCACTCCAACCCCCATATTTTTTATTCTGAATAATCAGTGCCAAACAGGATTAGGCCACTGGTTCCCCACTGTGGAAACTCCAGTAGAGATCACTGGCCTCTGAGGAAACTCCAGGGGACAATATTTTTCCTTGAGCTGAGGTCCTACTTAGAGTTATTCAAAACTCCTTTTGCTCAACCTGTGAAAAAGAAAAACTTCAGCCATAGAGAAGAAGGGAGAGTGTGTAATAAATTCTCAGGTATAGTCAGCATATGTTCCAAAGGGGCAATAAGCTGTTAAATCAAATCAAAGAAATCCCCAGTAAACCAGGATTCGTGGTGTGTCTGACAGCATACACTACATGAAATATTTCAAGTCTATAACTCTGAACGTGGCTGTCAACATGATGTGCAACCTCTGTGCACTCAACTTCCATCTCTTTCCAATAGTGAATCTTTGAAAAGAGCTGCTGTAAATTACAATTCCTAAGCAAATTTTCAAATTTTATAGCCAGATTTGTAACCAGTCTGAAGACTGTAGTGAGAAAGGGATGGTGAAGCAGAGTCATGGTAAATCTACTCAAGGTTTTAGTTTCAGGGTCAGGCTGCGTAATTCCCCTATCAGCTGACCATTAATGCTCCAAAAATCCCCAAGGTGTACAGACATACTGTGTTATGATCTCTCCTGTGCTCCATATGCATTTGTGCGTCCAGTGGGGGGATGGGAGGTGTGTGTGTGCATGTGCACAGGGTGTGTTTGTCACCTGCGATTGATCAGCTGTGGTGCCAAAGTGCAGACTTCCAGCATTTTAGCCCTGTGGAAAACAACACTCTCCAGGAATACCACTCCTGCTCACCTACCCCCTGCTGACTTTCCATTTTCCCCACAACAAATTTTTACCAGCACTGCAAACCTCCAGCTGTCTCCAAATAGCTGCTATATTCTCTAAATAGCCAGCCAGAAAGAAAAACAAAGATAAAGGAAATATTAACCTCTTTGTCTCAGTTATAAAATTGGCCTAGGGCCTGAAAAAGACAAAGTATAGTCCTGGATCACTTATTAGATTATGGCCTTGTATATCCCCACATATGTCCATACCCTCTGAGTCTAGAAATCATTCTTCACTGGAGCAGAGCACTATGCCTCATAGGGCCCAAGACAGCAGCTTTAAAATTGCCATGTAATTGAATATGGGAAAGACTCTTACTTTTTGTTGTTATTGCTATGCTCTTCTTATATCCCTAACTTTCTGAGTTTATGTAGTGAGAAAAAAGTAATTCCATCTCTGAAATGTAGCTATCTTAGGGGTATAAAATGACATTTTCTGCCTAAACTGCAATCAGGACATGGATAGGGAGCACAGTACTCTGCATGGGCACAGGTGGGCTGCAGAGTCTTGATGGTAAACAGTAATTTTCAGTGTAGCTGGTACAAAGCACAGCGACCAGGAAACTTTTGCTTCTGGCTCACACCTCAGTGTATAATAACAATAATAATCACAGTAATAATAAAAATAATAACAACAAACATTTTCACAGCACACGGAAACAAATGCAGTAAGCACAGGTGGCCTAAACAGCAGAGTGAAATTTCATGAGCACTGTAAACAGACCTTGCTGTATGCTGGAATTGGTCCAGAATACTAGACACAGCATGGCAGCCCTAACAAAAAATAGTCCCAGGGAATTTCTTAGCAGGTTTTTTGTACCCAAAACCCCAGCCAGATGTTGGTGGGGCAGGGGAGTAAGGGACATCTTCATCAGACAGCACTTGTATGTGTCCTGTGTGGGTGACATCGTCAGATTTCACTGCTTTCCCTTTACAACCCATCAGCCATAACCACCACTAAGCTAATAACTCATGTCCTGTAACACATAAGTTGCCCTCTCAGCTCTTAGGGGGTCATGTGAAACACTTGTCCATCAGACCATCTGAAGAGCACTGCCTGTGATTGCAACAGCTGGCTAAGGAGGCTGTTACCGTGTTGCCAGGAAAGCCTTTTTGAAACACCATCTCTTATCAAATACCTTGAATTTTCCCTTTCTCTGATCCAGAATTTTCTAGTAGTCATAATCAGCAACTTTCTTCGGTTTTGCCAATGCCAAAAAAGCTCTGCTGGTGAAACCATTGGTGTGGGGTCAGTACCAGCTGTTACAAAAACAACAAGGAGCTGAAGAGCTTTGATGCAGGAGACAGTGTTGCAAAAGGAATAACTCCCAGATAACCATCTTGCAGGACTATATTAAACCTGTGACATTGTCACACGGCCTCCTCGGGCTTCCCAGCTGGGTTGGATCAAGTGTGAGGACTGGGAAAGAAAAGCTGTACGGAAACAGCTGATGGCTGGCTGTGAAGAAATGCTCTTCTGTATATCTCTGTTCATGAAAACCGTGGGTCTGGGTATATCTTGCTAGGACAGTGCTGTTGCAGCCAGAGATTTCTAAATCTCGAGAAAAGCCTTGATCTTGAAAGCAAGCAGGAACCTCATTCAAGCTTCTGAAGGCATCTGCATTTGACAAGGAGTTTGTCCATTCTCAAGCAGATACAAGTGCCTTGGTGGGCCTCTGTCTCCTCTACATTCAGCCATTCAGACATGCACAAGAAAGGCAAAACACCACTTTCAGCAGTAATAGTGCTGGTTTTAGTTCCTTAGGTGGCATGGACATGATTTTGGCTGCACTGGGCAGGCCAAATGCTGAGCATGGTGGGCTCTAAATCTCTAGGTTGAAGCCAGGCAAGGGAGATCTGTGGCCTCAGCTACTGTCACTCTCTTAATGCCCTGCTGCATGGTAAATAACTTTGCATTTACTTTTAGGGGGAGGATGCTGCCTTTTTTTTTTTTTAACCTCTTGCTAATATATTCAAATTTCTTATATTTTTATTTTTTATCTAGAAATGTCTGTGATGATTCACAGTGGAGTGGAAAATATAGATTCCTTCTTTTAAACTTGCTAATAGAAGTTTGATTTCTCCTACCCTTTATTTCACTGCATTGTACATGACAAGCACCCCAAATTCTGCTTGACTGCGAAGCCCAGTTCTGTTTTCATGTCAAATAATTAACAAAATTTTAGACTAACCTAATATTTACATTACACATGCTAATTAGATATGCCTTTGACTTATGTATGTTTCTGTTTAAAGGACTGAACTGTGGAGTTGGGCCGTTTGTAAGGCATTGAGCATATTCAGAGTCATTACATAAAGAAAATAAACATTTCTTTATTTCTTTGTCTGTTTGTGTCCAACAGAATTTTCAGGTGTAATGCCTATCTAGTTAGGGCTTTTTACTGGAACAAATTTCATGATTTACAGTCTTGCTCAAGTAATATTGCTGATTAAATTAGCGTTACCCAATGGGTAAAACTAGTAAGGTATCTTGTTCAAATTAAAACCACATCTTTAAGGAGAAGTGAATTGGTCAACAGACCACTAGAAATGTGGTAGAAACTCATCCGAGTTCTTAAAATAAAAGCTACTGGCCAAATGTGAATCTGGCAGTTACTTTAAAAGTCACATTCATGAAGAACATCTGTTAATATAAAAATATCTCTGATACATTACAGTGGTTTAGCTGTAGTTTAGAAGTACTTGGTTAACATCTAAGGGAGGAGGGAGAGTAAACGTCTTACATTTGGTGATTAGTAAGCCAGGGCTTTTACCCATTGCTTGGCTTTGTTTGGGCTTAGACAATGTTCCTCTGTTTTTGCTCAAGCTGCAGTAATACTTCAGGCCTTGATGTCATGCATTCTGGGTTTTCTGTACTATTTATAATAATCTTTGGACCCTCAGCCCACATCATATGTTATGAATATTCTTGTTTTGGAGTACAGAGGCAGACAATCATTTTAAACTGCAGAAATCATGCCCCTAACATTTCCCTGTGCATCAAAGACATGCAACAGCATCATGCATAAGATGTTGCAGGAAGTCAAGTTTGAAAGATGGTTTGGAATGAGAAAAACTAAAGTGGGGAAGGATCAGCAAAAAAGATTGCTTTTAAGGGTCGGAATTTCACCCTGCTTTTGAGGGGCGATTCAAACTATACCTAGAAAAGCCTCTTCAGGGCAACACCTGGTTCAGGGAGTAAGCATGATTGGAACTCATGGCTGAGGGTTGGAACATGGTTGGCAGTTGGAACTAGATGATCTTTAAGGTCCCTTCCAACACAAAATATTCTATGATTCTATTGTCAGGCTGTCGTTGCAGAGGAGTAAAAGCCAGAAATTGGTCCTGGTGAAAGTAGCATTAGAGACGATCAGCTCAGGTCTTTCTTTTCAGGTGAAAATACATCAGCAATATTAGCAAGCAATATTTTCTTCATCTTCTTGCTGTGTGACTGATAGTGTTTGTTATTCATGTCCTCAGACAGTGATTCTTTTTTCATATTGCCATCTTTTTATTCTTGGCCTTCTTGGTTTAGTTTTGAAAGAAATGATGGCTCTAAGAGACACTAAGTGGCTTCCTTGGGGAATTGTACTGTAAATCTTTGAGATTAGGATAACTAACTAGCAGCTTGTCTATGATATAATGCAAGAAGCAATACAGGCTTTTGTTTTAGGGTCTAATAGGAGAGTATTGTCAAAAGTCACCTTTGGCAATTTGACTAAAAATAAAGGGAACAAGCAGTTTCCAAAGATCAAAGAGCCACCTGAGAAAAACTTCTGTGTTCGCAAATCCGGCACACACACAGCTCCACACACTGTTTCCAGTGTACATATGGCCCTGTCGCAATGGGCACTGGAAAACAAGCTCAGTCCCTTCCTGCTAATTTACCAGTGGAGGAGGGTTTTTTTCCACCAGGCAAGTTCATTTGTCAAGGTGACCTTTGCAGCCGACACCAAGCGTTCCTGCAGATAAAGAATGCTGTCTCAGCGTATTTCTGAAGCCCAGCTCAGCGGTCTGCAGTGGGGCTCCTGCGAGGAGGCACAGGGGCTCTGCCAAACAAAACCTTTCCTGCAGGCATTGCAAGGGTTTCTCTGTTCCACAGTTTTCATAGGTCATCGCTGCACATTTTGCAATCCTTCTTTTGTCATGCTCTGTAAACCCTCTTCTCTTGCCCGACTGGTTTTACATCTAAATGGTCTTGAGGTTAAGTATTTTCTTTTGAAAAAACCCTATTCTGTAAATTAGTGGTCTCCTAGACAGAGCTAAGACCACAATTAAGTCTTAATCGATCATGGATATAGGTAGGACATTCCACAGATCTTCCGCCAAAACTCAGACAGAAGAAGCAGATCTTCAGAGATCTCCAAAGAGAAGATTTTATCTTCCATGTCATCTGAGGAGGTGATGTCAAGGCTGGACTGCTTGGCCATGAATGACTATTTTCTTCCTATCTACATAGTTGCTTTCAAATACATCACTTATTAGACTTTAGGATATTGCCATTTTTATACCACAAAAAACAAACCCGATTTGGAGCATGAGTGCTAAATGTATCCCAGTGTTAATGTAAAATCCGGCTTGCAGAAGAGCCTCTGTTTTTTTCTCACTACAGCTGGAATAGATCAACATATAGAGACTCTGGAAATAGCAGTCATGTTTCAGAAGAAACCACCACATAGTTATGATCATGCCAGTTTAATTTCTGTGGAATAATTAATCCAATGCTAATTATTCCAGTTCCTTCCTTGTAGTTTTATTTTCATGCCTGCCATATGACATCAGTTAGACAAGTCCTTAAAGCAGCAGTGACCTGTTAAAACAGGAGACTGTATTCAGAATCTGGACCAAAAAAAAAGGGACCATTTCTTTTCCAAGTTAAAAAAAAGGGTTGGGTTGATCAGAACAATCTATAGAGCACGTTTTGAGTCAAGGAAAGAAACAGACAAAAATTAAAAAAAGCTGAAACATTCCATTGCCATATTTTCTAAATTAACAGTTTTCTTTCTAATTTCTGTGTATTTAACTTTCAACAGAAAAGTAAAATAAATCCTTGATATCAAACTGTTTATTGTTCTTCTGCATTTCTACTGGAAAAGAAAATGGCTTAGTTTGAGATTAACTTTAAATGAAGACTTTGTTCAATTACTGGTTTGGCCAAACCCCGGAAAAAAATCAGTGATTTACATAGCTAATTGTTTATGACTGGTTATAGCCTTTAACATTAGAAAAAGAATAGCATGAAACCATGTGTCAGTATTTATCAGCTGCATGACATTCAGTATATTGCTGAAATATTTCATCATTATGTCCCACATATGGAATTACTTCAGAGTTACTTTTTTACAAACCATTAAAACAGAATACTCAAATATGAATAAAGATGCCAGGGCAGATAGATCTCTGTGTCATGCAAATCCCCACTGGCTTTGGAGGGACACCTGTATATATGAGTTCATCACTGTTCATTTTTCATAGAACAGATGTGATTAAGACTGTTGTGCTGATCCTAAAAGAATGTGCAAAAAAAAAAAAAAAAAGATGTTTAAATATCTTTACACAGTTTAATGGCAAGACTTTTGACCTAAGTCTTATTTAAAATGTAGTTAAAGAAAATACTGTACTTTTGGAGGTAAAATATGTTTAAATGCAAGGACCTGCGGGTAGAGGGTCACAGTTCCTGTAATTTTAGATGTACCCAGTGCCCAGTGAGCACTTACTTCCAGCATCTAATAGCTCTCTGGTGAGTCCCTCACTTTATGAACAGCAAGAGAGACCTCTCATCAATAGGTGAGCTGAATTTCTCTTTGGACGTGACTTTCTTTCTGCTGGCTGTAATCAGAAGCCTGTGGCAAGCAGCATCCTAATTCACATATCCTGGTTCAACACTTCATGTTAAATGAGAGGATCCAGCATTTATTGAAACACAGGGAATGTTTTAATTACTGACAGCAGCCAAGGGGAAGATACATTCATTGTGAACTGCTGCAAGTGAGCCGACCTCTGCATCTTCCTTTCCCTCTGCAACAGCATTTTTCTCTACCACACAGGCAGTGAGCTGAAAGAGATATGGGTTGAAAAGTTCATATTTACAAAATGCAACCAAATGTCACCTTAATCTCTAGGAGAAACTAAGTCACTGTTACCGAGTCTTGCATAAATTCCATCAGAGAGTAATTTTGGGAAAAGGTAATCCAAAAACTATATTTATATGACTATTCTGACAAAGCCTAGAATGAGGTAAAAAATAACTTACATTTCTTCATATAAGAATAGTTCAAGGAAAGTAGTAGCAGGGGCAGCATATCACCGCTAAAAAGGAGAGGACATCCTTCAAGGAAGCAGAGAAGGCAGTCCAAAACTGTTCAGCCTAGAGGTTGCCTCTGAATGCTTGTAGGAGGTAATACTGTAGAGGTGTTTAGTGGGGATGATATTGGATGAGCAACTTTACATTTGTAACATGAACAGTCCACTACCAAATTCCTCAGCCATGCTCACTCTTTCCTGCAGTTTGTCCTTTAAAGCGTGACCTACCAGTCCCTAAAAAAACGTACAGACAATGGTAAATTACCAGAAGTTTTCAAAATTTTGAAGGATTTATAAAAGTTCACCAGAAGAAAGGTAACATTAAGCCCTGTTTAAAGCATAGAGCAAATTTGACTTCAAGATGAACTGTAAAACCAAGCCACTTCTGGTTTTGCTCTTTTCTGCCCCTGAGGAAATCTGTGTCCGATTCAGGAAGTCTTTTCCCTTCTCCTCCTTTGTTTCAGTCTTTTTTTTAGTCTCTCTGGTTAAATAACAGGCTTTCTTTTCCCTCTATTCTGCTGTAGGGTTTTAGCCATGTCTTTGGAGGAAGTGAAGGATGTTAAAATGCTTATAACCAGAAATTCAGCTTTTCCTCCTGTATTTCAGGCTGGAGGAATGATGACAGGAATGCTGAAAATTTGACAGACCCATTTAAGCATTTCAATGCATAAACAAAGTTTGAAGGGCGGGAGTAAAGTTTGACCATCTCATATGTTTTCCATGCTCAAGAGTTATTTCTTAGGGCCCTATTTATTGTCTGTGGTAGGGAACTTTTTGCATAGTGTGTTTTCTCACCCCCAGCTGCAGCTCAAAACCATCCCTGAATATCACAGCTTTATCGATCTTGTGGCCACAGCCCAGTTCTGGGCCACTGTTCATACAAACCTGGTGAATGCTTTTTTCAGTATTCGTCTAGATCCCCCGCTGTAGGAAATTTCCCACTGTAGGAAAGGCAAGAAAGGCTCCCCCATAAATACTTGATTTCTAGACAGCTGTACCCTGTCTCCGTCCTCACTGGCATTGCACACTATGCTTCTCTTACGGGTAGAGCAGCCATCTCCATGCAGAAAGAGCTCCTCATTAATTTGCATCTGGCCATTTATGATTTTTTGCATTATGCTATTGGCAGTGTCTCATTTCTCTTTAGAAGAAAACATATAGACTGGCTTGGTCTTTTTCTGAGCCATCCCACAGGGACTCTCCTGAATTACAGCGCAGCTTAGTGCTGATTACTTTTTTATTTCTCCTCTTAGGAAACGGATAAAAGGTTTAAGTTCTGACACAAACAGGAAAACATGCTAAGAGGATTTATCCTGAACGCATCTGCTCTTTAAATAGTGATGGAGCAGTGTCAGTTTCCCAGAAGGGCCAGAAGCTCCACCACTCTTTGTTCCTGCAGCCCTTGTATGACTAGAGGCAGAATATCCTATCACAGGCTGTTAGATAACTCTCAGAATATGCAACTTGGTGATCACAGGCTGAGGAGGGACTGACTGCCACTAGAAGCATGAAGAAGTTGTGTTTAAGAAGGGCTCTGCTCTGCTTCTTTACGGATAACACCAAGCCTCTATTCTGCTCTGAGGTAAGACTTCATAAAATTTACTAAATCAGTAACTTCTCGGCCTTCCAGACCTTCTTCCCTCCCTCTTGACTCCTTAAAAAAGGAGCAACAGGAGGGGGAGCAAGCTGTCAAAGTTATCACTAGTGGAATTTTCCAGCTTTACCAGGCAGGAAAGAGGGGA
This sequence comes from Lophotriccus pileatus, assembly GCA_035583135.1. Taxonomy (NCBI): domain Eukaryota; kingdom Metazoa; phylum Chordata; class Aves; order Passeriformes; family Tyrannidae; genus Lophotriccus; species Lophotriccus pileatus. The sequence goes on along the minus strand of JAWWES010000081.1, from coordinate 100,929,862 downwards.
CAAAAAAAAATGATCCACTGTAGAAAAACAACTGAACACAGTGCAAGCATAGGCAACTTCAGGATGGGCATATTCATGGTTTGCATTAACTAAAGCTGTATGAAAATATGGCTCAAGAATCTATTAACATCAACTCTTTTAGGATTTAATAATAAGGTGTGCTTCTGGAAAGTTATACTCTGTTGTAATGCAATGTTTTTCTCACCAATTATTCTGTTTAAAAATGTGTTCCACTGGAATAATATTCCAGAGGGAGAAAAACCTTTACTTCAAATTGGATTATTCACAATTTTTCCCATTTTTCTTTTAATTTGATTTGGGGTCAGAAATTTGTCCTTTTCAATTTTGCCTTCTGATGTCATATAGATGTTTATGGCAATTACATGTACTTCAGCTCAGTGTCATGGCCAGGCTCTAGCATGCAGAAGTAGAGCTTTATACAAACCTAGCTGTATGGAAGGCAGAAACTTAGGACTTACTCCATGGGAAGAAAGCCAGGTCTTACAATTTAAGTGATGTGTTCATCAAGATTACAGGGCTAAATTAGCTAAAGGGCTTCAACATTCACAAATACATTATCCTAATCCTCATTTTTCAAATTTCTTTCAAATCTGGCTTGGTCCTGTACGTTTTGCAGACAGGGATTTGCAGGTAGTGCAGGCTACTTTCAATTTGAAAGTGCTCATAACTGGTAACTAGATAAAAAAACAGAGCAGCAAGGGACTGGTGGGGAAGAGCAGCTTCAGGCTGTTTACCTAATAATGAAAATTGGAGAAATTCAAGGGAGCTGGAAACTAGGCCTTGACCCCATACTTCTGAGGAAACTGGAAGCACGTTTATGTAGTCTAAATAAATGAAAACAATAGACCATCAACCTAGCACTCAAAACAGGCTCTCTCATCCCATTGCAGAGGGATTTCAGGGGATTTCTCTCCTGCTGGCTGGTTGGCGTGATGCTTACAGCTCTGCACCTCCAGAATAAACATCAGGAGTGTTTGAGGAGTTTCTTTTAGCTGTTTTTGCTCTGTGACAGTTTGCACATGCTGAAATGGCCAGCTCAACCTTTCCGGTTCCAAAGTCCCCCTGCAGCAAAATATTATGAGCCAGGGTGATGACCATCAGCAGAAAGAATACACCATGCCTTGGGGAAAACTTTCCAAGGATTTCTTATCCTGTTATTCCCTCTGTAGGGGCAGCATGAGGCCTATTCTGGGGATCAAAGGGAAGTCTGAAATGCCATGAGATGGTGCAGAGCAGCACAAAATGATGATCGTGGGCCAAATTATAAGTGCATAATAGATTTTAGTTGACTTTGATCAGGATGAAAGAGCAACTATTTTCTTCTTCCCTTGTCAAACATAAAGTCTCACTGAAAGGAAGTCTGGGCAGCTAATGTCCCTGGAGATTTGGCTTTTGCTCTCTAGATTCTTGATTGATTTGTTTAGAAAAGATAATCAAATCAATGGGATTACTAAGAACTCTACTAGAGAGTTGTACTCTTAGCACCAATAGAGTTTCTTCGGTAAATACAATGTCATTAGAAGTCCCAGCTGTGTTCTGTTGGAATGGGAGATAGGGCTTACTGGCATAAATGATTGCCCAAGCTGTTTTTTCTGATTTTGTGATTCTTTTTTCATATGAATGGAAGAATTCTGAGGGATTTCCCATCACTGGGTTTTCTCCTGTTTGTTCCCAGTGAAGATGATCACATGTACATGCCATGAAAAGGCAGCTCACACTTAGATGTTAGGGCTTTTTCAAACAGGGCTTTGCAGTAAAATTAAAAAGTGATTCCTAATTCAGAAATCTCTGCATGTCACAGAAGTTTAGATCTGTCTAGTGTTGATGCTCTTTTAAGATGTTGATCAAATTCTAATGAAAATTAACTTAGCAACCCTGAGAAATACTGTATTTTCTTCAACTCTTTTAATTACTTCTTACTAGAAAGTCTCTTGAAATGCATTATTTTGAAAAACCTTAGGTGGTGAGTGGTGTGTAAGTTATCATAATGATACAGCAGCTTAATTTGACAGATCTTTCTCCCACCCAAATGATTCCAACTTCTTTGAATAAAATCTGTTCCATTTCTTATCTTGAATTACGCTTTCATTAAGCAACCAATTGATGTTGATCCCCTTGTTCATGTTGTATAAAACATTCCATTTTATGTGTTATCTAGACTTTTTCACA
>JAWWES010000081.1:100893775-100913985 GCA_035583135.1 Lophotriccus pileatus | reverse complement strand
TCTTTTCTTCTGTGGAGGTTGTCCTGTACACAGACCTTGAAAGAATCATAACTTGCAGATGTCTGTCACGGTTTCTTAGCTGGTTTTGTTATAGTGCCTCATTAAAGTTTGAAAACGGTTGCCTTGAATCAGCCTAATACTGGGTGTGTAAATTATGGGTATTTTAAAACACACTTCTAGAATCTCTTCCATAAATACTACAGTGTAAATGTTCTCAGGGAGATTCAGGTGAGCCAAGTATTTTGGGCCTGTTGGCCACTATAGACCTGCTCAGAGTATTAACACATATCAGTCACCCACAAATGCCTCTGTCAGAATGGCAAATGGTTACAGACCATCTTGTCTTTCAGTCATACAAGCAACTTTGTGTTCATTAGCAAATCTTTCCTCAGGAGAACAACACTGAACAAGATATTGAGGAAGCTTTGTGCATAGCTGTTTGTAATCTTGGCCACTTCCATGAAGCAGACAAGGTGGGTGGAAATCAGTTAAATCATGAAATACTAAATCATATCTTTTATTGAAGGTTTTTGTAGTAGTTTTTGAGTAGTCACGCATTGACATGCTATTTAAATGTGCTTTTACTGCTTTTGTTTTGGTATCTCATATGTCCTTCAATTGTTCCTGCTATTTCTGTGAATATACAGCCTTGAACTCCAAGCTTTAGCCTGGAGGAGTAGTCTGTAAAGGAGTACAGAAGGTAATTTAAAGTTAGTAGGTCAATACAAATATTTAGCAGAACTATGTGAAACCAGTCTTTAACTACTAAGTTGGTATTTCCTTGGGTCAGGGTAAAATTCAGCATTTGGTGTTGCTCTAGCAACTATGCTAACTTCCTACTTCTACTGTGCTTCTTTCTGGATTTAAAGGCAAAAAAGAAATTATATGGGCAAGAGGAGTAAAAAAGGTAATGGACAGAATATGCAAAAACATGTAAAGCAAGTAATACATTTTTTTTAGCACAGTATAAAACATAGGAACAGTCCTGAAATACTGGATAATGCTGTTACTAGGTTTTATTGAGTAACTTTTGAACTTTATCAATGATAATTATTTAACCTTTAACTCATGAAATGTGCTGTAGAAAAACTTGCAGTTCTGTCTGTGCCACTTATTTATGTTTTATTTGTATTGTAAGAGACATGGGTATGTAAGTATTTAATGATTCAAAAGCTTAGTTCTAGGAATCATCCTTTAAAGCCTGTTCTCCATTCCCTTTCTAAGTTACTCTGTTGCAGTGGCCAGTCTGTCTGTTAAGCAAAGCTGTGTTGAATCCTACTCATATACTAATAGCATCTTGTAATTCTGCAGCTCTAATATAACTCATGGGTACAACAGTGGTCTTTCAACAGCTTTTCAACAAAGATTGGAATTGCCAAAGCACTGTTGTAGATCTTTTTCCATAGTCTCTTCATTAAATGTAACTATCGTGACAAAATTGATGTTTAGCCAGAGGAGGAATTTTTTAGTTTATTTTCACTTTATGCTCGCAGTGAGTTTTAAAAAACAGTAGAATTCTCGGCATGGTAGTTATCTGTCTATGGTGCTATGCTTGAATGACAAGTAAGGGAAGTGAGGCACTGGGCCCAAGATCTGCCTGTTTCTTGCCTCATAGTCCGAAAGGCTTCAGTTGAGGAGGTTCTAAGCAGTGCCAGCTGACTTGAAATTAGAGAAAACAAAGGGCTGAAATGAGCTGTAAGTGGTTTAAATGTCACTCTTACTGTAGAGTATTGATCACCATCTTACTGTTCATTGCTTCTGTTCTGAATTTTAGAAAAAGTCATGTGAGAATAAAATCATGAATAATGAAATAATAAATGCATGTTTATTCATACTGAACAAAATAGATGCTGGAATGCTTGGAGTTGAAAGTGAAGCAAGAAAGAGACAAAGTTACAGAAGCTGCAGATAGAACTCTTGATGAACTTATTACTCTCCTCTCAAGGTAGTAATCTAGTTTTGCAGTTTGGCACGGGTGAGCTACTTTTATCAAGAACCTGTTTCTAAATCTAAATCTAAAATTTCCTAACGAAATTTTCGTCTCTCGTAGCATTATTTCATAGTACATGTGTTTAATTTTGCTCAGTGTTTTTTGCCCTTTCATTGTGGCATCTTGAAGCTGGTTTGCATGGTTGGAAAACACTAACTTATGCAGCCTCTACTCTTTAAGAAAAAATAGTCATAATGTTAATTTTCTTAAGCTCTGTTTTGATGTTTTTTTTAATACCGTCATTAGTGGAGACTCAGCTTAACAGCAGGAATAACTTTGGGTTTTTTCAATTAACTTTCTGCAAATTTTCAAGCTGATAGAAGCCCAAGGACACTTCATTTCCTTATTTTCAAAAATACTTGTATTTTAAGATTTAGGGGAGAGAGAGGTGTCAAAGCTTAGGTTACAAGAAGAGCCTCTGAGCGGGGGATCTGGTATCTTAATGGACAGAATTGTAAAATTCAACTGTTTAGTTTTCAGCTGAACGTGTTTGGAAATATCAGGAGGCTTAAATGGGAGAGTGCTTCTAACATTTGATAAAAAATATTTCTCTAAAAAAGTGACTTTTCAGCGTGAACTCTCTTGTGTTTTCTCCAATTGTGGAGTGTGTTTCCCATGCTTCTGCCTTCCCCTGTTTGGGGAAGATGATCTGGTGTATCCACTGAGATGTATCCACACTGTCTTGTGGTATGATTGGTAGTTCTGTGTTACAGTTTGTTTGAATCTGTACAGCTGAGTGCATATTAAATTCTGAAAAATAATGTCTTTAATACAGGAAAAGGAAATTGTTTGCAGAATTGATGGAGAACATCAACAGCTGCAGTGCTAGTATAGCAAAAGCTAAAGAAGTTATTGAAGAGAAGAAAAAGCACTTGATTCGTGCCATTAGGACTGCAAAGGAATTAAAATTCTCCCATTCTCTAAGCAACTGTTGTGATCTCGCTAAGGTACTTACATTCATGTACTGTGAAATAATTTATTTTCAAGGAATACATTCAAAATAGTATTGAAAGTGTCTGTGATCCTGGTTTGCTGACTTCAGTACTGATATTTTTGAAGTATTGTATTCTTACCCCACCTTTACACATCTGGTGACTGATGTGATGCAAAAAAGGTGGTTCTTACCTGGTGAGGAGTTTGCTGTCTGAAACAACATATGGAGCGGGAAGACAGGAAAACTGACACAGTACTCATCAGTGAAAGAGTGATCACTTCAGAAGTCTCTCAAATTTTTTCCATTCCAGAGCTCTCAAACCTTCTCACAGAGCTACTCCAGAATTAATACCCACACTCTCCTGATCCTCTTGGTCCCAGGCCTTTACTTTCATTCTTCCTCCTCATCATATCTGCTGTTTGTAAAAGCCTGTGCTACCTGCCATGCTGTATCAGACCAAAAATCCATCCTGTGAAGTCTCCTGTCTCTTGACAACAGAGAGGAAAAGATGCTTGGGGAAGCATCTAAGAAACTGGGCATTTAGTGACTATAGGAAGTTGAAGGTTAACAATTTTAGAATCATTAGGATGCATCAGGGTCATTACACTGAATAAATATTACCACCTTCTGTCCTAAGCTTGTCTAGTACCTTCTTGAATGTCTTTGTAAAGCTTATGGCAGCGTGCATGGGTGTGTACATACATGCATTATATTATATGTATGTGTTCATATGTCGTGGCAGTGAGATCCACATTTTACTCTTTAAAATTAGGTGTGCATAAAATAGCTCCCTCTGTTCTTTCAAAATGTGCCACCCAATTATTTCATTTGGAGCCTTTATAGCTCTTGTGTTTAGAGAAGGAATGAATAATTGGTCTCATCATTCTTTGAAAAAGTGTGCTTTTTGAAGTCATGTGGCATGCATCCATTCATCACTTTCCATATGAAGAAAGTGAGTCTCTCACCTGATGCAGAAGTCTAATCCCTCCTTTTTTTTTTTTTCCCTGTCATTTGCTTCCATCTTACCTAGTGTGGTCTTTTTGGACCTGGCACCCACCACTGTCCTCCCATAGGCCTGCCTTCTTACTTAGAAATCACTTGCTTCCTGTTTGAAACAAAAGGGGTGTCTGATTTCTGCTTCTGCTTACATGCTAACATTACAGAATAACAGCCATTAGTTCTTAGCAAGGTAAGATGATCTATTTGAGAGTTGACTATCAGCTAAATTCTGGGGGTTTTTTTCCGTAAAATAAAAGGTATCATATTCTGACTTTGTCATGTTGTAGGTCATGGGAATCTGTGTAACCTGTTTTCTTTATAATGGAACCTAAGATTGTATTTCTTAATTTCAGGTTATTTATGACTTAAAGTTGCCAGTTGAGGCTGAACTCTCGAGAGTAAAGACTTTGAAGGAAAAAATATTTTCAAGGTAAATAACTGGAACAGGAGATATTGGGAGGCATTTATGTTAATTACAAAAATTGTTCATGTAACAGCTAAAGAGCAGAAATTGAGCTTCTTCACTTGGAGTTTACTGAAAAACTACTACTTCAGACATCAGTATAAACTCCTCACTAACAATATGCAATAGCCTTCATCTGAGGCATCAGGGAGAAACCATATACGGTTTGCTGCCATGTAAACAAATACACATGCATTTAAAAAATTGACAGACTTCTGCCACTTTAAAAAAACCTTCTCCTTCCATTATAAGTAGAAATAAATTGGGGGAATAATAGCTTATTTTTTTTTTTTTTAAGTACTCAGTTGCTGACCTTTAGGAAACATTTAAATGCTTTTTTGGCGTGCTGATGTCTGAAGACATCTGTGAAAAATCCCAGTTGCCATGCAGCCCTCATTGGAAGTGACAGATATTTCTATTCCAGAAGTAAGAAAATAGGTCATAGCTGTGGTGCACCTGACCCTAGGCAACTTTTGATCATAAGGCTGGTCAGAGTGCTGCAGTAAAGGCCACATTTGCAAAAAGTGAAGGAGGGACAGAACAAAGATGGTTCTAGTTTGGAACATCTTTGGGATCCCATCAGGACATGGAATCACTCTGGGGAATAGAGTGAGGGTACGCCATCAGATTCTGACTGGCACAGGGAAATGTAGCTCAAAGTTGATTGCTTGCGTGCATGAGCAATTACTGTACAATCCTAGAATCATTTAGGTTGGAAAAGACACTTAAGATCACTGAGTCCAACAATTAACCTGACCACTACCAGGTTCACCTTTACTGTGTTCCTAAGTATAAGATCTACATGTCTTGTAAATCACAGAATGTTTTGGGTTGGAAGGGGCCTTTAAAGGTCATGTAGTCAGAGCCCCATCCAACCTGACCTTGAACCTTTCCAGGGATGTGGCATCTACCACCTCTCTGGGCAACCTGTTCCAGTGTTTACCCACTCTTGCTATAAAAAACTTTACATCTAGTGTGAATCTACATTCTCGTAGTTAAAACTGTTAGCCTTGTCTGACTGCAACAGCCCCTGTCAGAAAATGTGTGTGATTCCTTCTGGAAGGTGCTGTAAGGTCTTCCCCAATGCCCTCTCCTCTCCAGGCTGAAGATCCCCAGCTCTCCCAGCCAAATGCCTCCAGGGATGGTGACTCCCACGTCCCTGGGCAGGTTTTTCCAATGCTAGACAAAAGTCAAGATGACTCCTGTCGTGTTAGTTGAGTTCCTCAGTTAGCATATGGATAAAGAAGTCTTGAAAATGATCTTTTACCAAACTTAGGCCCTAACACCTAGCAAGTCACTACTTTGAAGACAGTGTCATTGATGAATCAAAATTTCACAGGAGCCTATCGAAAGGCTCAAGGGAAAATTCTCCTAACTTAGAAGAAAACTAAAATGTTACAAAATCCCATCTTTTTGCACTGGAGAACTTTTTAAGAACTTCAGCTGAACAGGGGACCTGATGAAGGATGAATATAAACGTCTTGCATACCTTGTGCCACTCCAAAATAACACCAGAGGTGGAAAAAAGTCACAACTAGGAGGTGCACAGAAATTGAGGCACATTCTGTAGACATAAAACGTAGAACAAAGAGTAGGTGTATTCCTGAAGAGGCAGTGGGAGAGAAGCACAGGTGGCTGTTCAATACTGTTTACACTTCAATTTTCATAAACTGCCAAGCTAAGGATTTGAGTGAAATTATATTAACAGTTCTATTAGCCTAAATGTAAAGGCTTTGCCACTCTTCACTGGTAAAGAAAATAGTTAATAGTGTAACAATAATCAGAAACATACATTTTGGACTTAAGTTACAGTTTCATTCAGGAAGAAAAGAAAATCCTTTTTCTCTATGCAGAATAATTGTTGAACCAAATTGAATATAAGTATGAAAACAGTAAGTGAATGTTGCAGTAGTTTGTGCATGAGGAAGAATGCAGAAGGCAAGAGAATTTTGAAGTATGAGTGTGAAGATAAATGAGCAGCCAAATCTGTTGTTCATAGGAGTGGAAGAAACAAAATGGAGTATGTAACTTACCTCTTACTGTGCTAAGAAATACCATAGATCTCAAACTGTCAGAGTGATTTAGGTATTCATGTCACCTTCTATAATACTTGTTCTCTTCTCTTGAGCCTGTTCCTGAACAGTGATGAGATTATATCTTCGCTAGAAAATGTGGGCAAGATTAAATGGGGAATGGCAGAGAAGTAAGTATTTTTCTTATAAAAGAAGATAGATACAGTAACTTACCCGTTCTTCTACTGGTTGAGTATTTATTTATTATTAACACAGTTTATTCTTAGCAACTCTTATGAGATGTTTTCCTAACATAGTGATGTGTTCTTGATGCAACCTCTGCTTTGACTTGTGCTTTTCTGGAAACAGACTGAATTATATTAATTTGTCTTTAAATAAAATTTTTTCCAAATATAGCAAAGATAATGGACAAGACACATTTATCCTCGATGACCAAGAAGAAATGCCTGATGTTATAATAGAAGAAATACTTGAGGATGACTTGGAAGGCAAGTTTCTTTATACCTTTTGCTTTCAATGTTCCACTGCCAAGTACGACGTTATTTTTGTGTCTTGTATTATGTTGTGTGTTCGTAGTTACATTTGGCTTATACAAATGCTTTAATGATGTCTGTTCCAGTTCCTTTGAGCTAGCAGTTTTTTGGTTTGTTTTTTTTTTTTTTTTTTGTCCTGCTGCTTAGCTTAATGAAAACTTTCTCACAGGTTCTCTCAGAGGGGTCATGAGTTCCAGTATCTGCCTCCATGATTTTTTTTGACTTGCAGTTGTTGCAGTCCCCCTCAGAGTTTCTGATATTGGCTTCTGGAGTATTCTTCTCCATCAGTTCCCTCAGCCTACTGAATCTTGTCCCAGGCCATTGTCTTACATTAGCTGTCAGTAACAACTAGGTTCCTCAGCTTGTCAGGTTTTCCCTGGACTGTACTAGTTAGAGTGTAGCTAACAGGTCCATGGAGGGATCCGTCCCATCTGTTAGGCTCTTGGGAGACTGAATCTGGAGTACTGTGTCCAGTATAGGACCCTGCAGTACTGAAAAATCACTGTCCTTCTAGAGGGAGTCTAGCAGAGCCTACCAAGCTGATGTCCAGGAGGTGCTCAGGGTCTTGGAGGTCTTTTCCAACCATAATGATTTTATGATTCTAAGTGTAAGATGAGATAGGTGACTCATCACATCTTCAGAGATGGTGACCAGAGGTGATCCAGAACAGTTTGTGTACCTGTTGGTGAAATCTTTCAAGTCATTCAGATGTTTCATTCAGATACCATCTTATCCAGTAGAAATGCCCAAGAGTGATCTTGCATTTGTTCTGAAGGATGCATTTCCCAAACTTGGAAGCACAGTCCTACACACCTGCTCAGAGTGTTTCAGGTGCCATACTCTTTATAGTCCTTTGCCCATGATCTGTTGGAGTTCAGAGATGGGCACAGAGGTGACAGTGCTCGAGGATGCTGCAGATCTGTGTGTCTGGTGTTCCCTGATCAGTCATGCAGCTGATATGGAATTTAGATGATGATGTCCATCCTTTACCCTTTGCAGGAATATTTATGGTGTAAAATATTCTTGTAAGAATTGGATTGCTGGCTTCTAAACCCCTCTGACCCATTAATAACCTTTGAGTAGCTTCAGAAAGAGAAACCTGCCTTTTGTATCACCAGTGGATGGAGGTACCTGCAGTACAAAGGATTTGGATGCTTAGTCACAAGTACTGTCTTACATAGAGTCATCTCTTTGCCTGCCAGGCCATTCCCTGATCTTCATACATTAACACTGATTAACTGTTTGAAGGCATATATACCTATTTTTAAAGGTAGGAGTCTTAATCTAATTTGCTTTCTAGAAGCTTCTTATTTCTCTGTTGTAATACAGACTCTGAATTACCTACTTAAATTCAGGCTGCCAGTTCGTGAGCAGTGATGCAAGCCTTTTGTTTTGCAGGGTAGTATGAGGGAGGTAGTTCAAAAGAGCAATTTCATCAGAAAGTAAACATGGTAATAGTTTGAAACAAGTGTGAGCAGACTTGTCAAATTAAAATCTATTTGAGGTAATGTTATGATTAATGCAACATCAACCAAATCATATGACTGATAATATCTGTTGGAGTCACTTGGAGGGTGTTTGATAACTTGTTTTATGTCTTGCCCAGGTTTGACAGAATTAGTGTTGGTAAGCCATGTTATAAATCCAAGCCACTTCTATATTCGGAGATACTCACAGAGGAAAGAAGCTTTGGCTTTGGAGAAGAAATTGGAAAACTTCTGTTGTAATAAGAGTTCATATCTCTTGCCTTCAGACACTTTGGAACTAGGTAAATGGTTAATTTTTAAAGGTCTTCATGTCTTGAAATACTAGCCATGGATTCCTTAGTATCATGCTCCTTGTTTTTTTTTCTCCTCTCCCCTGCCCCTTTACATAGTAAAGCAGTCCTTATATGTTCTGGAATCTACAATTAATTGTTTTAGAGAAGCATTGTACAGGTGATTTGGTGAAGCAGGCTTTTATTAAAACCTGTAAACAAAACCAGTAGAATTAAAAGAAGACTCCAGTTCTTCTCAGCCTAAACAAACAAACTGAGTGCATTGAGTAACCAGAGCAGTTGAAACACATGGCTGTAAACTTCATGGTTTCCAGAATTAGGTGGTAGTGGTTAACTGATAGCTTTTTCAGCTTGTAATGATGAGCTTAGGTCTTTAATTATATCAGTAATTCAGCTTTCTATCATTCGAGCAACATCCCCTTCTTAGTGGATAGATGATTTCTTTTTTTAATTTCACCGAATAGAAACCATTCTAGAAGTAAAAAATAAAGGTAATAATACATTGCTAAATCACTAAAATTTTTTTCGAACCCACATGTCAATAATGTTGCCCATTTCTAGAATGTTTAGAAAACTGATTGAAATATATAATAACCTTATATATTAATGGGTTTTTGCCACTTTACTAAGAAGTAAAGAAAGTTTGCCAGAATTGACTTGTTAATACAAGCCAAACACTTCTTAGCCTTACAGATACTGTGTAAATGAAGGTGGGGGGAATTTCTAGTGGCTGTTGAGACCAGGTTTTTAGTCTGTCTTTATTTTAATAATTATTTTAACATTTAACAATTTATTTTAATGTCACTTTTACTATGTGTGTGGAGGATGGGAACAATGGAACATAATGCAGAACTGTAATAATAGTTCTAGGCTGAAATACTTAATACTGAATTTAGCCCTTTTAATTTGCTTCCATGTAGGTGCTAGAACTTTTATTAAGAGCAAGGAAAGTGGAATGTGGTGCCGTGGAACTATCACTGAACTAATTCCCCTAGAAAGTAAAAATCAGAGGAAGCCTGGTGGTCCAATAAGATACAAAGTGTGTGATGTTGCTTTGCTGAAAGTATTCCTGATTGATGTTGGAAGCTCTGTAGGTCTAACTTTCTCAGGGTATGTTTCCAGAAAGAGGTTTTTGTCTGCAGTTGTTGTCCTTAGCTGTTGTTACTCAAGAAGATCTCTACTGAAAAACAAGTCCTTCCTCAGCTTCACACAAACAGATACCCAAATGGCACTAACATTCTCTACATGTGTATTTCCTGCAGAAAAAGTGGCAGTGTATTGAAGTACACAAGTGTACAAGCCTTTATATATTGAAATATTTAACCTAAACTTGTTTATAAAGGAGAGCATGTGAGTCCTCAATGTGTTAAAAAAAAAACAAAAAAACAAAAAAACAAAAACAAAACTATTTCATTGAGACTTTCTAGTTTAATTGACGTAACATTATGCCAAGTACTCCAATAATGACCTCTGTTGTAAGTCTGGGGTTTGGTTTGGGGCTTTTCAGGTGTTGGGTTTGGTTTTTTAAGTTAGTACTGCATTTATCCCATTGACATTAGGTATGATCACAGTGAAAGGCCTGATTCTGCTGCTCTGCAAACTATTGAAACAGATGACATTTGTCTGTTTGTGAGGAAGTCTGATCAGCGTATTGAGGCAGAACTTGCAGCTGTTCCTCCTTTAGCAGTACAGTGTTCATTGAAGGATGTTGTTCCCAAAAATACAGTAAGTTCAAGCCGCTTGAAGTATTTCAGGAGCTTTTTTCCTCAAGATTTATACTAAAGAACTTAAATATGTAATTTTAAATCACCTTATTCTGCTGTAAACAGAACTAAATTTAAGAGTACAGAGGTAAATAGATGAGTTGCATTGTTTTCATTGGAAAGGAAACAAGCTTATAGCAGTCTGTCTTAAAAAGCCTCTGGGTTTACAAATACATATTTGTATTTGCTTAAATCTCACTACTCTTAATTTAGACATGTTCTTTTGTCAAAAATAAAAACAAATTTCATAACTGATACTTCTATTTCGTGTCTATCTGATAATGTTATGCAAGTAGTAACTTTCAAAAATCATCCAGAGAGGAAATGGCTTCTGAATTTTTAAGAGAATTTCTTCTTAAATTTTTTTACCTCATATTGAAAAGGGCTTGTTCCCTTCCAGTATAATAAAGTACTGTCAGTCTTTATTCCATTGCAAAGAAAAGGATATATTGCAGCATTATTTTCTTCAGTATTCACTTTTTATTAGGCTTCCTTTAATTTTGCCACATTCACCTGGGAATGATATATGTCCAATACAATTCTGATGGTATCACTGCTGGTCAGTTCGGGGGTTTTTTTACCAGTGTAATGTTGACTGAAATAACTTTAAAAAGAAAGATCTGGAACAATTTTCACAAGTGTGGGTAAAAATGCCTTCCTTTTATGTGCTTTCATTTTTTTCCCACCTAAAAGTCACAGATTTGCAGTATCAAATGAGAAATGCATTAACTTGATCCCAGAGAAATAAATTCCAACAGACTTTGAGGTAGACAAAACATCATACAGGATGTTGTGAAGAGGAGGAATGTGTAAATTGCCCAAAGCGTTGTAAATTTATGTAAAGACGTAAGATAATAAGCTTTCACAGGAATTGGGAGAGCAGAAATACAAGTCACGAAATGAAAGAGCATAAGACAATTCTAGTTGATCTATCAGAACAATTGGAGGGGATGAAAACTCGAATCTTAGGAAGAAACATTCTGGAAACTGCAGCCCTTTGATGTGACTTGGTTTCATACAGTTAAATACACTTACTAATCCATCATAAAGAATTCTATTTAGTGCTGTCCTGGGTACAGATGAGGCAGTCTTGCATTCAATATTCCATCTCTGCCTTCATACTTATATTTTATTTTTAATTACTATTCATATTTTTTGTTTTAACATTCTCTGACATGTTTATAACTTTTTCTAACACAGGGTGAAGGTTGGGGAGAGGAAGCAAAGCAAAAATTTTTAGAACTGGTAAATAATAAAGTTGTTTCCATGATCGTATTTAGAGAAGAGGATGGTGTTCTCATTGTGGATTTGAGAAAACCTCCGTTCAATGAAACAAGCAGTAACATACCAGTGTCTCTCAAGGATGCATTAGTTTTCTTAGATTTGGCAAGGTACGTGTTTTCCTTTAGTTTATCCTCCTGTGCCATGATTGATGATGGAGTAACACTTGCAAAGTGAAGCACGCAGAGAAAGGTCATTTTTTATGTTTGAGCATAACTAGTTATGGTGGCCAGAGCAGTGGGAGATAATTTTTTACTGTGTTTGTATTACTCAGTTAATTGCTTTTCCTTTTGAGAAAAAGGAAGTCTGAAAGAAAACGGTTTGTCGATGTGTAGCGGAATCTCACCTTTTACTTTATTTTCTTTTACAATGTAAAATGTACACTGCTGCATCCCAAATAAATGCTCTTTAGGAGCCAGCTGCTGTATATCGTTCTTCATATGTTACATTTGCAATGGGAGAAGATAGAGATGATGGACTGTACCAGCTGCAAGAAGGAAAGTTTAATCTATAGATATAAACATGGAACAAGTTACTTTTATAAGACTGTTTTGTGGCATTTTTTTATGAATATAAAAGGGTTCCTTCTCAGTTAATTTTAACTGAATTTATTCCAGATTTCATTTTGTTTACCTTAGGTTTAGACTACAGCTTCCCAGTCAATTAGAAAATAATACCATCTTGCACTACAGTCCACCTAATATTCCACAAGAAGGAGAAGAAGTCTTTGTTGTAGTTTGTCACATTAATAGTCCAAGTGATTTCTACCTCCAGTTGGTAAGTTTAGAAATAAGGTCTTTTCAAATAAAAAAAAAATGAAGAAACATTTTAATGTTGAGCTACTTAAGTCCACACTAAACAAGCTATACCTTCCATTACTTTCTGTCACTTGTTATCAGTGTTAGGATTCCTAGAATTAACACTGATTAATTCCTACAATCCTAGTTTAGTCCTAGGTTAATTCCAGGAGTTCTTAGAATCCCAGAAAGTTTACATTTTTTGCCAGTTATGTTTACATGTTTAATTCCTATGTGTGTATGTAGTGTTTTACTGTTTAGAATGGTGATTGAACAGGGCAATAGTCAGCAGTTGTTAGGCTCTTTAATTCACTTCATGTATTCAGAACCACTTCTTAATTTTGTGAGGAAGGTGAGAAAGTACACTACTAGAAAAAATTATCCCTTTAAAGAACAAAAATGCCATGAAAAAAGAATATCAGATGTGTGTATATATGTGTTGGGGGTTTTATTTTATTTATTTAGAGAGAGAGCCCGGAATCTTTTCCAGAGAAAATTCAGGAGTTATATAAACATGATTATGGAGAAAACTCAGAAATTTTCTGCCCAGTTGAAGGCCAAGCTTGTATTGCAAAACAAGAGGATGGGAATTGGTACAGAGCCCAGATTATTGGTGAGGTTTTGATTCTTTCACTCTAATGCAGGGTTGCAAAATCAGATGTGCTGCTAGATCAGTCACACACTGGATATAAACAGTAACAAAGAGTCATTATTTTCCCTAAGCATTCTGGTGCTAACAGGTTCATAAAGTCAGCAGTATTAATTCATATTCTTTTGCACTTAACAGACTGGTTATACATCTGCTTTTTTTTAAATAAAAAGAAGAGGTATACTTCATTTTCTAGAGATTATTGAAATTCTGTGATATAATTATTTTAGCATTTCACTTACTATTACAGTATGAACCACAGATTTGGCTATTATAGCCAGCCCATGAGTGTATGTAGTGTTGGTTAATAATTCTCCATAGTAATCCCAAAGGGGATAAAGGGGGGATGTGCTTCTCCTAAACTCTGTATTGTCTGTATGGGCAGTGTAGCATGTCTGTATGCTTACATGCCTACTGGGCATGTGTTTAGTTTCCCAGTGTCTCATAAAGTGGTTAGGTATTAGGAGACCAAAATGCCAACACTGTCATTTCAGGAACCTGAAAGGGCTGGCCCTTAAAGAAAACTTTATATTGAACTATTACACTCTGTGAATGATTACATGGTGGGAAATTTCAGTTCAGCTCTGAAATTCTGGTGGTTTAACTTGCATCAGACAACTGTTTTTTTTTTTGTTCTAGTAACTTGGGTTGTTTTTCTTGAAGGGCTGCCAAGTTGTCAAGAAGTTACAGTAAAATACGTCGACTACGGCAACACTGCCAACTTACCTCATAAAGACATACGCAGAGTAAAAGAGGAGTTTCTGAGCTTTCCAGAAAAGGTAAATAAGTGCTTGCCTGGATTAAACACTCAAAATTAATAGAATCTCAGTGAGTGAAAAGGGAAATAAAGGGTTGTTCACATTCTGAAGTAAATAACATAAATAATTAAGCAACTTCCTTTTTGTCAGGGTTTATGATGTGCCTGACTTTATTATGTTTTGGGTGTACATCTTTGCTTTTTAAATAAAATAATCTTTAAGCATTTAGAATTCTTTGACACATGAATGAACACAGGATTGGAAAACCAAGCATTCAGAAGGTAAGAGTAGCAGAAATGAGGTTGCTTCTGAAGCTTTATCTTGTTGCAAGTAAGCTTTGATAAGACAAGGCGAAGTAAGCTCTTTCTATTTCAGCAAGAATTTATCTGAATTTGAGATTCGTGCTCAGCTTCTGAGAAGAGCAGGATCATTTTAAACTAAAGTACTTAGTGGTAATGTGGAACCAGAAAGCAAGGTCGTGCAGTCTTGTATGAATGCAAAGCAACATTTGTGATTCAGTTGTAATGAGATGGTCCTGATACGTATGTGATATTGGATGCATAATTTTGTGTTATTCCTCAGGCAATCAGGTGTAGGCTGGCTTGTATTGAGCCCTTTGAAGGGACAAAAGAGTGGAACAGGGAAGCCAAGAGAAGATTTGAAGAAATTACTGAAGATAAACTTATGTTGTGTTCGGTTATTGGTAAGCTGTCAAGAGTGCATTAATCGTTCTTTACATATTATTAAGTTGACTTAAATATAGAAACGTGCATTTTCGTATTTAAAATAGTATTTGTTTGAAATGCTTATGTTCATATATATTGGAGGTACCCTGGAGGAGATGTATCAGATCTACAGATGTAACAGGTGTAACAACTGCTGACAAAAGCTGTCTTCACTTATAGACCACACCAGCATTAGGTGATAAAAAGTGTTCTGGTGCATTCAGATGGGCTTGTTTCCATAAGTACTAGCTACTCTTGACACTTCCTGACTTCACTGGTAGCTGAGAGTGTGAATGCTGCCTCTCTAAAACATTGCCTCCCCAAAAAAAGGAATTTCAGATAACACGTACATGCCTTAATAGGATTTTTCTTAATACTGTTTATTGTTCACATGCAGTTCATTGCTTTTCAGCCCTTATGGAATGGTGGTTTGGAACTCACAGAATAAATGGAATTAAATGTAGCAGTTGGTTTCTTTGTACAACAATATTTTGTAGTGATTATTGTATTTTCAGTGAACTTTAGATATGTGCAGAGCTAAGCCTCTACATACTGTTGATGTTCAGAATTAATTGTTTTATATATCAAATGTAATTTTACAAAATTCTGTCTTCTATAGTACCATTTATTGCACCTCTAAAACAACAAGAAGTTTTTACACTATCATTGATTGGCACTAACTACATTTATATTATTAATTCACAGAAATTTTAGATAACAGCACCTTATCTGTTGAACTCTTCAATTCCTCTACTGATAATGGGAAAAAGTTTAGTGTTAACTGCCAGCTAGTTGAAGAAGACCTAGCATCCTACATACCTGGGTAAATACACTGTACACAACTTAAAGTATTTGGAAGTACTGAATTTGTGTATTGAAATTACTGGCCTCTGTATGTCACCTCCAGTGGCTGGAATTTACCACATTTGTGATAAATGAATTTACAAACCATATTCATGAGCTGGAAACTCTGCAACTTGGTAGCTGAATTCTCAAACTAAGTCTCGACTAACATAATATGTTGAAGTTGTAGTTGATTGAAAAGTTGGAGATTAAATGTTTTCATTATACTTGTAGTGTCCTTAAGTGCTAAATCTTCCCAAAGTGTTCGTTGTTGAGGTTCCCATTCCCCTGTAGTAAGAAAAGAAATGTGTGTGTGTAACCTGCTCGTAAGGTAAGTCATTTCTTTGGAAGGTCTGTTACTAAAAAACACTTGGATAACCAGCTATGATAGTGACAGGAAGAGCTGGGAAGTGTGTTAGGGATAATGAGGCTCATAAGGATATAATGTTGTTGCATTTAACTTGCTGGCCTGTATTCATGAAGATCTATGATTATTCTTCCATTAATAATGTGTGAATACTGATGGAAATAGATTGTTCAACAGGAAGTTTCTATTCCAAAAGGAAATCCTTGTATTTGCTTTTTTCAGAAGGAAGCATATAAGTGGATTTTCATGTCTTAGCTCAGAAATACAACTAAATCATAATAACACTTAATTCCTGTACTTGTCCCAGCCACAATTTTTAGTAGGATTTCTGTAAAGTTAAGCAGCTTTATTTAAACCTGAACGGCTGAGTTTTGTCACTGTCACTAAGGTATTTTGTTGTGGTACATCTATACTTAGATGGCTGCTTCCAGCCTTCAATCAAGGGTGTATCATTTTAACATAAGTTACTGTGTAACACTGATAACTTGACTAATGTTGATTGATTTTTTTTTTTTTTACTCACTTTTCCTTTAATTTGAGTGGGGAGAAAATGAAAGAAACAGGAGCGAGAAGACCCATGGGTCAAAATGAAGGCAGAGAAATAGCTTACCAAGCACTATTGCAGGCACAACAGACTTAATTTAACTTAGTTCTTACTAATTAGCATAATTGTTCGATTTCTGATGCAGGCATTGGTATACATAAGACAAACATCTGTATCACCTACCTTCCCCTGGATCAAGTTTACTCCAAGCACCTCTTCTCCCCCTCCTACACTCAGGTTACGCTCAGTCTCTTCAGGGAGGCAGTGAGCAGTGCAGGGGGTTGGGTTCAGGGCACAGTGGTTCATCAATGCTGCCCCTTCCTTCTTTTCATCCTGTGCTTCAGCATGGACCCTCTCTAGGCCTCTGTCCCTCAGGAGTGGGTCTCTTTCCTTACAAAAAACCTTCTGTTCCTGTGATCTTGGGGTTCCATATGTTGTCTCTTCAGTTCCTCTTCTCTCTCTCTCCTTGGTGTTTTCTGCCCTTCATTAAATTAGTGGTGCCATCAGCTTCACTGGAGGAAGGGCTCAGCCATGCCCTGCTGAGGGGGTGTTGCAGAGCTGCGTCTGCCATGGAGCAGCACGTGGCCTCTGCTCTCATAGATTGCCCCTTCAGCCTCTGTTCCCAGCTACCAACATAACACCCAGTGCACCATGTTTTTTAGTTGGAGTTATGTTCCTGTTGGGGAGCAGGGGCAAAGGTGTGTCTTGTGGGGGCTTCTGGCTTGCTTTGTTTTCTGGTGTGTGTGTGGGTATCTAGCTGTTCAGAGATCGTTTGTCAGTCTTTCTCACTGAATTTCCCATTTGTGAAGATGAATGTCTGCAAAAAGGCAAGACCAGATAATGTAAACTTACTTTAGGTCATTTAGAGTCACACTTGTGACATATACAGCATACCACACATTGTGGTATGATTACCTTCCATGTTTAATGCCGTTGAGGGATACCCAAATCTCCTCTGAACTAGCATAGTAAAAGCAAGAGAACACAGTGCTCTGTTAAAGCTGACTTTTACCCAGCAGTTTCCAAATACCTGCATCAGGAAGGTTTGCATAAACAATTTTCCCTATGTAGTGGATGATTCAATACTTAAATACTAAGGAATTTTCTCTCTGACAAAGCACTTCGTTTTATTCTCATGAGGGAGAAGACACGTGATTAGGTCTCTGAAAAGAGAAAATAATTTCCTCCCACAGGCCCAGAAATGGCCAGCAGTTAGGCTTGCTGTCTCCTTCAGTCAGTGATGTTTGCAAGAAACCAGTTCTTTGCGTTAAAGGATGTTTCTTCAGACATCCTTTACAATCTGTTACAATCTCTAGATGACACAGTCCATGCAGACTTGTACTGAGGTGGGCTGTGGCTCAAAAGACAAACCAGGCAACTCTTGATTGCTGCTGGGCTTTATTTTATCCAATCCATACAAGTTAAAAAAGTTTTTGTTAACATATTGCCGTGCCTGTACTTTGTCTAACACTTAGTACTTAGGAAAGTGCTATCACCAGTTAATATTGTATTTGTATCCTTAGAGAATGCTAGAAAAGTAAATGTTCTGCTAATGTTAATGTTCTTTATTTCTGAAAGGAATATTTACACATTGTAGGAGATGAATGTTGCAGCTTTTACTCGGGCAACATTGCTTTAGAGAAGCATGATCCTGGTAATTTGATATCTTTTAAGTCAGGCACAAACATTGGGGCTCAGCTTTCACTGGCAGGCTGGAATGCATAGTGTTTCCATCTGACATAAAAATGTGCAACGAAACCTTCCAAAGGAGAAAAATGTTACTATCATGAGAGTTTCATAAGTAGCATTTATAAGTGGTTGTCTTTTGGGGGATTTTTTTTTCTGCTTTTTAAACTTATGATTCCTGTCCAGGTGGGATTATTGAGTGATTTTTCACTTTAAAATGTGTTTAAAATTTCCATTCTTATTATTTTGTGCTCCTTACAGGTACACCAAAAGTACTGCAGTAGGGCCCAATGAAATATGGGATGATCCTCTAGAAGAAAATCCTAAAAGCTCAGAAGTTTTAAATCCTATAGACATCCCTGTGGATGAAGGACTTCTCAGATTGGTTTCTAACAATGAGATACATGGGAGAGTTAGTCACATTGTGTCTCCTAGTAAAATTTTTGTACAATTGCTGTCATCAGAAAGTATACTGAAAAGGTACTAAAATTCAAAGAACTTGAGTTAAGATGTTCTTACTACAGAGTGGTGAGGGAGTAAGTGTAATAAGTATTGGGGCTAATGCAACACTGTCCAGAAAGATTGAATCTCTTTGTTTTTTGGGTTTTTTTCCCCCATTTCTTCATTAGAAGTCTGGTTAAATAGTACCAGTATCCTAAGTCATAGAATTACTATAGTAGTAGTAATTTTTTTCATTGTGATTCCAGTAAACTGTTAGGAAGTTTGAAGAAAATTTCTAGACATAGTGTATCAGCCTTCTTTTGATAGATATTTAGGTAAATTTAGGTAGTAGTGCCTACTGTTTGAGGACAGTTAAATAGACATGTCATGGCTTACTGTAAGTTGCTTATTTTCTTACCTTTTTAATTGTAACTACTTAGAGTTCCATTTAATTAGTCATGACACTAAATGAGCACCACACTCTCAAGGTGTCAAGAGAAAACACTGACTCTTTCAAATAGTGCTATATAACGTGGTCAGGATCGCTCCGATTAACTCCATGGTTTAAGAAAACATGATAGATACACAGAATTTTAATCAGGGTGTATGTGGTTTGTAGCTCCCATTTCATGTATTTCTGTGTCATGAAGAAAAACTACAATACTGTGTGTCTGTTAAACAGCTGCTGAAACTTTACTGTTGTACACTAGTTAAGCAGTGATTGACTCAGTAAGCTCTTTATTCGCTCTGTAAGATTTTACCACTAGAAAAGTGTCTTTTGAATGTTAGTTTACAGGAGGAGATGGCTTCCATCTACAAGGAATCCCAGCCACAGACTGTGAAGTGGGAAAGTAGTATGCACTGTGCTGTTTACATACATAATGTGAGACAGTGGCAAAGAGGTCAAATAAGCAGGATTGTCTCCGAAACAAGTGCAGAGGTAAACCTCTTAGCCTGACAGGGTTCATGTTTTCATTTCTAAACGTGTAAGCATTCATGGATTAAGATATGGTCAAATCTTTGCTTCTTACTTCTGTGTTAATATGTTCTCATACAGTCTCATACAGTTTTCTGGAGAGTTAAGTTGTACCTTGCTGCAAATGAGTTGACTGTCTCATCAAAACTCAAATGCCTGTAGTGGGGATCCTGGTAGTTGAGGAAGGCTCAAGAGGTTGACTTCCTGTATGTTTACACTAAATTTTGGAACATGGTGCGGATTGCCAAGCTATAGTCTCGGCAATTTAGATTAGATTCTGGCAGGGGTGTGAAACTGAAGGGCACAGTAATTCGAACTTAACGATCCCTGTTAAAAGATGATGCCAGTTGAAGCAAGTGCAACACCACAGAAACACATGTAGTCAGGCTGTTGCTTGAACCCTAAACTGATGGTGATGCACTTTGCCGTGTAGGTATAACATCTTCCGCAGTAATCTCTCACACAGTGCTGCTTTAAATGTATTTTGTTGCAGCAATTTGAAAATAATGAGCATCAGAAAAAGCATTTTGGGACTAGATACTTACTTGCCTCAAAAGTAATTTGATTTGTAATCACACAGATAAGCTAGGATTGGGTTATTGATTCTCTCCACCATCATTGGGTTATGCCCAGGAGTGATCTTAATAGGAA
>JAWWES010000081.1:100807253-100893675 GCA_035583135.1 Lophotriccus pileatus | reverse complement strand
ACACAGATAAGCTAGGATTGGGTTATTGATTCTCTCCACCATCATTGGGTTATGCCCAGGAGTGATCTTAATAGGAAGCAGAAGTGAGACTTCCTACTGGTTTGCATCATCTGCTTTCTGAGCCTAAGAGCTCTCAAACAGCTACTAAAGCACATCAGAATAAAAAGCAGGTGTTGGAGGGGAGCCATTTCAGCAATTTTTGTTTTAAAGAAAGGTCTGTAAATTCTATTAAGCCCCTTTGAGCACCTTTGTGTGGTTTGTCTCCTTGCCTATGCTGTGGTAGTTCATTTGTATTGTGTGATGAAGTACTTCATTGCAAAAGCCATTTGTTGAGTCTTGGTAATGTTTGCAATTTTTTTAACCTCTTCAGGCATGCTTTGAATTATCATTCCTTGCAGATAACACTGAGAGTGGTTTTTCTGTTTGATTTTGTTTCTTGCCTGTAATAGGTAGTACTTTATGATTCTGGAGCTGTAAAAACAGTGGAGATCAGCTGCCTAAGAAAACTTGAGGAAAATATGAAGATAATTAGGAAATTAGCAACAGAATGTTCATTGACAGATATAAGGTAGGCTTTCCCTTATACTTATTTTTAGCGTTAGAAACTAATAATGACATAATTTATTTCATCAGTGTGTTAGCACTGATTATCTAAGATTTGGATGTGGTTTCCTTTTTGAATAAAGAAGAAATGGGGTGGTGGCTGTGATCTTGTTTTATAAAAGTTTGGGGTTTCTTCTAAGGGTTATACTACATACCAGTAAAGCAGAAACTGTGCTATAGAAATAAATATTTATAGGATGAATTATAAAATAGTGAACAGATTTATTTCACTGAATTCTTTTTTTCCTTGGCTCAGAATTTGAGATGAATCAAATCTTATGAAAATGCCCAGAAGGTCTTTTCTAGACTGTTAAGACAGGTGTCATACTTCTGGAACTGATGATCCTCCTCACTTGGGGGTTATATTTTTTTAATTCTTCCTGTTGTAAAGATCCCGAAATGAATAATCATTTCATTTTACTGTTGATTAATGGAGATTGCCTTTTTTTTTCCCTGACAGTTCAGGAAGTTTAAAAAATAAAAATAAAATTCTCCATAAAGGGGGGGAGGGTTTGTGGTTACACTCAGGAGATGCCAACTTCTCTTGTACTAGAGATGATCATTTTTTCTATGTTAGACCAACAGGTGGAAGCACACAGTGGACAGCAACAGTGTGTGAATTCTTATCCTATTTCCTAACTGGAGTACAAGTAAAATTAATCATACAGGTTTGTAATCAAAACCAGTAGTACTTATAAAATTTCTGACAGGCTATGTGTTAATTCAGTTTTTTCTGAATATTTTCCTGTTAAAAGTCCTCAATGGAACTTGCTTAGATAGCTGTTTGCTGTAGGGAAAAAGGTGTGTTTTCTTCTTTCTGCTCTACTTGTGTTATTCACCAGAGCACTGAAGCAGTTTGGCTACCCAGTGTGGAAAGAACTTAGTCTTAGATATATTTAGTTACTGGAGAATAATATCTGTATCCTTGGGATCACTGGGTGCTGTCCATCTTTATGGACAAATCAGCAAGATGATCACATTCTTGATGAGAATGATTTCAGCAGTTACAATATTAGTTTTCATGAAAGACAGAAAGAATTAACCATTGCTGTATGAACATTATTAGTAATTGATTTTTTTCCCCTATTAAAAAAAAATACTAACTTAAGGGTTTGATTTGATCATTGTCTGTTGGAGCTGCCAGTGAAGTTTTGCAGTATGTAAATAAATGAAAGCAGGGGAGTGAAGTTACTTATGAGTGGGTTTAAAGCTCTTGCTGGAGGAAAGCAAGTGTCTGGCAGTTGATTCTAATAAAACAAGGGACAAAAGCAAGGTTTTACTCTTTTACTTTTTTTTTTTTAATGTCATGTTCATAGTAGTTGGTAAAATAATGGGAACTGTCACATGGATTAAATTTTGTCTTCTGATGTGGGCGTCAGTTGTTCGAGGATATCTGATTTGCAATCAGTACCAATAAAATTGAAAAATATGCCTGTACCTCAGAAGAAATGCATACTGTAATATGTTGTCCAGCTCTCTCATTTTTTTCCAGGAAAGTGATGGGGCGTGTACATTGCCTGTGAAAATTCTTCGCAAAGATGAAACAGGAAAAATGATCGATACTTCTGAATACCTTATTGAACAGGGTTTGGCTCTTAGAAACAGAAGGTTTGGATACTTCTATATTCTTTCAGACAATATTCACATTGGGATAAGCTAAAGTAATTTAAAAGTTTGGATTGTCCTTTACAGCATATGTAGCAACAGAACTCCATCTGCAGTGAACTTACTTGAGCATAATGTTATTAGTTGTATCCATTGCACATTTGAGTTCTCTAAGTTGGTAGACAAAATGTTTGACAGTATTTTAACAAGCATTTGTCACCTTTTGTGTGTTTGGGTTTTTACTTCTATTTTATTCTTTGCCACTTCTGAAGTTCTTTGTCAGTTGATATATTGTTACAATTTGATTGAATCTGCTAGAACTGATACAGGTGATGTGGCATGCTCAGTCTCCAAGGAACATCTTAAAGTACACGTAGAGCAAGAGAACACACAACTGGATGGTTATAATTCCAAAACTCTATGTGCAAAACACAGAGCTGTTCCAGAGGAGAGCACCACTGTTTCAGAGAGTGAACAAAAATCATTCAAAACACTGCCTCGTTCAGGAATGGATGAAACATATAAATCTCCTGCTGTACCTGAAGCAAAAATTTTTCAAGCCATAGTGAGTTGGATTGGAGGTGATGGAACTATTTATATAATACCAAAATCATCTGGTAAGTTTACGTAGAGGAAGATACATTTGTCCATGAATCTGAGCACTTGGGTGTATCAGAATATACCAGATACACGTTCTAGTATACATGTTGTGTATCAGAACACAGTTCTAGAAGACTCCTGTTGGGAGGGCTGCTGTTGGGAAGGTGATGTGTCCTTTGGCATGGGGGGTGAGGGGTAGGTGCCCCTCTCGCATGGGGAGAGGTCCCGCAGCTGCCTGGGAGAGGAAATCCAAATCCCCAGGAGGTGTCACTCTGTCCTTAACTCTCCTGTCCTCCCACTGTCCCAAGAAATCCAAAAAACCCAAGTCTTTGGATGGGCAGTTTACTTGCCGTTCTTCTCTAGGCAGTGTTGGGTAAGGCAGCAGGTGCTTTATTTTGTACTGTTGAAGTTGTGATACATTTTACTAATAAAGTAAATGAAGTAACTTAAAGTAACCCAGATAGTCATAAAGATTCTTACAAATTAGTCTGGTTCTCATATATTACTCAGTGGTTTTCCTTCAGTTTGAGCTCAGTACCCAAGTTCCTTGGGCTCTTTATTTGTATTGTGATTGATTCTGTACCTCGTAATATTTTCTGGTGGAAATGGGTTCACTTTCATCTGACAGATGCAGTGTCACTCTTCAGTAGCATGATATCATGCTTTAGGAAAGTGTTTACATATGAGAACATTAATTTGTGTTTTTTGGCTCCACAAGTACATTTAACTACTAGATCATACCATAAAACTTTGAAATTCAAAGTACAGGAACCCCACTTGCCCAGGACTGAACTGTTCCTGCGGTTAGTGCTGTAGACTGTACCCACAGCAGAAGAGGTTCTGCTGGACACCTGCTTTGTGTTGTTTCATGGTGTCCTACCACTGTCTCGGGGAGTCTGTCTTGTTTGTGCTTTGTATGGCTCTTGTATTAGTTACAAAATTTATAGACTCTTCTTCACTGAGATTAGAATCCAGAATTAAGGGCTTCAGAATTAGAAATGCAGTGTTTACTTTTAAGTAACAAGTTGTCAACATTTACTAGATGGTGAACATACATATTGTATCAGTGTTGGAAAATATGTTTTGTAGCAGCGTGTGCATTTTGTGTTTATATATGTCTTCATCTGAGTCTGCTGGGTTTCAGTGATGAAAATACTTTGTATGAATGTTATAGACTATTTTGAATTATTTTTTTTTTATTTCCCCCTCACCCAAGAAACTGCACTAAGCAATTTGATGACTGAAATACAAAATACCTTCAAAGGCCTTGGTCTTCTGATACCCTACTGCTGGAAAAAGGGAGAAGCTTGTGTTGTAAGAGGATCAGATACCAAGTGGTATCGAGGTCAAGTTGTAGAAGTCTGTGGTAGTACTCTCCAGGTAAGTTTGATTATGAGTGGGATGGGAGGGGGGTGTATGAATATATGTGCGTATCTGTGTTAAAAAGGAGGCAATAATCCAGTCTCTTAAACTAAACTTAGGATCCCACACTTTTTCATTCAGCTGACCTGACAATTCAGATGCTTATTCTGCTTAAGTGTGATTACTTTCCTGAATTTTACATTCATTTTAAAAATGAATTCTGTCTACCTATTCAAGTTGTCACCATTTTTTCCCCATAGTTTTCCTAATAATGGTAAGTTTTCTTAAGTAAAAAGCTACCCTTTGTCGCCTGTAAGTAATCCTTTTTAGGTTTTTTCTTCTTTTATTGTTCTTATCATATGCAGAATGCTTTGAAAACAATTAGGTTTAGCATCCCCCTGCCCTATCCCCACAAAGTAGTGGCTCTCTGTTTTGAATTCTTTCTGCTGCACAGGTATAGAGGTCCTTTTTCTCATTAGCTGTTAATCTTATCCAACCTTTTGAGTCTGCTCATGAGCGGTTTTTGAATGTAGATTTATAAAGTCTTGACACTATCCTAGTTCACAGATTCTTGCAAGGGAAGCTTAGCAACTGAACTTCTAATCTGCCATACCAGTTTTTTAATGCTTTCCTTCATTTCCACTTGGTCACATCACCTACTTACCATCACACCATTATTTTTTTTCTCTAAAAAGGTGGATGCTGTAAATGAACACCTCCTCTTATTAAACTCTACTGAAATTATTCCTGTTTTTTTTAAGTTAAGCTTTGCATTTCATATAGGTGCAGTACATAGACCGTGGTTACATAGAGAGCATTCCTCAGTGTCATCTATATCCAACTACATTCTATACTAGTATTCCTCCATTTTGCATCCCATGTCAGCTCTACAAGACATTACCGGTGAGTAATGGTGAACTTGCGTTAGTAGGCAGCTACTCACATCAATGCACTGTTTAATCATAGAAAGTTTTAGACTAGTTGCTGGTATTTTTTCTTGCCTACAAGGCTTCAGAGAAGACCTGAGGAGGATCATTTCAGCAAAGCAGCCTTTTATCAGGAACAGGCAGATGGCTTTATGAAGGGACCGTGCTTCAAAAGCAGCTGTCACTGGAGTTAAAACCTTTGAGACAGGGCACTGCAGTAGTTGGCAGGGTGATACTTTGAAGTCGCAATTTTTTTTGTAATAGCAATAAAAAGTAAGGCTTGGATTTCTTAATGCAGAATGGCCAGAAAATTGTAGGTCTTCAAGTCCTGCAAAAGTGTTTCTGTCATTCTGAACTCTGCTGTGTAGGAAACAACCTAAGCTAATACAAATGAATCGTTTCAGGGGGTTTTGTTAGTAAGTAATTGGTATGTAAATAACATCTTCACATATCATCACACCTTGCTTGATGTGTGTTTTCAAATAAGTTTGTTTAATGATAGTCACGTATTTTCACCTGTCTTAGGGATAGGAAGAATATTACTTGTCAGCATCTTAATGTGTGGGTTTCTTTCTTTTCTCCAAATAGATTGGAAATTTTTGGCAGCAGGATGCAATTGGTTGCCTTCAAGAACTACTTACAAATGAAGAGGTTGAAATACACGTTGAGGTAGCTTGCTTTATTCACAGATGTGGAAGCGTATTTTTCAGGGAGGGGTTTCCCTTTTAACTGGCATTAAGAATAATATATGAAGGAGCATAGTAGTAAATGTATTTCTTAGACAAAAACAAAACTAAACTTATTTCTCCTGTGACTTGACCTTTATTATAGTTTTCAGGCCTTAAATGTGTCCCTTAAGTAGTCACATTTTTTTCATCCTGTTTATATTCTGTGTTATCATTCTGACAAGTAACCTAGCAAGCAACAGCATAAATTCTTCTAAATTCTATTTTAAGTGATTAAATTTTTACACAGTTAAGTAGGGACATGCTTAAAGTTTTACCTTAATGTTATAGAGAAACATCATCTTTATTGCCTGAAAACAAGCAATGTCAGATAGTTTGATTTCTAATGATAAATTGTGAAAGAGAAGGGTTTGAATGAGCAAACATGGGATAATATTTCAGTGTTTGAATGAGTAGCTGAGGCTGCCATTCCAGAGATAGATATATTCCCATTTGTGTCATAACTTACGTTAGTAGCTATCCTTACCTTTTTTGTATCTTCGGTGAATGAATATGGTGCATGTCAGCATGAGAGGTTTGAATTTCCTGGTAACTGTTTCTGAAACCTCAGTCACACTGTTACTATACATATACCTATTTTGTCGTGTGTAAACAGAAATTACCAAATAATCCATGGGACAAATTGTCCATCAGCCTGTATTTTGGTGGGATTTCGCTTTCATCCTTCATGACACACCAGAAGTACTGTGTTGCTGAAGATTGTCAGGATATACAAAAGCTGGTGAGACCTGTGTGTGTGCATCCATTTCACTGTTATTCCAACATTAAAAAGATTATTACTCGGTTTCTTGTAACCTTTGAGGATTGATCTGTAGTGTTTTGTGATGTAAACAGTAAGACAAGTACACAGTTCTGCAGCATAACAAGTGTAGATACAATGTGTTGATAAGATTGTATGGAATAGTGGATGCCAAGAGTTTCTTCCTGGACTCCATAATGAAAAGAGATTTTTGCATTCCTGTTTAAAGTCCAGTTAGTTTTTGTGTTCCTCTAAGACCTAAAATGCTAGGAATAGGTTAATATTTTTATCCCTTGAAGGGATTAGTGTTATTCATAGAAATATATCCAAGGATGGAGATAATTGAAAGTAAATTGAATCAGGTATTTCTTCATAAACCCAGTGATTTCTAAGGGAATAACCTAGGTTCTTTATTCCAAATGTCTGGGATATTTATCTTTAGGGAAGGATTGCACGTGTTGTTGTGCGTCTTGTTGAAGTACGAGAGAATAGGAGCTGCATTCGTGACCTGTGATCCGGCTGAGCTATGTGCATCATTCAATACACCAAGGTTTACTTTGTTGTGAACCAAGTGCATTAATGACAAGTAGAATTTCAGACTGTAAAATGCATGGCTCTAAAAGAGGACACTGTACTACTGAGAAAATACGTCTCTGTACTTCATCTGTTGCCTTTTTGAAAGCGTGATAATTGTGATGCCTAAGGAGTTCATTTATTCTTTACCACTCTTAAGGGGAATAACTTGCTCTGGCAAACTGCAAGAACACAGGGGCATGGCATTTAGGGTTATCTGTGCTAATTAATTATTATAATTTTAGGGGTTTATAATTTTTCTTTAAAGGGAATGCATTTTTAAATTAACAGCAGTCTAGTTGCCATGTCAGTATGTTCATACAATTTCAAAGATATATTCTTTGTGTTAAAACTGTTAATTAGTTCTCTTATCTTTTAGCTAAAGCTTTTTAAAAAATACCTCATAAGTGTTGAAAGGAAAAGGTGATTAATATTTTTTCCATCAAGGATATGCAGTTTATTATTATACACATGCTTAGGTAACTCCTCTGAATACAAAGTCATACCAAAACTAGTTTCCATTTTGTTACTAAAATGTGATGCTCAGCTGAAGTCTATCTTGGTCTAGGGGCTCCTTGCAGGAGACACTTGTGTTTTGCCTTCATACGTGTTGCCACCACTACCTGTTCCAGGAGATCCCTTTCCTGTCAGAGTTACCCATTTGGTGTCGCCTAAGGAGGTAAGTCTCATAGACATCTCACCTATGTTGCAGTCCCATCAAGCTGGTGAACAGGGCTAACAGTTTCAGAGCATTAGAAAGGTTGCAAAATGGTCCTGAGTTATTGATGCAGGTGGTTGTGCAGGGCAGGATCTGAGTGAACTCTTAATTGAAATACCTGCATGACTGGGGGCAGAGAAATACTAATCACTTCTCTGAAAAAGAGCTTTAAGAGTTACAATGTTTGTTTCGTACTTACTCTATATAATAAAAATTTGCTCTTTGGATTTAAATCTGGCAGAACAATACTGATTTTTGTGTAGTAGTTTTCCAGGCAAAAGGCAGAATGTAATGTGCACTGATCAAATACAAGATTCTTGTGTGGACTTTGAATGTTAAATGATGAAGAAATAGAGAAGAAAAGGGGGCAGGGATGTGCTGAACCTTTCAAAGATGGGAACAAGTAATCTATTAATAATTGTTGATCACCAATGGCATTTGAAGTTGCTAAGTCATTTGCAGAAATTGTAATACAAGGGCCTTTTCTTTGAGTAGGTTTATATTTGCCTTGATCCTTCTGAGAACCGTACACAGCAGTCTGCCACAGAGGGAGCTGCCAGCCGTGACTCAGAGAGCCTTGATGAAGCCCTGAAGTGGTGCAATAAAATTGTGAAGTCTCTTCCTCATCTAACAAACTTTGAAAAAGGTGCATTAATGTGTTTTCTTTTTGAAGAATAGGAATATTTGTATTTGTATGCGTTGTTAAGTAAAACTTCCTGAGAGTAAGGAATAACACTGCACTGTAATCATATGATAATAACGTTTATCCTTTTCATTAAATTGAGGCTTTTGTGTCATTCTGATCCACTGGAGAATGATGGGCAGAACTCTGTTCTGATGACTGTTAAAGTCATTGAGTTTTGATGGCATTTAGTAGTAAGAGAACTTTTCCCTTAAGGAGGCTGTCACTGAAGCTGTAACTGTGAAAAGCGTGCTATTAAGTATTCCAAAGACAAAAGTTATGTATGGAAAATCATGTAACCAAGGTTTAGAAGCCAATGTGAACCCTAAGGAGCATCACTTTAATTCTGGATTTCTCCATTTAGGCAAAAAAATGGGCTTTAATTTAAATGGGCTCTTGTCCACAACTGTTGGGTCTAAAATATCAAAGTATGTGGGTCTAAAACTTTGAAGAAAACAATTATTGCTAGTACTTGGTTCTACTAACGAGTGAAATTCTGATTCAGGTTTTAAGCAGTATCTCCCTCGTGTCCTCCAGACTTATGTCTGTTCTCTTACAGATCAATCTCTTTGCTAACTGAAATGTGCAACTGAGTCCAAGTTGAGAAGTTTAAACTGTGTGGATCATTATCTTTACCTAGCAATTTGCTCTTATTTCTCATCATTGCCATGTGAGGTAGAGAAGCTTGACTTAAATTGTGTACTAGTGGTTGTGAATTGGAGTTCAGAGAGAATTGGAGGATGCATATAACAAACTCATAGCATGAATTTAAGAAGGAAAAGGAAACTTCATCTCTGTCACAAAGTGGATTTTCAAGTTCTGTACTGCATTGAGTATTCTGAGGTGTTTTGTGGTATTCCTTTTTTGTCTTTTTACAGAACTGCCTTGCCTTGCAGAATATCTGGATGGCTTATGGTATAGGGCAAAACTCCTCTCCATTATACAGCTTGTCCCTGTTCAGATTCTTGTTCAGTTTGTTGACTACGGTACTTATTTAGTTGCCCCAGCAAACAGGTAAATATATAAGAAAAAAATGCATGTCAAATGTCTGGGTATGTATATATGCACTTACTAAATATGTACTTATAAATATTTTTACATCTACTATTCTTTTTATATAACTACATATATGTTGTTTATAATTCAGGATTGGATTCCAGTTGCAGAGACAGTGGGTTGGCTGGTTAAATAATTTCTGTCTGCAGAGCTTGGGGTTGTGCACCTGCTTCTGTCTCAGGTTGTTCTGAAAAGCCCATTATTATAAGATCAGATTTCTGTTATCTCCAGTTACTTAAGCTGTGAGTAGGCTCAGGAGTATAATCTGCTTCTGCACCCAAGAAGCTTACTCAAAACAAGGTGCACAAGCAAATCCTCTGATCCTGTGCGGACTTCAGTGTGCACAGAAGATATCTGGGGAATAAGATAAGGGATAGGGGAGTATCTGAGTGGGACACACCCTGTGCTGCTCGGTGCTGAGCAACACTAAGAAATGCTCCTGTGCTGACACACAGCAGCAAGCACCCCAGGCTTTCAGGTCCCCTAAGCTTGTCTGAATTTCTCATATACACACACATATAAATATATACACACACATATATATACACACGCATGTGCACACACGCGCACACATACATGCACACACAGACACGCGCACACGCACCCTCACGCGCGTGCACACACACCCTCACACACACACATGTATACACGTGCACACACACACCCCACACACACAAATACACGCACACGCGTACACTCATACACGCATACACACGCACACACGCACACAGACACATACACAGACACACCCACACATATACACACACACTCAGACACACGCGCACATGCACACACGCACACATATGTACACGCACACACATGCACACATACACACACGCACACACATACGCACGCACACACACACGCACACATACACACACACACATATATATACACACACTTACGTGTGTGTGTATGTGTAGATAGTACTATAATACACCTTTATATATAATACATATATATAGTGCATATGTACATATTTTTAGTATGTACTGCTTACTCACACTGACTTGCTCTTGAGCTCATTGGGAAATCTACACATCCTTGCTGAAGATGAGACAAAATGGGATTTGAACAGTTTCCTGTTTCACATACTATTAGGGTCGTGGGAGACAGGGTGTTCTATTTCAGAGTTGCATTTCCTGCTCTTCTTCCCCCTTCCTTTGCTTCTGGGATAGAGAGATAGAAGAATGGTGAGATGATAATACAGACCCCAAGGTACCTATTGCCAGTAGTGTCTGTCTAGAGCACATCCAGGCACGAAGCACTTTGTACCACAAAGGTTTGTGGAGCCTGCACTGTGACGATTCGTACTTGGATCCCTGTGCTCAGATGTTTATTAGGCACTGGAAACTCCTCTCCAAGAACTGTGGTGGGGAGGCAGTTTGTGCCTGGCAGGCCAAGAGGTCCGTAGGATGCTGGACTGCTTTGTGATAGTTACTGTGCTAAGGCCTGCCTGCCTGCCTGCCGCAGGAATTGTTCAGTGTGACGCTGGTGTGTTACCGCAGAGCAGGGAGTCTAATCCCAGTTCCCACACCATAAACCTACTGCATGAACCATTCAGCAGCCCATCGTTATGTCCTCACTGAGAGTTGAGCTTTGACAGGTGGATTGTTGCGGGCAAACACTTCTCATTTTTGTTGCAGATTGCGTCACATACCTTACTGTCTCCTGAAGTACCCTACTCAGGCAGTACGGGTTCTGTTGGCTGGATTTAAACCTGCTTCAGATGACACAAACACGAAAAGAATTCCTTATTCCCCCGAATGGAGCCTGAATGCATTGTGGGCTATGGTGGACTGCGTGGAAGGAAAAAGTCTCTCTGCTTCTATACTTGTGAGAAGCACTTTTTTCTTTTTTTTCTTTCCCTCCTAGCTCTTGCTCAGCCTAAAATTCTTACTAGCACTCTAATTTTTAGAGTATTTATTTTACTATGTACCCTCATAATGTAAAACAGAACCATTTACTTTGGAGGATGGCTAAATGAAGAGAGAAAATTATGTTGTGGTGCTCTTCCTAATCCTGCAATCAAAAAGTTTTTGAGCGTTCCTGCTGTTTTAAAACCAGTTTTCTTTACTTAAAAATGAAGTACTCTTTGTATAGTCACAGTTCCATTTAAGCAGTGAGTATAGCCTGTAAAATAACTTTCAGTATTGGTTAGCTTGAGATTTAAATCTGTAACTGTCAACTCTGTCAACTTGCAGACTCTTTCACCAGAGCTCACCATTTCTTTGTATGGAGATGACAAAAATCTGGTTCATCTAAAGCTGATAGAAATGGGACTTGCAGAGTTGGATGAGTGACATGTAAGTACAGTGACTATGGATTACAAATTCATACTGTTCTGGAAGGATGATTTCAGAAGTTTAAAGCAAAGTATAAACTGCCAGTAATGTTGACTACTAGAATTTATTTTTTAAAAAAATCCCTTCTGTCCGCTTCTGCTCTATTAATGACGTATTTAATATAGATCAAAAAGCTGTTAAAAAAATTATTTTATTTACATACCATTACTGAAACACACAGTTTACAGGTTTGAGAACTAACAGGTACAAAGAAATAGGAAACAAAGAGCCCTAAGGTGATACAGCATAAAGAGCCTTTGCTGCCAGTAACCGAGGAAGGTAATTTGCAGGTGTGTGACAGTGTGCTCTGCCCATATAATACAAATTAATTCTGTCTTAGGTGTCTGATCTCAATGGCAAGTGCCAGTAGTTACTCAGGCAAACATCCTTGAATAACATACTGATGTCCATAGATCTGGTCAAACATGGAATGTTTTTAATTAAGAGATTTACACTGTTATCCATAGAGAATAGTGGGGACTTGGGATTTTCAGATTTCTTGGTTGACTCTTACCTAGTATTTTTCCCCTCCCATTTAATAAGCACTGTTCTAATAGATGTTTACAGATAATGTTCCAAACACTTTTTGATCTTGAAATAGTGAAACTTTATATTTACATCTCCATCTTTTTTGACCATGGAGCCCCAAGTATTGTTCTGTGATACCCATTTCACAGGAGTAGACGGAACTCATGTATAGTGGTAAAGAAATAGATAAAAAGCTGATGCTGGGCACAGTTGTTCTAGTATCTTGTTAGAAGACTTGGAGGGAAGATGATAGGTTTTTTTATTGTGATGTAACATATCTTTGTGTTTCAGGTTTATTTGATGACAAACATCTCCAGTACCAGTCTAGGATAGGAAACAAACAGTTGGGGTGGAAGAGTATAACTGTCTTTGTTCACCATGTTTGCACTGTTGCTGTTTTCTGTTCGTGTTGTTACACGTCTTTCACTTCAGAGTTTAGGGAATAAAGTTTGTTCAGCATGCATCTGAAAGCTTGTTTTCCTTTACTGCTGCAGTGTGTAAGGTTTCCTTGGATGTCTCTGTTGTACTAAATCTCTTATGTGTAAACCTCAACCCCTTTCAGTCTCCCTGTGGAAGGTCTTGTCTAGACCATGGAGGAATGAAGACTCCACAACCTCTCCAGGCAACCACTTGCAGTGCCTGGTCACCCTCACAGTAGAAAAGCCTCTTGCTGCTCAGAGGGAGCCTCCTGTGCTCCAGTCTGTGCTCAGACACGCATACCCTTGCACACATCTCTTCCCTCAAGCTCCCATGAAAGCAAGGGGTACGGAGCTGACCTTAGCAGTGGTGCCCAGGTGTGCTGGGAGGGCAGTTTGCAAGCAGTTCTCACTGCTTCCCTGTGAGTACAAAATGGCACAGGCACAATAGGGACAGAGCTTGTTTTCACTGAGGAGAAATGGGAAGGGGGGGAGCAGAATCTTTTAAATGTCTAAAGTAAGGTAATCTACTGCTGTTAGATTTCCTCTGACAGCTGATTTTAAAAAACACCCTTTAAACCATACATACCAGAACACTGAATCAATAAACTGCTCCTTAAAAGTGGGAATGGGAAACAAAATGAGCAAAAGCTCTGATGTTGTAGCACCCACTTAAAAACAAATTTATTTTATAAAAACGATAATATATACACAACAAGCATAAAGGGTTTTCCCTTCTTGTTTACAGAAATGTACATTATTTTTGCTGATGTCTTAACACTTCAGCAGTTTTGACATTGCCTACAACTTAGTGTCCATGATAATATTCCCATCCTTGTCCTTTATTCTGACTCTCCCAGAGCCATACTTTGTTTCCTGCTGTCCATTAATGTACACAGTCTTGACAGAACCATCGGGGTATTCCCGTCTCTTGAACTGAGATGTGTGTAGTTCTCTCTGGCCATTATTGAACTCTATGGTTTTGCTTCCATCTCTGCATTAAAGGGGGGGAAAAAAAAACAAGCAGTGCTTTGTAAGGATTGTACATAGGCTTAAGATTAATCTCAGAACAGCAATTGTGCAAGCCTAAATGAAGGATTTTAAAAAATACAGTATTTTTGTAAAAATCTGTTAAATATCATTGCAGCTGGTTCATATCAAAAACCTGTTTCTGCAAAACTGACATGACTTCTTTATATTTGTGAGCCTCTACTGCCCTTTCTCTGCACTAAATCCATTACTGCAACAATCCAAGTAAAGTTTAAAACTTGATGTTTTGAGCGCTATCAGTTATCAGCTGTCAGTCAGACCCACTTCCCCATCACCTTCTCCTGTGTTTTCCAGAATTACATACCAATCAGAAAAGTCTCCCAGGTCAGGACAATACACTCAGGCATTCAGTATATGTCTCCTCCAGGCTACCAAAAGAACACCCCAAAACTCAAGCAGTACTGATATGTTCACAGTACATTCCAATGTAAACTGGTAGAACTAGATCTGTCCCATATAGTGCCCCGTCCCATCCCCAGGCCAGGGGACCCAAGAAGGGAAAGCTTACGGCAGAATACGAACAATGGTACCATCTGGAAGGATACTTTCTTCTTGTCCATCCGTAAATAAGTTCTTAATAGTTTGATCAGGGAAGGTAATTTCCTTCTTGCCATCAGGATAATGCTTCTCTGAAATGTATTTTGAGACAAGATGCTTATTACACAAATACATATCTGTGGGCACTAATTCTGACAGTTGGGTTGGATGCTTTCTTTACCTATTTGCCCATTTGAAAACTGCAGGACTTCTAAGCCATCAGAGTATGTAGTATGTGTAGTCTTAGCATCAGCATAATAATAAATCTGCAGAAAACAGTTCAGATTTAGTGTAACTAGTGAGACTTTTTAAATATGTGTACATGTATTTAATAAGTGTTTATATAAATATTTATTGAAAAAGGCAGGATACATACCACTGTTTGATCAGGCATAATCTGCTTCACATCCCCATTGAAGAAGGTTATAGTTACAGTCTTTCCATCAGAATCCACTTTTTTCCGTGTCCCATTGGGAAAAAATACGAGGTGACAGCCATTTTTCAAAACTTTCTCAACCTAATGAAAACATTGCAGAGAGATCAGTATTGGGCCATCACACTTTGTCATTCACTGTGCACAACAGCTGTCTTGCTGAACTTCAGAGTACCAAGCTCTTATTTTACCTTTCCATCAGGATAAGCAGTTTCTCTCTCTATCTCTTCACTGCCCACATATGCAGGACCAGATGGTAGTGACACATGAGCTTCATTAGGAAAGATATCCTGAGATGACAAAAAACCTCAAATCAAGCTTTGTATACATTTCTTTTTTCTTAGGCTGACAGGTACTTTAGGAAACAAGGAGGAAGACAAGTGTGGGGAGGCATAAACACAACCTGAAGTTTAAGCAACTAGTATAATTCAAGTGGTAAAACAAACAGACTCAGCAATAATTGGTTGTCCATGGTCAGCTGTAGTGTGGACTAAAAGTGGAATTCAGTGGTGTGTTGTAGCATGGTGCTCAGTTTCCTTAACACATCCACATTAAGGTATGAAATGAGGTTCCATAAAGCCTGAATGTTACCTACAGCAATTAAGGTAAGAATTAATTCAATTATTTACAAGATCCTTGCACAGTTACCCTACACGGAGCATATGAACACCCATCTTTTTTAATTCTGTTAAAGGGTAAAACCTTTTGCAAAATTCAAAAGAGCAATAGATTATTAGTTTATTTTCTTTCCTGAGCCAAAGAATAATGCATCTACTAGACACAGGACACTCTTCATTGACTAGCCGTTTTCTGGTATGACAGTAAAAGTTGAAGAACATAAGAAGGTGAATCAACAGCCTTATCGGTCACCCTCCAGAGAGTCATTTAAGTACAAATAATGTTTTCTTTTAGGTTTTTTCCTCCCCCTTAAAAATCAAACCAAGACACAGGACTTACTACCATAAAAGTCTTAGAAGAATCTTCTAATGCTGTCATTGTCTCAGAGTTGCTTCTGTCATTAGCAGGTCCCAAAGCAGGTGTTCTAGAAAGTTTTCCTACTCGGATACATGTAATAGTTAAATCGGACACAGAAATTAAAGTATGGTTTAAGTGTTATGAGGTCCAGTTGTACAGGACACCTACGTTTCTTAAGTGGAGTAGAAACTGAAAGCAGCATATTTATTAAAAGAATCAGTCACTGCCACTGCTTCTTGTGTCAGCAAGAATCTATAACTGAAGAATCATTGCAATAGGCATAAATGCACTTTCTTCTCCTATTTCATCTCTGTAGATTTACAAAGGATTCCCTCCCCTCCTCCCCAGGAATTTAGACAACATTATTAGTTATGCCTTGTAATGAATAAGATTAATAAAACCTTTTTAACAGGAACTGATCAGCATACTTTTCCCATGTCTCTCCTGTCAACATTACCAAAATAAAAAGACCTCCAATTCTGGAACATACTCCTCTAACATATAACACGAGGTTGGTTGAGCTGTCACAAGTGTCAAAAAATACCCTGCAGTTACTTTTCCTATGTGATTATTCATCAGGAAGGCAAACAGACTTTCTCCTAAATTTAAAGACTTAATAGAATTCTCTGATCAGAAAAACATTTTTACCTTTTGCCTGTGAATAACTTTTCCCATTTGTTTTGCTGCACTTCTGTACTGGAAGAAGCAGAGATGCAGTTTGGCTTTTGGGCCCTCTATTTGGTAGACACTAAAAGAAAGGGAGTATCTGTGGTTTAGGTGACATATAACTGTTCATACAGCATCAACAAAATTTATTGACCATATGACATGAAAGTTACTGGAAGCTTTTTTCACCAACTCTACATTTTTGAGACTTGGTCAGCAGAAAGGCTTGTGTGATGTAGCCCAAGCTGCACTTTGGAACTCTTCGTCCATCTGCTCCCTCACTACCAACAACTACAGAGTGTTAATTTGGTGCAAGCAATCCAGATTAATAGTTACAGTTTCAAAACTTAATATAAGTGCTTTATACAGTTGTGAACTCCCTGCTTTTTGTGGTTGATCCTTAAGGGGAAGAAGGTCACAGGTTAGACTCCCACCAATGATTTTTTGCTTATAACTGCATAATTTTGAATTTCTAAGATGAGTTCCTCAACAAAAGGGATGTTGCACATTGTGAACATTCACATCTGGAGAGAATGGGACATTAACAAAATTCTCTCTGTCAGCACTACTGTAGTCCCCACATTAGTAAATTAAACAGCTAAATTGTAGCCATTAGAATCCAAGTATATGACACAAAACCCATGAGTATTCACACAGATATATGGAAAACACCAAGATTAATAACATACAGATTCTGCTCTTTTTAGAGCCATTGCAGAATTTTCTATTTTCCTCTTGCTTCCAGCAGCTTCTATTTTCTTCCAGGCTTCTAGACGGAACTTCTCCATAATTCTGACTTCTTCTTTTAGCTCCAAATTCTCATTTACTAAAGCTTCTATTTGATCTTTCAGGCGCCGATGGGTAGTTGACCATTTGGCCTCTTTTCGTTTTAAATCTTCCTGTAACTCTGCAATCTGTTGTTTTAAAGCCTTAGAAAAATGCATTTATAAATTAAAGAGTTTTCATTTTTTAATATATTAAAATATTTTTTTAATTTCTAATAGAAATACAAGCACACAAAAAAGGCACACGAATGACAAAAAAGTAAGGTTAACTTAGTAGTGCAGAGGGTGAAAGATAGGAGTTTTCTTCCTTGGAATAGGTTTACTTTAGGCTACCAACTTTATAAGCTCAACTTCTATCACAGGAATTGTTTTTATTGCTCTCTTGGCATCCTTTACGTTTCATAGATTGGCCAATACAAATACACTTGAGACAGAAACATGAAATCCTTAAGGCTACCCTTGACAGGGCCCTTCAAAAATCTTGGCACAGGAAAACAGGGAGGACACAGTCACACAAAACACGCATGTAAATCTGCACAGCCAGTTCAGTCTTTTGAAGTAAGGAAAATGTGTGGGGAAGGACAAGGGAATTCCCTGTGTGGTGTTTAATGTAACTTAATAATCCATACATCTCGTACATGATACATCCTGACAATGAAGGAACAAACAGATCTTGTTTCTTACATCTCTGATACCAGAAGATAAAAAATGTAACTCTGAAAATTGTAGATTACTACATCGACTGTACAACAGTTAGACAGAATAAAACTCCTGTGCAGTTCTAGTTTGCATTTTGATCCACTACCATGAATAAAAGCTTACAACTTAATATTTTAACTTTGGTAATCTTGTTTCAGAGTCGAAGATCATTCTATCAGAGTCATGAGCAGTTTTTAATATGGAAATGCAACAAAAAGATTTGCTTGTTAGGAGTTTTTGCCTTAAAACCATCAAACAACCTTGTGAAGACTGTAGTTTGCTTCCTCAATTAGAATGATTTAGATTGGAAAAAAACCTTTAAGATCATGGAATCTGACTGTAAACCCAGCACTCCCAGGTCCACCCCTAACCCAAGTCTGCTAACAGCTCCCATCTTGAAATCACTGGTAAACTTTCAACTAAGTTGCAACATAGTTGTTGACTGCCTTTAATTGAATTTCCATGTTCCTGCATGGACTAGAAAGAATAATATGTTCTTATACCTGAATTTCATCACGTTCCTTTTTATCTGGAATTGCTCTAGCTTCTGTGGCATATTTTTCAAAAACTTTACGCTCCTTCTGTAGTTTTTTCATTTCCTTTTTTTTATATTCTTCTATTTCAGCCAGTTCTTGGGCTTTCTGCTGCTCAAAGTCTGCAATTTCTTTCCTATAATTATGAAACAAAGTTGTTTTAGCCCAAATCTACTTCAAATCTGGATTTTAAGAAAAAAAATGAAGACTCAGTATTTTGTGGTCATTGATTCCAACCCAACATCTACCACCCCCAGGAAGACTTACCTATAAATGGTATTACTTATTTAAGGCTTAAGAATTGTGTCACACAGTGTTTGAAGTCCAACAATTTATTTTATATCTTCTAGTCACAAAAGTTATCCTGAATTTAGGAAAGGTTTGGCTAAAATCTTCTATTCCCCTAAAAGTACCAGGGAAAAGAATCTGCTAATGGCAGGAGATCACAAATCAAACACCAGTCAAAGACACAGTACTGTTTCCAAACAGAAGTGGCTGTGGTAGGAACAGGTGTGGCATGTTTAAGTCATCAGAGGCAATTATTCTACTCTGTATGTTGCTTATAAACGCCCCAGTACAACTTAAAAGATTCTCAGTTTGTACGAACATCTAATCCAAAGCAAAAGCATCAATCATGTTAGTGTGAAGATCAGTTCTGCAAGATCAATTTAGGACTGTGTTATCCCTCAGAACAAAAGTACACAAATTCTCCCAATTATAACTTTTAATGATATTCATATTAACCTAGCAGGAGTTCTTAATACTATAATTTCTGTGTAAGTTTCTTGACCAATCTCCACTCTAAACTGACACACATGAATTGTTTACCTGTGCTGTTGGTAACTAACTGGACATCATGATAGTCTGCAACATACTATGTAAGTGAATGCACCAAAATGTTTCATTTAAAAATTACCTGATATTTGCCAAGGCCTGCTCTCTTTCTTCACGCAGTTTACTTAGAGTTGTGTTTTCAGCTCGGAATCTCTCTATTTCAGCTTCCA
Organism: Lophotriccus pileatus; assembly: GCA_035583135.1. NCBI lineage: Eukaryota > Metazoa > Chordata > Aves > Passeriformes > Tyrannidae > Lophotriccus > Lophotriccus pileatus. Next base: position 100,874,094 of record JAWWES010000081.1, on the reverse strand, counting down.
ATTCAGCGAGTCTCTCTCTCAGTAGCTGGGATGGAACAGTGTTTCCTGCCAAAGCACAGCCAGATGCACGTTATCTAAGCAGCATCCATAAGACTGAAGAAAACAATTACCACATACCAGCTTAAAAATTGTAAAAAAAATAAAGTAGTATTTTAGAGACAGTAGTAATATTTTAAACTCTTCTACTATTCAAATAACACAGAAGTTAACGTTTTAAAGCATTCTGTACTATTTACTGAAGTACCTCAAATATTGCGTAGATCTATCATCCCTGTAGTACTTTTAAGTATTGAATACAGTGGTCATCTTCATAGAACTAAATATATATTTGGAACTGGAATGTGAAGGGCTTCCCATCAAACCAGAGAAATAAAATGAAGGCATAAGGGTATACAATGAATGTATATGGTAAACGTATATGTACATGTACGTACGATATGTATGTACCAGGTACATGTATACAGTATGAAGGCATATCAAATAGGAAAGTTTATGGTTATAAGCTTTTTCAAGTTTTACTTACAACAAAGTCTGCTCACACTCAACACTGATGTGAAATCTCTTGCAGAAACTGATAATAGGGGAGTTTTTTGTGGGCTTTTTTGCCATCACAGTTTGCTGTTCAGTCACTACTTAACAAGCACAGAGTTTTAATAGTCTGAGTATGCAACAGAAGGGCCTAAATATTGATGTTGCAGTGTAGGTGGTTGCCTTGTTCATCCTTAAATACTCTGAAATTCTGTAAAAAACCCCCTACCCCTCTTCCTGCAAACATCTAGCAGGCACCTTTAAACAACCCTACACAATCCATTCTCCAGAAAACAGTAAGTAGAAGTAGCAGCTTTCACATGAATCATAGAATATCCTGAATTGGAAGGGACCTGCAAGGATCACTGAGTCCAACTCCTGGTCCTGCACAGGAGAATTCAAAAAATCACATCACGTGCCTGAGAGTATTGTCCAAAGCTTTCTTGAACTCTGTCAGACTTGGTGCTGTGACCATTTCCATGCAGAGCCTGTTCCAGTGCCCCACGACCCTCCAGGTGAAGAACCTTTTCCCAGTAACCAACCTGAACCTCCCCTGACACAACTTCAGGCCATTCCCTAGGGTTCTGTCTGCCTGCCCCTCCTCTTCCCCTCAGGAGGAAGTTGTAGCTGCAGTGAGGTCTCCCCTCAGTCTCCCCCAGGCTGAACAGTCCAAGTGCCCTCAGTCACTCCTCATACGGCTTCTCCTCAAGGCCCTTCACCATCTTCGTTGCCCTTCTTTGGACACTCTAATGACTTAAAATCCTTCTTGTGTTGTGGCACCCAAACCTGCACACAATATTCAAGGTGAGGCCCCCCCAGTGCACAGCAGAGGGGGACAATCCCCTCCTTCAACTGGCTGGCAATGCTTTGCCTGATGCCCCCCAGGACACAGTTGGCCCTCCTGGCTGTCAGGGCACTGCTGACTCAAATTCAACTCGCCTTCAATCAGGACCCCCAGGTGCCCTTTTTGTGGCACTGCTCTCCAACATCTCGTTCCCCAGACTGTACATACATCCAGGGTTGACCTTTCCCAGATGCAGAATCTGAAGTAAAATTAAAGTTGACAGAATCATATTTTGAAGAATATTTTTTAGAATACAAAGACAGGCAAAATACAAAATTCCCGTGGTTTCAAGTCTAACCGATACAATAAGATGATAGCTTATTTTCAAACACAGCTTTGTAACAAGAGCAACAAGATTCATATGTTTTTGGAATTCTGCTGAGCCACAGGATGAGAAAATTAATAATCAAATAAAATCCTAATCTGCCTCTCATTCAAATACTCTGTTACAAGGGGGGCTGGGTTACAGCTCTGTGAAATCAGTGAGCTTGATAGTTTAAATATTTGCTATGCTAGATGTTAGAGAAAGCACTGGAAAGCTTTAGGATTCACTGTATACAACTTGCCTAGCATTTGCAAGATAATCAGAAACAGAAGTGTATAGATGGAGTTGGGGGTTAAATGTTGTCTGATATATATCCCTCTCTGTGATCAGAAGCCACCAGGCATGGAGAGAAGGAAATAAGCAGGCAGCAAACAGTGCAGGGTCTCCAGGAAGGAACTAGAAGATGAGAGATTTGGGGCAAGGGTGAACTGTGCAGTGAACTGTGCACAAAAATACTATTTCCCATTGCTGTTCTCTTCCTTTGCCTGGAATGTGTATACATTTTATTTAAAAGGAATATAAATAATGGTACATGACTGCTTCGTAACAATTCAGAACAATTCTTAATGAAGAGGAATAAATGTTTTTTCCTTGTCAATGCAAGCTACCATCCCCTTTTTTACATTTGGGAAGAGCTGAGCAAGTGTTTATACTGACAGAACGATCGCAGTGTGAAAAGGTGGATCTTCATCCTACAGTGCCCGGGAGAATTTGCTTCCTTCATCTTCCCCATTCCTATAAGTGTGACTAATTGTGGTGAAGCACGCTCAGGACTCACCAACTTAAATGAAGTATAACAGCCCACAAGAGTAAAATGTCCTGTCTCTCTCTCTGTAAACAAGGATTAAGTGCTAGTTTTAACTACAAGATGACTTTATTGCTCCCATTTGTTTTATGGATTCTTTACTATCCATTACTTAATTAAACTCAAAGCTCAAGCCTAACTTTATCATTACTGAGCCTGTGAGCAATCATTAGGTGTCACTGAGCCAGCTCTTCATCTGGTTTGACAAACTTTTACTTTGGAGATAGGATAAGAATAGCTTATTGGATCTGGCTTGGCTATCCTGAAATCAATGTGTGGTATCAAATCCTGAACAGTATACTTCTGTACTACATATGGAAGATAAAATATGGGGTCAGTAGGCTTTGCTGTTGCATTTCATCAGAATTATAAACATACACCAGACCAAAACCAGTCACACACAGTTGAATCAGTCTCCTTGTGCCCATGGAAATACCCTGCTTCCTTGCAAAAATCTTTCCACAAAAAGCTTTCTAAATGATATCATCATATTTCTCCTTACTGGCACTCTTTAACACTTTCTCCTTTTTTTTTTTTTATTCCACCCTGAAAACAATTTCAGCTCATTCAGTGAAGCTGCTATAACTGTTGCTCAGTGCTTTTAGATTCATGCTTCTGTCCCAGCTTTTTCCATCTAGTAAGCCAGGATCTGAGATCCCTCCTGTGTTTAATTTAGTCAGTGTTTCAGATTAGCTCACCACTACCCATGTGTGTGAACAAAAGAAACTGAGCATGAGCTTTGTGATTGCTACTTACTTAACACGACTGATTTTCAACTTTTCTGTAGGAACAACAGAATCAGCTTAATGAAAACTTTTTATTGGTCTAACCTTCTGTAAAGTCACTGAGAAAAAAAGAAAGAGCAAATGAGACAGAATGGATTGAAGGTGAAAAAGGTGTCAGGAACGGAGGTTTTCTGCTGTGAGAGTTCCCAGGTAACAGGCCGCCTGGGCTTCTTGAACTATTTCTGAGACAGACAGGCAAATTGCTGAGTCAGTGCTCATTTAGTGTCCTTCAAGAATTAATTAAAAGCAGTGAAGAATATGCTTTGCTTCCTCAGTAGGATTTTTTTTTTCCTGAAACTGTTTTGAGCGGCTTTGGCTGGAGGAAATGGGAGACAACTGCCATTATGACATAAAGGCAAGACCACTTCCTGCAGGACAAAAGTCACAGGTATATGGGTCAAAACAGCAGTTGGAGGTCTTTCAAACACATGAGCTTTTAATAGGCAGACAGAATAATTGAAGACGGTTTGTACCAGACCACCTGGAAGCAAGCTTCAGATGTTTACCAATAAGGATAAAGCACCTCTGCCTAACCTTTCTCATTACAGGAATTTTACACAGCTTGATTTAATCCAGGTTGAGATAACAAGCCTCATAGATGAAGTTCTCAGGAGACTTTGTTCCGCTGATTTTCCAAATAAGCTTTATACTTTAATATTGTTGTAAATGCACATTAATTACCAGGGAACCTTAGACATATTTGGTAAAGCTGGTTGCCACAGCAGTTGTTGCTGTGCTACGTGGTCTGTTTTGCATTTAGCTTTTTGGTATGGTAGTATTACAAAGTAAGCATACTCACTGTGGGGAGAAAAGCAGCAACCCACCAATCCTCTTTCTTCCTAATATGGTGAAATAAAAAGCCTTGGTTCGAGCCAGCTGAAGTGCTGATGGAGTCGCAGCCCAAGGAGCAGTGTCATGTGGCTCCTGAAGAGCACAAGGGTCATGGTCAAGATTCACACTGGAAGGGCAGGAAAAGTTTAAATTCTCTGACCATGACTAAATTATGGAATCCCATGATGTCATCAGAGGTGCCCTCTTCTCCTCCTAGCACATGTTTGATTTCAGGCTGGTAAGAGTGTTCGCTACTGCAATTGCTGGCTTGGGAGCTCTGGGCTGTGCTATATAGCACATGTAGGAATTTATTTTTCACACCGGTTTACAGCAGGTAGAGACATGAATTGCTCAGTGGGCAGCAGTGTGGGGGTTTCAGGCAGAGCCCAGAGCTCAGGCAGAGGCTGGTGAGGGACAGGCTGCAGCGAGAGGATAGGCACCATGCCGGGATGTCTCCTCTGCTCTCACAGTGTCCAGAAAACAGGGCCCCTAAACGCCATTAGACTGCCAGGAAGTTTTGCCTTTTTCCTTGTTTGTGTTCACTATCACCTTTTAAACAAAAGAGCTCAGCTTTTCACAGCAACAGGCAATTGGCCAGTGGTAGCTGTTTCCCCCATCCCCCTGCCAGCTCCCAGCTGAAGAGATGGGGTTTTCGGGCTGCTTCTCAGGGGTTGTGCTTCTGCTGGTTAAAACCTCTGCTTGGGGACGCTTGGTACACTATTAACTCATGATAGTTAGGTCCCATGAGACATGCTTTTTTTTCTTACTTGCTGATGCAGGGAAAAGAGAGAGTTGAATCCATAAAAGAAAGGGAAACCCATAAGAAACCAGAGGCTGACACATCCAGAATACGTGATCCCAGTGATTATAATTTATCAGATACCCCAGTCATCTGAGGCTTTGCAAACAAAAGCCAACTGAAACACATCTCCCCAGAGGAAAAGCTACGTGGAAAACACTCAAATAGTTTTAACCACAGTTGTGTCGCAGATTCCTCTTAGATTTGGTGACTGTGGCTTGTTCTAATTAAAACAGTAACAGTTTCAGCACTGTGTTTTAAAGTAAACCATCATTTTGTGTTTATAAGGGGGAAAAAGGAGAAAAACACTGAAGATAGCACTTCTCTCTCTGCCTGGAGTACGTGTCTCCACAGCTCCATAGCACATTTTCTCCTGCTGCAGTGTTGTCGCCCATCACAAAGCTTTGCTCCTCAGAGGCTCTCCAAGAACACATGGGCAGTTTGGGCCGCTGAATCATCCATATTACACTTGCATATGTTGGAAAAGAGGCAAAAGCCTGAGCTTTAAGTTTTATAAAGCCTGATCATGTCCAAGGATTTGATGTGTTCCATTGTTTCTATCACAGATTCCCAACCTGGGACTCAGACCTAGTCCAGAAGGAACCACCCAGATAGAACAAGAAGGCTCTGGGAGCCCCAAGAAAGCAGCTAGCCCTTCAGTGGTGAGGAAGGATGAAGCAGAGGCAGCAGCACAGAGAGGGAAAAGCATGCTTAGTCAGCTTTATTAAATAACATATTCTTTATACATCCATTACCAAAACTTTGACACAGAGGGAAATACTGAAAAGGAAATATCTTTTTTTTTTTTTTTTAGTGGAGTAAAAGTGTTGCCTGTGCTTTTAAACAAAGGTGTGTTGGCAGAAACATGCCATACAGAAAAGGAAGAGAAAGGGAAACTGTGTTTGAATTAATTCAGATAAGTGAAGGCCAGAAGACCTTATGACAGAACTTTCCATTAATTCTTGTAGTCTAGCTCTCTGCCGTAATCGCATTACCTCCTAACTCCTTTGTACAAATATTGTTGTGGTTATTATTACTGATTACTGTATCTACTACAATTAATACTTACAAAAGCTGTTTACAGTATTGCAGCTGTAATAATGGAAAAGAGCAAAGTCAGATGAGACTTTCATGGTGGGTGTTGTATAAAATTTTGAATGAACTTATATAACTGTCTTCAGCTGCAAGTACTTACAGTGGGAAAAGACCAGAACAAAAGAGTAAGGAACAAACTTTGTTTTAATTCAATCACTGTATTGAATCTTAGCTTGAAACTTGATTTTTAGTGAATCATAATTTTTTGAACCTGTGATCAAACCCTTCTGTCTGACCTAGAATATACTATTTCAGTTCAAAGACAAATTTTATTAAATTTTTTTCTATTTTAGCTTAATTTAGGAAAGACAAACAAATCTTTTTAAAAGGATTTTCAAATAAAAGGTAATGGTTCCTCTGAATTAAAGTATTTCAAGTTTTGAATTGTTTTCTGGAGCCAGTATAAGTTTGTAAAATATTTCAGGATTCCCAAGTCTCATTATTTTTCCCCAGAGAAGTTTTCATTGAAAAATTTCAGCTAGTCAGCAAAACAAGAAGGAATAGAAAGAGAAACTGAGGTACAAAAAGGTTAACATAGTTTTCCAGTGTCTCATTAGGTGGATATCAGTATTAGAAATAGAAATTTCATCTCCTGCACCCCTCTCCAGAGTGAGAAACACTAAAGAACATTAAATACATAAATTATTCGATGCAAAATAAATGTCCAGCCATACTTCTTATGAGCAGCAGAGGTCATGACAATTACCAGAACTGTGTACTTGATCTCTGAAATCTTGTTCCCTTCTCCCTGGTATAGTCATGGGTGAAGCCCTAGTTGCCTGCTCTGTCTGTATGGCACAGGATAGCATGATAGAAATGTAATTTTATTTGTATCACTGTCTCTTCAGAAAGTCCCTCCCTCGTTGTCGAAGAATTAACAGGATGCTTTCCAACGAGTCAGCACCTCCTCCTACATTCAGTCGCTCCAACTCGCAGGCCTCCATGGACAGCACTTCCATGGAGGACTTTTGGTGTGAAGTGGAGAACATCAAGGAGAGCAGAAAAGATGGATCTGAAGAAGCCACGCTCTTGGAGTTCAAACCTGCTGATGGTGAGCACACAAACACCACTTCTTCCTTATGCCTTGGCTTTGACTCCTCACTAAAGAGTTGTGCCCTGATCTCCTTTCTCGTGTCATTCGGTATGAGCAGAAGTATTAGGCTGGGTCACTGTAGTTCCACTTCTGAATATCACAGTCAGTCACTGGAAAGAAGCAATAATTCAGTCTGGTTTATAACTGGAGCTGGTAATCAACTTCTGAAGTAATTTTTTTTTTTTGCATTGACTTTGTTTGTGCTTCAGGAGAACAGATACGGTGTAATTCGGAAAAGAGAGGCACTCAATCTCCAGCATTAAATAGACTAAACCAAAACATTAAAAGTAAAACAATTTATATTGTTAAATTTGTTCTGTTAATAATTCATTTAGTATGCTGGAATTTTAAATTTTCTGGCTTTTGATAGGATATAATGCAGAAGTTATTAAAGTCATGACAAATTTTTTGCTTAGATATTGTTTAGTGCTATCAGGAATTTGATAACTGCTGGTTTCTATGAGATTACACAATTTAGATATAATTCAAAAAGAGTTTAGAGTTTAGTTCAGGGGTAGGTCTGAATATATGGATGCCTACATTGTTCAGCCTCCCCACTTGACCAAATTCATTCATCACTTATACAACATGTCCTGAAGGTATTACTACTTCATTCTGTTATCTTAACATTTTCATCTCTCTTGTTCTGTACTGTATTTGGAAAAACACGTAATAGTCTGCGCTTGCTTGTTGCAATGCAGCTTTGTGTTAGATTTGATAACATGTAGAACAACAGTTCACATTTTTTTCCGGTTCTTACCCTATTTACAAATGCATTATATTGTGCAACACAGAATACCAGGTGTTACTACAGGATGAAAAGAAATTTCTTCTGAGGTCAAGGCCCACTGATAACTCTTCCTGGAGAACATCTTGTGGCTCATGGCTACTAGTCTGGTAATTACTGATCTAGAGATAGATTTTGAAACATGAGATGATGGGTTGTTTTTACCTTGACGTGCAATGGGATGTCATTAGTTCTGCTCCCAGGAAGAATGGTAAAAAGGGGGTAAAAAATACTACTTTATTAATTAAACAAATATGTGATCAGTAATGGTAGGTAACCTACATAGAGGTATCTAACTCCAACTATGTACTGTTTCCATCGGAAACACCTCCCACTCACTAGTTCCCAGTAGGGCTCTCTTGGAAGCCAAGGGAAAAGACCAGCTCACCAGAAATCTTGGTCTGCTATGAGGTTTATGGTCGGTCAGCTTAAATCTAAACTGCACTCTTCTGTTCCTTATTGGGAAACTTCTTGTCCAGTCATACTCTTAACTTGGAGACCTCAGAAAGAGGTTATGAACCTACTGGTGTCTCTCCTTCATTAAGTTGTCAGCATGAACTGACAGGTGTCTCTGACTTGTCTGCACTGTCAGGGGAATGTCACAAATCTGTGAGTTACTGAGCTGTGTAAGTTAGTAGGGAAAGTCAATACAGGAGCTCATTTTCCAGAAAGTTTTCCATCAGTTTCATTACTGCTGAACTAAATCTTCACAACAGCCCAAACACTGCTGTAGTCCTATTTCGTCCCTTTGTCTGATTACACCTCATTACGATGCATTGATTTTTTTCTCCTCTGACCTGAATTAAAAATGAGACTGCAAGTCAAAATGCAGTGTATCTCCACACTTCATTTACCTTCATCTTGTTGTTTTAAACATATATATATATATATATATACATATATATAGTGTACACTCACACACAACCAGGCAATGTCTGTCCTAGTTATTAAGATAGGAATCTATTCAGTTTGCGATTATAAATCTTGGAAGTTCTATTAAGGTCCTAATAGGATAATTCTCCTTGCCAAATCAACATGAAAACCCTTGGGGCAAAATAAAACCAAATATTCATCGCCCGTTTGAGATGTCTTTGAGAGGAAGAGATGCGGGATCCTTAAAAAGGAGGCCAAAGGGTGCTAGCAGCCAGGCACCACTGATACTGTCGAAACCACAATGTGGTTTGCCAAACAACATGTGTAAGGGGCAAACCACAGCACACTTATTCTGCTGATGTTAGTAAATAAAATCAAAAAAGAACAGAAGATTATAACAAGCGAGATGAGGGGTGAAAATATAGGGGAGGAGGAAGACATGGGGTATTTAAGATGTCTGTGATGTGCTGAGATGCTTTATAACTTCATGTTTCAAGGCTGGGATGCTATGCATTGTTTAAGGTTATATCATCTGTGAGTTATTTCAGTTTATATCTGAAATTCAAAGCGAGGCACACCTCTTTCCTAGCAATCTTTATGAGAAAAAGATAATCACCCTCTCAATTATCTGTTTGTCTTCTGGTGGAGCGGAATCACAGTATCAAGACCCTGCTGTATAAGTAGCTAACATTATCAAAATAAGATTTTGTAAAACAACATGGGGTTTTTCTTAACCTACATTTAAAACCTATGTGTCATAAAATTTTGAGGGTTTTTTAGTGCATAAATTTCTTCTCTTTGATAGTTTTACTCCTCTGATTGCTGTTGCTATTTCTTAGTCTATTGTTTGTGAGTCGTTGGAACAGGAAGAGGCCAAAAGCCAGAGAAAACAAATGGTAAGCAGGCAGAATTTCATGTCTGCCTTACTATTTTTCATAGCATCATGAAAAACAAGTTTGATTAAAAACTCAGTACTTGGAAAGAATATGTCAAGACAAAAGCTAAAATTAATATAATTTTAAGAATGAAAGATGAACAGATGTGGCTCCAACAGCAGCACATGAGAATGAGAAGAGACCTTCTTAGAAAGAAGAGTGAGGAGGGAAGTTCAAAACTTACAAAGACGGGAAGGGAACACTCTGTCATCCTTTCTGTGGATACAGAAAGGATAAGAGAGGAGAAGCTGTTTCACGGGATACAAAGATGGTCACACCCCTGGCTAACACAGAGCAAGGGTTTTAGAAGCAGCTATTTTTGTAGAGCTTTGTAAAGAGGCAGGGCAGTTAACAATGAAGTCAGTGATGGCACATGCATAAGATGCTTTTGCTTGTCCCTGCAGCCTAGTCCTGTAATTTTCTCTTTTGTGTATCTAGCTGCCAAAGTGCACAAACTGGTGTCCATCAATCAGTCTGCATTCTGATGTCAACAAGAGGCAATAAAGGGAGAGTGGAAATACCAACCTGCCATTAAGACCAGCACTGAACATAAGAACAATAAGCGCATTGACTAGTTGTTTTATAGAACATGCTGCAAATTAATCCATTTCCTGTTTGACATGTTTATTTGTGGTACCTCTTCTTCAGTCAGAGTGAAATCAGTGTTCTGTCTGAAGCAGTATACTGCTGAGCTAGGACTGTTCCCAAAACTGAAACGAAGGGTCTCAAAATCTGCTATGTGATGAGAGATTTTAGAAGACTGTGACCTTTCACTTTAAAAAGCAGACAAATAAAAAGCAATGACAACAAAATTTAAAATCACTAAATGATTCAGAGAAGGGAGATTGGGAGCTTCTCCTAGTCCAATAATGACAAGGCATATTAATTTAATGTAACAGATGCTGAAAAACTCCGTTGGCTTTGCCTGGACTGTTTTTGGTAGCGGGGTGACTGCAGGTGTGGCTCTGTGAAAAGATGTCAGAAGCTTCCCCCATGTCCAATAGAGCCAGGATAGAAAGCAATTTTTCACACAGTGCCTAATCACACTATGGAACCAGTTGCAGAAACAAGATTCAAGAAGATATTAGTCACTAATTAAGATACCAAGAAATGCTGGGGTGTACAGTGCCAGTGCATCTTTAATTGTTAGAAATTAGGATGATACCTAACATGCAAGGATGGCTATTTCTGCATATTCCACCCCTACCTGACCTCTTTGATACCTACCCCTTCCTGAACCTTGCTCTTTAGTAAGCAGCTCTGGTTCTTAATCATCTTGTTCAAAACAAGCTACTAGGCTAGGTGGACATCACCCTTCTCTCAGTGTGGCTTCTTCTTAGGTGTCTGACTACCAGCTGGTCCTCTGGCATCTCAAATTCCATTATTAGTGTTCAAATACATTATTCTGTTGTTTACACATCTTCAGTCTTTTTGTTTCTTTGAATTTGAATACCAATTTGAATTCCATCAGCCAAATGTGTTTATCCAGTAGAGCATGCTAAAAATGGTAAGCATGGCATAAATGGTAACTGAGGATATTTATGCTCTTGAATAAGGGGGTTAGCTTTTAAGGACCTTGCTGTGTCAGGCTCTCTACTCTTTGCCTTTTTCACACACCTATGCTGATACACAGGTTAGAAACGCCTCTTCTGTTCTTCTGGTAAGCTTCTGTGCAGACACTGACAAACTGCAAGTTGAGAGCATGTTGACAAAACCATCTTAACTTGCATTTGTGGGCCTAAGAAAGGTTGGAATTGGAGTCTTGTCAAGGCAAAGGCTATGGCAGCAATCCGTCATTCCAAGTCCTTCCTTCAGCCCCCTCGCCCTCCCTTGCCAGGCCTGGTAACACACTCCTTTCCTCCACAGAAGGGGAGCTGGAGGCAGAATGGCTGCAAGATGTAGGTTTATCTACGTTGATCTCTGGAACTGAAGAGGAGGATGGCCAAGCTCTGCTGTCCACTCTGACCAGAACTCAAGCTGCTGCCGTACAGAAGAGGTACAACACCTACACTCAGACCCTGAGGAAGAAGAACAAGCACACAGTCCGGGATGTGCGAGACATCTTTGGCACCAATGACTCTCCTGTAAGTATCCCAGTGAATGCCTTTGATCTTAATTTTTATGCGATTTTCAAGTAGCTCACCAAAGTTTCTGCCAGACAGGAACCGCTTTCTGCTGACAGTGTACAGACAGCCAGTGGCAGTTCCTGACCCTAAGACCAGATTTTAATACTGTATATACTACATTTTGAGAAGAAAGAAAGACACCAAACACAGTAGATGGTGCACAGTTTTGCAACTAACCTGTAATATAACATTGTACGTTACCAATCTTCTTCCTGCAGTCTCCTACCAAGACTAACATTTCCTTCCTTTATTTTTTGGAAATTGGTGAGTTACTCTTGGCAGCTATTCAAATTTTTGATGGCTTCTGGGACACTTGCTATTTACTCAGTATCCCAGTGGTGAAGTAAAACTTCTCTAATGAAGCAACTGGGGTTCAAATATGCATAAGCAATTAAACACCTGCCAGCATGATTACAAGTGGTACACTGGCAGTTACATTTCACTTAGGTAGCAAATGAAAATCTATTAACTGTTCATTTGCTTCATGGCTTCAGAAATGAACATTACCTTTGGTGGTATCTTCCGCTTTTCCCTGAGGATATCTCTAAATGAACCAATTCCTAGCACTACGTGTTTTGACTCTGGTGAATGCAGTCAACTGTGTGAGTTTAGTCTGATGCTCAAAGCAACACGAATATTTTTACCTTTGTTACTCATGATATCTTAAATGGGAGTCACCAATAAGCTCACAATCTCACCTTTGAAATTAATATTAACGTTTTTGCCATCACAAAACTCCAAGAAACTCTTTTTCATTATGATTTTTCTTTGTCCTTTTCTGTTTGTCCTATCTTCTCCTCAAAGCTTGGCATCCTGGATTATTTAAAACAAACAAACAAAAAGAGGAAACGAAATTGTAGCTGCATAAAATTGAAAAGATATAATGGCCAGAAAGTTAACTTATTTGTCTCCAAGTTTAAGTATCTGGATTCTTTTGAATCTCTTGTGAATATCCCACAAATACATCCAGAAGTATCCGGTAGTTTCCTGTCGTCAGACTTTCTTTCATGAGAAATAATCAGGCATGTTTGCATGAACGTTTAAAAGCAGATGGTTCTTCTAATTAGATTAACACACTTCTGATTCAAGTCTTTGTAAACCTTAATGTGTTTAAAAAACCTTAAGCTTCCTAATAACATTCAATCATAAAAATTAATGTTGTGCCTGTTCTCTCAGGTGGACACATTATTGATGTGCTTATTTTTGACCTGCTTATTTTCTACTTTCTGACTTTCTAAAGTTTCTCACTTGCTAGAGGAATTTGTATCTTCAGAGCCAATTGCCCTTCAAATCACCTTTTTACCTCCTCTGAAATTCATTTCACTTACTAGCTCTGCATTTTTAAAGTTCAAAAGATAAAATCAAATAAATAATTAAGGCTTCGAATTTTTCTTCCCACAAAAATATGCAGTTCTGCAGGTGCTTACCTAAATGTTAAACACAGATACACAAATACAACTGCAGAGCACACCGTCACTTCTCTCCAACAGACTGTGACACAGATTGTATTTCTAAAAGCCTGCAAGGTTCCCAGCACTCTTTTGGTTTTCCTGTTGACCATTGCTCCTATCTCTGCTGCTTATTATGGGATTTAGAAACCCGGTGCTAATTATCAGCTCTTCAGGGATAAACACACTTCAGAAGAGCTTGTGTTCCCGACCTGAGGGTTTCCCGAGCATCCTGAGGGTTTCCCGAGCATTCTTTGTTCGGGGGTATCAGCAGTCCTTTGCGCTCTGCTGCCTCTTGGGGCACGGCACTACAGCTGGTGGTGAATCTTGGTGTTGAATCATCTTAGGAAAGAGATCCGTGTTAAAAACAACCCAGCCAAAAGAAAAGAGCGACAGGGGACGGGAAGGGGCAAATCTTTCCAGCACAGCTGCTGAAGAGAGGCTGGTAAGGAGACTGCTTGAAATGACATGAAGTTTTGATTTCCCATCCTGCCTTTTTGTTGGGAAGGAAGTAATCGTGGTCCAAATAGCAAAACAGCTCTAATTGTTTCACATAACTCTGTAATCCTCCCCATTAGGAGGATGGATTTACACCGCCTTCGCGATGACCTAAGAATTGCAAGAGCCTGGAGGGATGGGTCACAGAATGGTTTACTCTCTTCTGTGACTAATGATGAGATAAAAGGTGATTAGCTCACTAAGGTCACCTGAGATTTAGGGGACCACTAAAGAGGCGTAAATAGTTGTCATCTGGAGTGGAGAAAAAGAAAGATAGATTTGCCCTAGTTTTTTGTCTCTGTTCTGGGGAAAAAAAAAAAAGCCTGCCTGCTAGAAGTTTTGCTACTAGAGCCTGGTGGCCAGCCTCTGCGGAGATCAGCATAGAGCAAAGGGTGTTTTTTCAGTCATCCTGCCTTGAGGTCCATCCCCGCAGGGCTGGAGTGTTCCCTCAACAGACAAAGTGGACTCAAATAAAAAGAAATGCAGCCATTCCTCTTTTTGTTTGGGTTTTTTCCTTCTGTTGCCTATCCTGTTGCCATGATCCTTGGGGGCAAAATGCCTCCCCTGTAGTATAACACCCTTGCAAGAGCCATGCCTTGGAGCATGGCTAGAGCAGCCTGTCCCAGCTGAGGTGCTTTTGCTCTGCTTCAGACAGGTCTACAGCCAGCAGCCTCGACTGACAGCCACAATACCGAGTTTTAAGTTGGATGGTTTATTAATCACTGTGGCCTAATTTTCCTTACTGCTGATACCCTGCTGCTTCCATCAGAAGTCATTGGCGTTTCTAGTGCTCAAAGCCTAGAAAAATCAGCAGAATACAAATGGACACACACACACATACACTGATTTTGTTATTGGAGGGAGGAGGTGAAGCATCATGCTTAACAGCCCAGCTCTGCGCCTTGCTTAAGAGTTTTTAGAAGCATTTTACTTCAGCAATGCAGGAGAAAATCATGTCCTAATTAAAGAGGAGTCACAAACACAGAGCTATTTGCATGAAAAGGTGTTTGTAATGACAGTGCTTGGAGATATGAATATATTCAGAGCATTGGCAAGTTATATTCTGACCAGAACTATATGGTTATCCTCCTCTATCTTTATTTCCCGTAGCTGCACGGCTGACAATAGAATTTGGTTGCTTTGGTGCTCAAGTGATTTGGTTTTACATCTTCTACAATGAGGGTAGCTACTAAAGAACTATCTACCTCCTGTCTCCTCCTTGCTCTTCTGATTTCCTCTCCCCATTGGAAATTTCTGTGTACATTGTGGCAGTAAACAGTGGGCTCATTTTTAATATGTCTAATGAATCACTTTCAGTCAGAAATCAGGGTATGAGAAGCTTCAGCTTCACTGGAGCCCCAGCCAAATGAATAAAGCTGTCCCAGTTTAGTTAGGGAAACAATCTGACTCTAGGTCTTTCACATTCATTAAGATCTTCCACAGTTTTTTATTTTTCTTTTATGCTACAGAAATAACCTGGATATTTAAAATTCATGTATTAAAAAGGTTTTATTCCCAGTCTTCCCTTTCTTTTTATCATATTATCCTAAGATTAAAAAAAAAGTAAAATGGGGGGGAAGAAATATTCACAGAAGGGACATAGTATTTGGCTTCTTTATACACTCTCACTGTGGAGGCTGGGAAGAGACTGAGAATATGACAATTTAGCTATCCCTGATACTGTACACAGTCCACATTATTCTATAATTGCCAGAAGCTAGAGCAGCCCACAGGCTGTTGCAAGCCCTGATGGGTGCAAAGCTTTCTGCTGGCTCTGCTGTGCTTTATGGAAGCGAGTTACTGCAGGTGCTTCACTATTGACTTCACCCTTGTAACAAGGCTGGAAGTATTTTTTTCCTTAATAAAGTTGACTCACTGTAAATTTATTCTGAAAAATGTTGTCTGGGTCAGACATTCTGAGCACTGAAAGTAGATGAGTCAGTTGCTAATGTTTATCATTCATTTCTCCATCTGGATCTTAAGCAGAAGCATAACTACTTTTATGGTTGATTTTGCCAGACTGCTGAGACAGGTTTAACCATCCCCTCCACTTCCATACTCCCACCTGAAATTTATAGTGGTTTTAATGTCCTGAAGCTTCTTGCATAACTATTGTGGGATTTTATTACAAAAGCATCCTATAGTTCTCCTTTTTAAAACAAATCAACGGTCCTTATAGTCTTCTGGCAAAGGAAGTCCATGTGACTCAAATCCTGTTTGCTCTCAAGTTCACAGGCCATTGAATGGACTCTCTCAGGAGAGATTTTATTCATGTTACATTTGACTTTGTTACCCAAATAGCTTAGAGGATAAGGCAGAATAAAACAACTGCAGCATTATTTCAGGTTTCCAATTGGAAGATCTGCTTGTCTTTTAAATATATGACATTTTTCAGCAGCCTGAATGCTGCTCCTGTGCATTGCCTACAAATGGGGAAGACAAAATTTCTGCCCTGAGGCATTGCTGCTTGTTGATAAACAGCTGATTTAGCAATTTAAAAAGCAATTTAAAGAGCGGGTATTGAGGGCTCATGGGGTCTCTCAGCTGCAGGTTCATCTGGAAAACTGGAGCTGCTCCATCAGACTCAGAGAGGGTGAGGTAGCAGGTTTGAGAAAGGCAGAGGGTCCAAGGACTCCCACAAGGATGCAAAGGACAGCAGAAAAAAAATACAAGACAGGTTTGGAACATTGTAGTCATTTTCACACAGTAATCTTCAGACTATTTTTTTAATTCCTGACCTTGTTTATAATGTTTGTTGTTTTGGTTTTTTAACCCAAGAACACGTAGATGAGCTGCTACTGCCTCGTGTACACAGAAACACTCAGATTTGTCTTTATGAGTCACAGAACTGCTGAGAACAAGGCCAAAATTCCCCTGCCAATAAGAGGTGACACTGCTCTGGGCTACTAAGCCCTTTCTCTGCAGTGCAGGATGACTTCTGGAGTGGAAAGAAATTAATTTGACCATAGAAAATTTCTGTGTTCCCTCATACAGTTTTTTGCAGTCCACTGATAAAAGTGTTGGTATATGGGAGTGTTAGTATATGGGAGGACATCTGCCCACTTGCTGGTGCACGAATTGCAAGAGACACTAAAGGAGCCTGATTTCTGAGAGGTGCCTGAGAACAGCAGATATTCAACATGTGTCAAACAGTCTTCAAAAAGATTTGTGGCCGAAATGATTAAAAGCAGGATGAATTACAGTTCCACGAGGACTTTTTGCTTAGTATAGTTCTGTACAGCAATTTACTTAGCTAATTTCAGTCATTATATAGGACAGGACTCATTAGGTACGGCAGACTGTAATATTACTGACCTCAACATGATCCAAATATGTGCAGGCTGGGCAAGATTAATTCTCTGTCTTGGCTGTGAAAAATATGCTCTAGAGAGTCACAACAGGCTGTTCTATCTTTTCAAAAGAGTGTAAGCTCAGAATGATACACTGTTGCTTGAACTGTAGTAGTTTCTGTCCATCGACTTTTACCTTCAGTGCAGTCTGATCATTTTGCCTTGCTTATCAGCTCACGTTTGAGACAGTTCCAGTGCCACCAGTTCCTTCTAATGGTATCCAGCTCCCTGGGCAGAAGCCAGTTTGGAAAGCAGTTACCTGTGAGTATGACATGTAACCAGTGTTCGCTTTCTCCTGGAAAAATGATAGACAGAAATACCCTTTTGTGGTTCAAGGGTTAGTCCCCTCCTTCATGTTGGGGCAGTGCTGCATATATTTCCTTAAAATCATTGTCGGCTTTTTGTCATGCAGGACCCAAAGTTTCCTATCAATGACCGGTGTTGTACAGACACAGACTGCTGCCCTCCAGGCATCAGCATCTAAAAAATACTGATCATTGCAAGACTGGGATTGTAAAAAATAATCATTAAACAATATTTTGCAGAATTTGTTCAAAATATGTCATCAGCATATTTTCTTTTTGCATATCATGACAAGAAAGATGCATAATTCCTCCACATTTCTCTGGTACTGCAGAAACTCTAGCTGTACTAGAGTTAGCTCTACTCAGTATCTGGATAATTGTCAGCAGCCTTCCATAAGAAAATTCATCTTTTATTTTGAAAGCTTTTCCCATTAGCATTGTTCAGGGCTTAACTAAATGGATATTAATACCCAAGTCACTAAACTAGTCCCTTGGATGTTTACCTCTGGATATAGTGCCACAGGCATTTTCCTTGGTAGAATAAGCTGCTCTCCTGATACTTCTGCTCTTCAAGCAGTTGTACTGGAACAGATGGGGAATCAGATGCCCAGGGCTACCATAGACAGTCTGTGGTCCTGGGTGCAAGGGTGAAAAGAGAGATGGAAAACATCTTAAATGGCTTGGCTATTGGATAAAATCTAAATCCACAGTTCAGAAACCAGAAGCCAGTCAATAACACACTTAGCTTTTTTCATATCAGACTTGCAAAATGAAGGGTGTTGCAAAAAAATATTTAAGTCCCTGTATCTGCAAATGCAGTGATTCAAAAAACATGGGTCATGCACAGGTTTATAAAATACGTAATGATTTTTAATTCACTTTCTGATTTCCATGGCTTTTGAATACATTTGAGTCATGTTAGTAAATTCTTCCCTGTAGTCCTGGGGGATGAAATTTTGCTTC
Source organism: Lophotriccus pileatus (assembly GCA_035583135.1). NCBI lineage: Eukaryota > Metazoa > Chordata > Aves > Passeriformes > Tyrannidae > Lophotriccus > Lophotriccus pileatus. The sequence continues at coordinate 100,855,704 of JAWWES010000081.1, read as the reverse complement.
ACTTTCAGTTAAATTTATGATTATACTCCAATTGAGTAAGTCTAGGAGCTGGACCTTAAGGGGAAACTAAAAATGGACCTGAGATATGAGAGATCTGTCATGAAAGTTGGCAATACTGGAACTCACATGTGTTATCGCACTTTGGATTCCATGACAATAGTGTATTACTGAACTTGATTGTACTGATTTCAAAAATTTCCCTCTGGCATCCACTAATTTCAGGAGACAACTAAAAATTTCCCTCTGGCATCCACTAATTTCAGGAGATAACTAAAGAGCAATAAGTCAGTTCACAATATCTACCATAAATGCCAGTAGATATAGTGTTTTTCAAACTGGAATATTGTACATTGTGTCCTGTTATGGTGCTATACAACTAAATTAGCAACTGTGAGAAATGTGTGTATGTGACCACATAAAATATATGCACAATGTCTTAGGATTATAAATAAGTCATCAGTAACCTGAGAAACTGTGACAACAGCATTTTTCTGTCAAGACCTTTTATTTTTAATTGTTCATTAGACAAGTGCCACCACAGTTTGCTGGCTTGGTTAGGCAAGGATAGAGTACAAAAACTGTGGAATTCCTGGTAAACAGGATGTTCCAGCTTGACTATCTTTCTCACAAAAAGCAACAAGTTAAATAATCTAAAATGAAAATAGGAATTTTATTTCTAAGGGGTTATTTCCTCCAGACAAAACAGGAACATGCTGTGGTTTGCACTGAAACTCCTCTTTGAAGCACTTCCTTTATTACTGTCTCAAGATTTTTGTCATCTTGGTTTAATCTTTTAATGTCTCTGTACTGCATGCAAGCATATATTCAGCATTCATATATAATTTCCCTTATTTTCAGCTAATAGCTGTCTAGACTACGGACTAGATAAAGGCAGCCCATCCATAACAGAAGAGCTCTCTTATGAGGTCTCTTTCTCAGAATCCATTACAGTCCTTCCAAAAACCCAAGAGTGGCCAAAAAATCAGAGGTTCAAAAAAGAAGACTCGGCTTTGCCTGTAAGTTTGTTCTTGACATATTTCCTTGATTGTTTTTTTTAACACAGCAATTTCCTGCTTTATATCCCAACATGTTGGAGTCTGTTAAGATACATGAGCTTTCCTTTTAGATACGTGCTTTGTACAGACTGCCTGCTGTGCCTGCCTACTTGCCTGTGATTGACTCCCAGAGAGGCACCAAGTTGATATGGATATCCAAGCCAGGTCTTTACTTGTACTCATCACAGATGAATATGTGTAACTCAGTCCAGAAATATTGTACCATCCACAATTTTTTCATACAGAAATAAATACCTCTTACTGCCATGAAAACTAACAATCATTTTCATTACTAGTCTGCTTTCCCACTTTATTGCCCACGGGTTATCTGCCTTTGTTAACACCTGGATTTAAAATTGCTCCGTAGATGAAGGGAGGAAAGCAAACCTTAGTCCTGTAGCAGTACTGTCTGTCTCCAATCAGCATTCAGTGCTATAGGAAGTACTATATGAATGGTTAAAGAAAAATTTACCATGTCATCCAACCAGACATACACTGAGAAGTTTTGTCATTATCTGGAATTATTTCATGAAGTCAAGGAAATCTGTCTTCTACTTCCATCATCCCTCACAACTTCCATCTCTAGAAACGTTAGTTTAGGGCTTCATATGCCACCTTTTTAGTGACATGTATGATGTCAACTGTAAATTATTTGGAAGCATTTCCTGAGTGTCATGATGTCCTGAGGTCCTGAACTAATCTGAAGCTGTTATAATCCACATAGGCGTTCATTTGTCCATCTCAGACTCTACCAAAGAAGAAGCTGAGATGCAGAAGTAACCTTCCTTGTTTAAAGATAAGACACCAAGTAGATTACACAACTTGTGTGAAATCCCTGGGTATTATTGTGTCTTTGGCTGTTTTGGGGTTTTTTGGAGGGGGGATAACTTGGTGTCCTGTGGAAAGTAAGGGTATTTCTGCATTCATCATGATTTTAGCCATTACTACAACACACACAGACACAAACTGTTCGCTGGAACAGTTCAGAGAATTTGCAGCTGACCAAGGAGGGAAACTGCTGACAAGGAGTGGAGAGAAGATGCCACACTGAATATCATGGATTTGTGGATTCATGATTGATCAGTTTCAGAAAAAGCCAGTCTTGTGCTGGAGTTGAACTACTCTGCATACAGGACATCATTTTGTGAGTTCATGAGTATGCAAGAAGTAAGAAAGGACATTACAGACAGAGATTTCTGAATAAAGTCAACAGTCATAGCTGTTGATGTTGGCATCCCCCTTACTTCATCTGCTGTCATGCATGGTATTTGTTTTTTTCCCGTAATGACTCAGACTGTAATGGGCCTCAGCAGAAAAATCACCTCTTGCTCTGTTACACTCAGCAACCAGCCATCTACACTCTGGAGCCCTGCCCCTCCTTCCCCATGGTGGGCCAATGGGGCTGGACTGAAGACTATGCAACATCATACTTTCTCCAGGGCAGGTCTGACAACATAACCAACTTCATGGATGGTGTATACAGAGCTGCACAAAGGGATATTGTATGTCATAAAATAGCATGTCCCCCACAGCTCCCAGAACTGCCACCTCAACAACCCTGGCTGTCTAGTGTTACATGCAGTTTCCCCAACGTGGGACCGTAGTCCATGTGACTTAGTCAAAGATATTACAGAGCTATGAGTCAGTAAGCATTTCAGGCCCATCTGAATACACTGCACCGTTCCACATAGAAACAACATCACAAAATATATCAGACATGGTCCCTAGCCAAAACATTAGCAATCAAATTTCACGATAGCACAGCCTTCTTTAGTGTTGCATGTTTTGACAGCACTGTTTGTAAGAAAAACCACTGGGAAATTGTAACACAAGACAGAAGAAAGAGGCCCAGCCTCAAACCCTGTGCTAACCACAGCATCACATCATAGTGACCCTAGCAGTCAAACAGCCACCATGGAAAATCATTCTAGCACCCTTTGTAATCAGTTTTGAGTGTCTGGCATGTTTTCATGGGCAAACATACCTTTTCACTTTCCCTCAGAAAATATATGTGTACTATCTGATTTTTTTCCTTATTTTCAAGGTGATTTATTGTGCTTTGACTGCTTTTGAACTTTTTGCATCACTGGAACCAAAATGCATAGATATTCTTTAATATTTCATATGTTTTGAGAAGACTATCCTGCATGCAACTTTTGTTACATTACTAAGTCTCAGCATAAAGGAATTGCGGAATTGCACCATTCTGGGGAAGGAATATTCTGGGCTAAAATGCTCCAGACAGCATGTTCATTAGTTATTCTGTTCTCTGCACTCTTTCTGCCCCAGTTATTATTAACCACTCTTGACCATGTGCAATATAATTTAGGAAGTCCTAAACTGCATGATCTAGGTGTCCTTTGTACTCTCTTGTTTTTGAAAACCAGTGTATGTTTAATTTTTTTTGTTTGTCTTTTTCCTAATCAGTTTGACTGGCTTCATTTAAAGATGGTTTAAACATACTGAGTCCAAGCTGGTTTAAAAAAAGGAAGGACTGGACTGAAATCTCCAGAAGCAAAACATTATTAAAGGCTGGGTTTCCACTCAGATCCCTAAAGGGAGGAGATAATTTGTAATACTATTTGTTTATACCTCTGACTAATATTTTTTTAAAGTACAATTAAATTAAAAAGACATCCAATATCAAGGATCTTTGAAAAGCATGTTTTTTACTGTAACTTGGTTATTATGTCTAACAATTATGTCAGAAACTGATGGGTGTTTGTTCTTTTTGACATTTGTACAAATGCGTCTGTGATGAGGCAGCATTCCTGGCTCTGGTCCATGACACTGCAGCTTCTAAAACATGTGGACATCCTCACATGCCCCCAGAATTCCTCAGTATCATTTAGTTCAAGTCTACTTGAATAAATTATTTCTGAGCTGCTGGGAGTCCTGTTTCTAAGCCTAAATGCTTCTTAAGTAATAAAAAATACCAGTAAATTGGCAGGTTGGCATCAGGACTAAGTAATCTTGCTTCTGGGTTTTTCCTCAGATCTTTAGTTTGAACTCTTCTGCTAGACCTCATAAATTAATAGCATTATGCAAAGCAGGCATGGATTTATTACACACACATGATTGATACACAACCATATCCATGGTGAAGTGTGTCAGCTACTTCAGTAGCATTCAAGACATTTTGCGGAAGACAGAAGCAGAGCAAAATGTTACACCCTGCTGAAACAGGGCAAAAGTTTAAAAGTAGTATGTAATTCATTTGTCCTAGCTGGAGTACAGGCACAGTACAGGCACATTTCCCAGTCCAACTGCAAGGGAACATGGGGAGCAAGAAGCTCACTTTTATGTTCAGGTGGATGCAAACGATGTCATCATACCGGGCCAATATATAGGGCTACAGTGCATCTTTTTTTTGTTATCCATCTACCCTAACCCGACTTCCTATCACTTACGGGCACCTCCTTCAAAACAAAAATTCACTCCCTGTAATTTTTGTGCAAATAAAGATGCGACCCATCTCTACTGTAGAAATTCATTGTTCGGAAAAGCCGGTTTGGACTGACAGAGGTTGGAGACCTCTCCCCTGAAGACATGAAGAAGATCCGCTACCTCTCCCTGATTGAGCTAACAGCCTTCTATGATGCGCTGGGGGTGGAACTGAAGAGGAACCGCGCAGAGAGAGTGCGGGGACGAGGTACTGTGCTGTGTGCTGTGGCATCCCCTTGGCAGCCACTTGCATGTCGATCAGCATTGCAAAGAAGGCGCATACGAGGTTGTGTTTACTCTTTTTCACATTTGTTGTTATTATTTTTAAGAGAATGGTCTTTTCGGAGTCCCTCTCACCGTCCTACTGGAAAATGACCAAAAGAAGGTTCCCGGAATAAAAGTTCCCCTCATCTTCCAAAAAGTGAGTATAACTCAGCCTGCTTGGCCAGTAAGATTTGCTTCTTCATCATTTGCATTGACACTCAAATGAGTCACCAGATAAGAGAAGATGAAGGCTTTACAGACTTGTGGGTGTGTCCAGGTTGTCTGACTGTGTTTTGTGGTTTGAAAACCTCTTGACAGGGAGACAAAATTTACTCCTTTTGTGTGTTTTATCTGTGGTGGGGACCTCATTTTATTTTTGTAACTATATGAAACCACACAGGAAACTTTAGGAAATTAATGTCTTTCTGTTTCCCTTCTTCATTAAACTAGAGAGCCATGAAAAGTTTCGTATGTACAGAGATGGCAGACATGAGTTTTCTCAGGAGCTTTAATTTCACGTTAATTGAAACTGTAGGTATTACTTAGCTACTGTTTCCAGAATAGAAGTGATATCTTCTCACAGAGGTTTGTATGACAAGACAATAACAATTATATGAGCCATTTGGCAGTACAATGACATCTGGTGGATGTCTTGTAGACAGGTACACAGCTACAAGTACATGTGCAATTACACAGATTCACACGGACTCAAAACTACAACAAATTTCCCTGTAAATACTGACAAAAGGGAAAGTGGTTTAGAGTATCAGGGGAAAGACTGACACAACTTGAATATTTACGTGACTTTGAATTTAGCTCCACAGCTCCCCTGTCAAGATACCATGAGAAATTGGAAGAATGCAAGTTAGGACATGAAGTGGATCTGGTGGTGAAAATCCAGAGCTGTATGATTAAACGCTAGGAAATTAATTTTTTTCCAATGTTCAAAATTATGTCAATTTTTTTTAATAACGAATTAGAATGGAAAGCTTATACCTCTGTTCACAGAAATTTCAAAATAAAATATCCTGGGATCATTTTCTAATCTGAGTTCTGAGTTCCCCAAAATCATATGTTATCTATGGACCTTTCCATTGTGATCCCTGGGGCATACTTCAGCATTTCTCAGAGGTTATTTTTCCTTCAATACACCATTGTGTTTTACCCAATGTATCTGCTCTTTTATTAATACGCTTATGTGTTAACTGTTCTATAGCAGAGCCCACTCTCAAGCCTAGTACAGAGGGGCCCATTGCATTAGCAGTTTTCTGTACTCTGCATACTCCTTATTTCAGGGTCAGGAATATGGAGAACAAATTAGGCAGGTTAATTTACATGAGCTGGCATCTTTTCTTGAGCAGATTCCATAGAAATATATCTTTTCCAAATTATTTTCAAGGATACTGAGATTAAAATAAAAAAAAAAGTCAATAGTATTCTTAAATGCTTTGGAGTATTTTCCCTTCTGAGTGTTTTGTTATCTTGTCTTTCAGTTGCTGCTCAAGCTTGAGGAAACGGGTTTGGAAACTGAAGGAATTCTACGGGTTCCCGGATCTGCCTCCAGAGTCAAGGTACACACTCGTGCCAGTTTCCCATCTTCTGGACCACAGACTCTATGTAAAAAAACACATCACACACATAAATTCACACTGCACATAAATACTGATCTGTCTGGCTCCTGCTCCTACCAGTGGAAGGTCAGATGGGTTTCTGGGAACCAGTAAAGCACAGAACACGTGGTCTATTGCTTTGCTTTAGTTGATATTCTATATAAAGCACAGTCTTGATGTTGAATGCAGTTTTTCGTCCATGAAACATTGAGGCATCCTTTCAGTTTATCTCTGTCACCCAAAGTTGCTATGATTTTATCTTTGTTTTAATTTATTTCAGAAATCCAGAGTAGTTAAACTGAGTGAACATCAGATAAAGATCTTATTCCATGTCATTTGAACATCTGTGGCATTTTATTTCTCATTTATCTTCTGTGATCTTACAATTTCATGTTCCAAGTGAGAGAAATTTGGCCCTGTGTCCACTGCTGGCAGCCTGAAGTACTGCATTTTCACAGGCTGTTTTCAGGCTGTGAATGCACAGGATAGTTGGTACTCAATCACCTGACATTGTGGGGCAGTAATGCTTGGTATTGTTTCTCCAGACTAATTTGGTTCTGGGAGCTGGTACAGGCAAATTAGGAAAACATGGTGTTTTCTGATGCCTTGGTGGGGTTTTTTGGGTTTAGTAGTGTCTACCTCATTCCCACATTTTTGCCTTTTTTTTTTTTCCCCCCTAGGCATTTTTTGGTCTGGTTTAAGCAACACCTTATAGTGCATTCTACTCCCACTTTCTCATCTTCAAGAAAGTTAGCCTTGCTTTCTGAGGCAGGAAGTATCAGCATTGTGGCAGCCACACAAATGTTGGGGATTGCTAAACTGGCTGGGGCTGGGAATCAGAAAAAATGACTGCACACGGAAAAGCAACATTATGTGAAACACACCAAAGATAGGCAGTAGTATCCCAGCTCCTTTGACTCTGTGGGTTGGTAAAAGTGCTTTGAAAAGTGCCACGTCTTGCAGAGGGAAGTTCGTAATTTGCCCTGTACTTTTCAGCTTCCTCTTTTTTTCATACAAATGCTTAAATGTTATTTCACACAATCTCAAATCTTACCAACACCTTCAGGGAGATTACACAGCAGGGCTGTGCTCTAATTCAATTATTTTCATATTCTTGGTGTACGCTGTACTGCATATTGTTCAGTTCTTATTCACAACCCATATCCAGGGAGCCGCTATAAGGTATGACTTTATATGTAATTCTCTTACACTGGGTGGTAAATTAAACTGCTCGTATGAAAGTTTTAAATTATTTGAGTTTTGGTTTTATTTAAGTCTGTCCAACAAGTCAACGACCAAGAGGGATTTTTTCAAAGCAGATCCAGATTTCATCCTTCAAAGCCTTCATACATTATTACGACATCAGGATTTGAGGGCATTCCAACTTTATTTCAGTCTTGTTTGGAGAAAGAGAAGGCATATGGAAGTGATTAAAAGTTACTCTTCTATAAAACAAAGAATAAAGAAATAAATACAAGTTTTCCTCTATAATCTGGTTTGTAACAAAAGTTTCAGTGAACGAAAAATGTACGAAGGTCTAGTGTAGGATCAATCATGTTTAAAAATAATGCAAACACACATTTTAAAAATACTTAGATACATACATATATATATGTATACGGGGGGGTGGAGGGAATTGGATGTATAAAATACATTCTTACCTGCGTGGAGATATATATATATATGTATATATACATACATACATATTTATATATAAAATGTTTGTGTTTCAAAAATCTTGCTTTCTCTTTCTGCGACTTTTTCCCAGTTCTCAGTAGAAAAATGTGGAGTAGATATCTGTCCTCTTGAGCTTTTCATGAGGTGAGGATTTCTCTTCCACATTTCCCAGTCAGTTTCCAGGAGAGAATTTAGTCTAGGTGTTTGTACGGATTATGTGCAAAGGATATGAATACAGAGGAAGCTGAGAATAGCCCAGATTACAACCAGTTAAATGTGCTAGTAAAAATGAGACTGTAACATTATATGCCAAATCCTGAATGACTTTCTACTTCCTTTTGTGCAACCATTCTACTTCATTATGTGTGACTGTATTTGATATGTAATTTCCTTCCATTCATGTGAGACGTGGTAAACAGAATTCATTTTTAAAAGCTTTTCTGCCTGAACAGACTAAACTTTTTGCATAACATTAAAGAACATTTGACAAAAACATGATCTGAAACCTGAATATTTTCTACAGATATATTTTGTCATAAAGGGTCTCATAAAAAGCTGCAACAAACCTCCTATGGATAAGACTGTGTTTGGCCAGTAATAATTGTGAAAGCTGTATTATTTGTGGATATCCTTATATTACAGTAGCATCCTTCAATCATTTTAACTCAACAATGTTTTGAGGAGATTGCATTTTCCAAAGTCATCTGGGTTTGAAGCCAAATTCTGTTCCTACTAGGAACCTTGCTGAGTATTTCCCAATCACACGTGTGTTGAACACTGATTAGTGATGCCCCAGAACTAAACAGACCTCTATTACGCAGCTTACGTAGTAGAACAAGAGGATTAAATGGGCACCCAAAATGCTATAATCATCACTTCTTAGAGCTCTTGTGTTTTCTGAGTTTTGGGGGTTGGGGAGGGTTATGCATTAAGTGGAGCTTTTTCTGACATTCTGATACATTTATTTTCCTGCATTTTGACCAAATCTAACTATAATTATTCTAACATAAAACTTCCTTCTAAAGACAGGAAGACCCAAAGTTAAAGCCGTTTGCTAAAGGTGCATTAATTCAGATGCCAAGAGTCTATCTAGCAAGTACATTATCAGTGAGGAAAAAACACCACTCCTTTCGGATTTAAGGGTCAAAACCTCTGGAGAGTGTTTTAAACAAAAAGAACAGCTGTGTTAAAAAGATCCCAGTTAACTGAGTTTTCTGTTTCTAGTTCTAAGACATTGCACAACACTGTCTTGCTTTAAGATGGTTCAAAGGGGTCACTGGCAATAGCTATAGCAAACCAAGTTTAGCCTGGGTTGCCAAATATCCCCAGGAACTTGATTTGCTAACCTGCTCTGAACTCCACGTGGGTGTAAGACTGCCAGTGGTTTAAGGCTACTTTAGCTCGAGTGCTGTGCAAACCCGCATTCTGTTTGTAATGAGACTTTCTGAAGTGATGACAAACCACTGGGTCAGCAACAATGATTAAAGGCCAAATGTGTCTTTTATCTTTCAGAATCTCCATCAAGAACTTGAGGCAAAATTTTATGAAGACACTTTTGACTGGGACCAAGTACGAAATAATGATGCAGCGGGACTGCTGAAAATGTTTATAAGAGAACTCCCAAGCCCACTCTTCACAGTAGAATATCTGCCTGCTTTCATCACGCTAGTGGAAAGTATGTGGAAATGGAGTTAGCATGGACTGATCTAGATAAAATGGAAGAGTAGACATTACATTTTTTTTCTCTTTCTGGAGTATAGAGAAAAAGATTTCTCTCTCTGAAGTAGAGAGAAAAACTGTCCCAGTGCGAGAAAAACAGGCCCAGTGCATCGCCTAAACATTTGAATTTTCTGCAAGATTTCCTTTACAAATAGAAAAAAGTGTTTGCATTTAGCTAATAGCGTAGGTATGTTGTATGAATAACACAACTGTTTAATGTAAAATTTGAAACCTATGAGTAAACAATGGCTGAGCAATAACTTTCATATATAGACTCTGATTCACACCAGTTATAAGTTTCATAAATGAAAATTTCTGCAAGGTAAACTCAAAAATTTAGCTGATATTCTCTTGGATATATTTTATGTCTCTTAAGATTTACATTGAGGTCAGTATATTGGTACAGAGATATGCGAGATCACAGAAAGCTTCAGGCATTCAGGTTTTGTTTTCAGTACACATACACTCTTGTTCTCAGTACATTTTGTTCATTTCTCTTCCAGGAAGAATGCAGTTGTACCTTGCCATACCTATGACTTCACTGTAAAGTCACTGGAGCTAGGACATAATGAAACTCTCAGGATGATGAATTAATTAGGCAAATTGGTACAGAAAATGGAGGAACTTTACCTAAGGTTGCAGCCAAGTTTTTAGTGTCTCCATTAGGTAGTTTAAAGGGCAGAAGGAGGTGACCTTTTCCTGTAACCTTCACATAGCTGAGTGGGCTCCCTGAGAGTCCCAGACATGTCCCAGACATGTCCCAGACATGTCCCAGACATGCAGTTACAGTGTCTTAGCAGTTTGGAGAAGATTGAACAGGAGGTATCTGTGCAGAATAAAATTATTTTATTCCCTACAACAAATACACAGATATCTAAGAGAAACTAGCTAGTACTGAAAAATATTGGCTTGTTACTATGTAGACTGAGTTTTATAGAGCCATGTCTCCCCGTGTGACAAAGATGCAAGGTGATGAGGGAAATCTCCACTCATTAAAGTGATTTTATATTTGGAAAATATAAAATCAACACCTAAACAACACCTAAACATGCTAGTCTCAACCGGGCAGTAGTTGTTATTTCTAGAACTGCTGACACACAAGGTTTTTGAACAAACCAATTGCAGTTGGGGTTTCAAAAATATTAATTATTCATATCTTTAGAAATCTCCAAGATCAAGTTACAGCTACAAGCTTTGCATCTGCTGATCATGCTGCTGCCTGAAGCCAACAGAGATACAGCCAAGGTAAGTTCTTTGTTTGCTATCACCTGCCATCTGTGGTGCTTTTGACTTTTAAATGAGAGACAGTTTTTTCAGAGGATTTACCAGGAAAGTATTCATCTGTGTTTTTTATTATCTCCTTGAAAAGATGTTCAAATTCCCAGGCTGTCATTTCTTTTACAAGCAGTTAAGAAACAGTTGCTGGAGGTATCCAACTGCTGGGTCTGAGGCATGGTTTATTCTGGGGCATCCATTTCAAATAAGCATGTTCCTAACATAGTTCACATAGTTTGGAGAAAGAAAGTCCAGTTTCTGGGTTTTCTGTATAAATGAAATTCTCCAGGATGAATATAAATGAGAAGCTGCCCTCAAGGATCTTGCCTAGTCCACTCCCAGTATTGAAAGGCTTCTGGGGCACTGGACCAGACTGGAAATAGTCCAAAGTAAAAACGTGTATCTGTAGCACAGATGTCAGGATCTCATCCTCAGTTGGCTGGCCTTACAAACCCATGCCCACTCCCATGTACTACTTCCTGATACAGACATGGTGGCTACAAGCATTTTGGGTGTTTGGAGCTCCCAAACCTGACTGCAGCTACGTCCTGACCCTAGGAGACATTGCTTGCATCTTTGGGCTTGTTTCTACATAAAAGAAACCTAAGGCTACAAGCTGCCTGGGAGACCCCAGACATTTCATCAGGTCCTCTGCTCATCAAGACCACGCAGGTCCCCTGCCTCTGAAAGTCTCCCACTAGCCCGTTTACATATAATTTTATGAGTTCAGGTGCCTTCTTTACCTGTCTTTGTATATACAGTAGTGATGGTCAGGAACAACCCTCTTTAAAGCATCTGGAGGTCTTCTACTAGTGCTTTGTAAAGAATTTTTTTCTGCTACCAAAGTTCATTTTGGTATAGAGCTGCATACGGAAAACACATTAGATGTCTTAATTATTGCTAGACTTTTTTACAAAATTAGAAGTGATGACAAAACTCTTTATGCATCTCTACTTGCTATCTCTACTGATTTTTTTAGAAATTTTTCCAACACACTTTCTACTTTGTAATTCTTAGTTTTGTAAAAGTGTTTTAATTGCAATGTCAGAGTTCAAAGGCAGTGGTTTTAATGGCGTGGGTTTTGTGGTTTAACCAGGAGGCAGCTAAACACCTGTTGTGGTTTAACCCCAGCCATCAACCAAGCACCACATAGCTGCTCTCTCACTCCCCCACCAGTGGGATCAGGGGGACAATCAGAAGGATAAAACCTAGAAAACTCATAGGTTGAGATAAAGACAGTTTCATAGGGAAAGCAAAAGCCACACACACAAACAAAGCAAAACAGGAATTTACTGCTTCAGATGGGCAGGCAGGTGTTCAGTCATCTCCATGAGAGCAGGGCCCATCATGCACAACAGTTACTTGGAAAGACAAATGCCATCATTCCAAAAGTCCCCTCCCTCCTTCTTCTTCCTCCCAGCTTTATACGCTGAACATGATGTCATATGGTATGGAACATCCCTCTGGTCAGTTGTAGTCACCTGTCCTGACTTTGTCTCCTCCCAACTTCTCACGCCCCCTCAGCCTCCTCACCAGCGTGGCAGTACAAAAAAGCAGAAAAGGCCTTGGCTCTACGTAAGCCCTGCTCAGCAACAACAAAAACATCTCTGTGTTATCAGCACTGCTCCACACAAATCCAAAACATACTGGCCACTGTGAAGAAAATTAACTCTACCCCAGCCAAAACCAGCACACCAGCACACAGCCATTCCTTCACTTCTTCCCCTTCCCAGTGGGATGGATTAGAATAATTAAAAAAAATAATATTCATGGATTGAGATAAAAACAGTTTCATAGGACAGAAAAGAAGGGGAAAATAATAATGATAAAATAATCAGAATATATAAAGCAAGTGATACACAATGCAATTGTTCACCACTGATCACCAGTGTTCATCACTGATGCCCTGCCAGTCCCTGAGCAGCAGTCCCAGACCAGTTTTCCCACATTTATATACTGAGCATGATGCCATATGGTATGGAATATCCCTTTAGTCAGTGGGAACCAGCACTCCTGGCTGTGTCCCCTCCCAGGTTTTTGTGCATCTCCAGGCTCCTCCCTGGCAGGGCAGCCTGAGAAACTAAAGATTACACTTGACTAAGTGTAATCATTGCTTAGTAGCAACTAAAACATCAGTGTGTTATCAACATTATTCTTATCCTAAATCCAAAACACAGCACTGTACCAGATACTAGGAAGAAAATTAACTCTATCCCAGCTGAAACCATAACAGTTGCAAAAGGACTCATTGGTAGATCCTGACTAATGACAACTGCAATTCATCCTATTCAGTCACCCAAGCAAAATTCTGAATAAACTACCCAAAAGAGAAAGGAGTTTCCTTTGACTCTGCCATGCATGTGCAGAAGTAACATCCCTGAACAGCAACAGAGCTCTTTTGTTTTCATTATTCCAAAATAAAAGTTTGGGTGTAGCTGGCAGAAATTTTTCAAATCACATTTGGGACTGGTGCACATTTGAAGAAAGACTGATCACCCTGGTGATGTTGATATAAAAAGCATTGGTCAGACACATCAAAATGGACACTTGGAAATCTGTGAAGAAAGTAACTGCTCCCTTGCAATACCTGTACATCTTTCCTCCACTATAGGATTCAGTGCTTTAGTGTAGACACAGTACTTAACTTGCAAATTTGGGATTCTGCTCCAAGTGATAGATAATTTATTAATGTGTATTTTGATAGCATGAACTGTTCCTCTTTGACACAGGTGGTTGTACCAGAGTAATCCAAATTTAAACACAAAAAAAAAGATAAATTTCACCTTTAAGTGCAATTATAGCAGCTTTTAAGCCTGACATGCTGTGCAATTGAAAGTGTTGCATTTCAGAAGCAAATTATTTTATGAAACTCAACAAGTGTTGGTTTTTTCCAGGCCTTTCTTCAGTTCCTGAAGAAGGTGGTTGCTAATGAAGGGAAAAACAAGATGAATTTATGGAATGTTTCTATGATTGTTGCACCAAACCTTTTCATCTACAAAGGGAAACGTGCAAACCAACAAGAAATGCAAGCAGCTGCCACCACAGCGCACATTGTGCGGCTTTTAATTCGGTACCAGGACATCCTATGGACAGTAAGTAATGTTGATTCCCTCTTCAGGGCTCCAGTACAGGCCAGTATTTTGCTATATGCAGGAGGTCTGCAGAAATCAGGGTAAACTGACCTTCCAAGAAGAAACAGTTGGCTATTCTTGGGAAACTGGCTGAAGTCTTCTACATCCAGAATGAGGTAGGGTGACAGATATCTGTGGATTGAGAGTTACCTAACTTACCTAAGTCATCTATTTTAGCACGAATTTCCCTGTCCCACACCATTGTGTATACAGAATAATGCATAAGAGAGTGATTTAATCTAGATGTCTAGGTGATATGTCTAAATTTGAATGAGATTAAGTGTCTGCTTAAAGTCTAGCCCATAGCAATATGAGAGCAAAAGTGTGTACTACTTGTTGGGCTGCTGAAGGTTGGCATGAAGATTTTGACAGTCTCTGTTTCCTCAAAAATAAGGGTAAGAGGAGGATTTCAAAGACTACCTCCTAATGAAGTTCCTGCAACTTTAAACATCACCAAGAGTTTCATATGGCATGAAAGAAGATCTACAGTGTCACTGAAGGAATAACTGTAGGTTGCTAGAGAGAGCTACAATTTGCATGTATCTTCTAGGAATAAATAGAGTTTCTACTGCCTAAAATTTGGTGCCTTTCTAAAGACCCAACAGCAATGTTGGGGGGAAAATGACTATATATTGTTATATTCTGATTTCCTCCCTTTAGGTCCCATCTTTCCTGATTTCCCAAGTGAGAAAAATGAATGAGGCAGCAATCAACAACAGCAAGAGACAGCTGATGTTTGACAAAGGAGTGAGAAAACTTCTGAGGAGAAAGACCATGGAACGGGAGAGACCTGAAAGACCAGAGGTGTGATAAAAAGACAGTTTTCAAAGGCAGCTTTAATGAGCCTCCCTCTTTTATCTCATGAAAACTACTGGGGTTGGGGAGGAAATTTTGCCATATAAAATTAGCTGATTAGGGAGCTCTCTTGAAAGATGTGCTTCTTAGTCCAGAATCCTGATAAGACAAAGCTTTGGGAATTGATGAGAAGAGGTGAGGAAGGCAGAATGATTTCTAGCAGCCCAAACTACAAGCTATTTACAAACACATGCTGGTTTTTAACCTGTTTCTTAAGAAAATGGTTATATGTGGATTGTCCTTGACAGTAATGATCTGTACATACTCAACAAATGCACGGATCTGTAGATGAGTAGTAGAATGGTCTGTATTAGGATTCATTGCACTTATGCATGCCCTGGTCCAGGCCACTTGATAGTCTCCTTGCAAGGCTTCATTTTAGAGCTTTGCATTAACTTCCTAAGCAGAAAGAAAATCCAGTTTGCCTGCCATAGGCACCTGAATTGGGTCTAAATGTGAAGTGCCCAATGAAGTAGTTTGTGTTGTTATTCCCCTTATTGTCAGAGAAGAGAGGTCCGTACTTTTGAGGATTTCCAGGGTTCCAGGTGCAGTTCCAACTTAGGAAAATCTGACAGAAAAATCTTTCTTTGAGGCTCTTAAAACCACCAACTTTTCTCCACTGCCTAGATATGGAGATTAGGAAGTTACTTGAGGTATGCTGCTTTGATAGACAACTAAAATAAACTTACTTACATATTAGGTGCAACATATAATTTGGGCAACAAAGAATATTGTGTCTACATGCACAGCATATACAGTCACTATAGTAGCTTATAATATAGTACTTCCATATAGTAATTATCATTAATAACCTGCAGAGAAAGCCTTTAGAGTGCTCCATGGATCTTTAAAAGAATGAAAATTGGTGAATTGTAAGAGAAGGAATTAAGGAAATGGTTAGGGACTCTATAGTTGTTTAAGAACAGTTTTGAAATAAAAAAAAAAAAAAAAAGACAAATTAGGAAGGAGTGACATTAAGAGATTATAAGAAATAGAGAATGAGCCACCTAGTGCAGACAACAGAGAAAATGCAGAAGGGAATGTATGGGGAAAACAATAGAAAAGTAAATGTAATGGATGAATTGTGAATCCTCACTAATTCAGCTTTCTGGAGAATTTATTTGCCAGCACTGACCAATATATATTTGTGGGTAGGAGACACACTGGTACTGCAAATGGAGACAGAGATGTTTGTCTAAATTGGTGATGTAGACTACCTTGTGTTGCAAAGTTGTATTCAGCCTGGAACAAATACAGAAAGGCTCTCTCTCCGAAGAGAGTCAATTACTGCGGTCATTGCACCTTCAGGAAGACAAGTCCATTGATCGTAGTAATTGGCTTTACATCTAATAAAAACGAGGGTAGCTGTGGCAGGTAGCTGAAATATGAAGGGTAAATTGGAGGCAAACTCTGTTTGGATAACTGAGTTGAATTTTGAGAGCACTTAACACAATCCCCAGGTCTCAGATGTTCTAAATTACACAGAGACAGAGACTGGAGAGACTATTGTGTTCTGCTCAGCATGGTATTAACTGGATTAGAACTGGAATGCAAACCTTGCTAATTGATTTATCCACCATTAATCATGGAAGAGAGCATAAGCATCATAGATGATTGTTTGAACCTTATACAAGGTCAAATTTCAAATTAACAGAAACCATATGGTACTTTGATATTTTACTGTACACACACTTCAATCTAGTTGAAGCTATAGGAAGCGGAAACAGAGAACTGGATTTTTATGCCTCAGTAGGATTTCATCTTTAGAAGGTAGAAGAGATATTCCTAATAATTTTTGTATGTTTTTACATAAGCTGTTGGCTCACTGAGCAATGTTAACAGAAATATCTTAAAATTCAAAGGCTTTACTCTGTATGCATTTATGTGATACTTACCAAGGAGTTTGGGCCTTTGTGTTGCATCTCACTATACTGTGTCTACAAATTTGCATTTGTATTACTGTAAATATGTCTTTTGAATAATCAAGTGAGTGCAGGACACTGATTTTTGCAAGCAACCTCAAAAGAGTTGCAGAACTGCTTCTGAAATGGAGCTAGAGTAATATTTGCCTAAGACTTACGCTATTGAATATTGATTTTAGGGAGCTGTCACTTTTCCCCCATACCTGCAGTCTGACATACCCGAGGGGGTGATAAGAGTTTATGCTCCACTGCATTCAAAAGTTTCTATGGCAATTCAACTCAACAGCCAAACAAAAGCCAAAGACATCCTGGCACGATTCCACTGTGAAAACAGGTGGGTAAAGCAGAACATTTTGTTTTTCCTGAACAACAGTGTCACAACTATAAATGGATTGTTCCCTTTTCAGAGATTCATTGTGTTACAAGAACTCTTTTTCTAATTTAAAATTACTAACTTATGGTTATGTTAGTCAAAGAAATTTATTGTTTTTATTTTACTTAATAATTGGTTCCTATACAGAATCAATCTGCCCTCTTTTACACCACCACTAAAAATGTACATTAAACATGTATTTTATAGACTTGCTGCATAGAGAACCCAAAAGAATTGTCTTACATCTGTCCATAAGTCTTTAATGCTTTTATTTCTGTAAGGTAATAACTATTAATGGTTATGGGAAATGGTAAATAGTATCTGAAAGTCTTTTCTGTAGTCTTTCCATGTTACCACATAATTTTGTTCTTTGGATAAATATAAATAATATAGAAGGTTGAGTTAACTGTGATGCACTAATCTACCTCTGTAGCAGATTCAGTATTCTGCAGTGGTCCAGTTGGTAAAAGTTCCTGCTTTTGATAAGGCAGTTCACAGGGGAAAAAATATCACACTTCTGCTTACCATAGATGATGGGTGATAAGGCAGTTGTTATAACAGAAATATACACTGAAAGTTTGTTTTTCCATCCTAGCCGTGGATCATCACAGAACATGAGAGGCCAGATCCAAAGTTTACATGAAATTGGAGGAAATATAGGTAGGTCTCATTTTTGAAAATTTAATTTTGAATGTCCTTAATCTCCTAAAACACCTCAGGGCAGCACTGTTCTGACACAGCTGGGTCACTCCTACCCTCCAGTGCATTTGGAGGAAAGGAGCCTGACCCAAAAGCTGTTAAAACAAATGCCATGATTTACTTCAATTCTAGTGTGACTGGAGGGGCACCCCACAGGAGCACTCCTTACAGTCTTGCCAAATTTGTCCGACCTTTTGCTTACCTCTCTCATAACTCAGCATTTTTCCATGGTTAAGAGATCCTTAGTCTTCCCCTTGCAAGCACATTCCATCTTGTTGTCAAGCCTTTTCCCAAGACCTATTTCTTCCTCGCTGTACCCAAGTGTTAACCTCCCTCTAATAGAAATCACAGAATTGAGAATTCACCTCCCCGTACCTATGGATGTTCTATACTTATACTAATCCCTGTGCTTTATTTAGATTGCAAATTATTTGCAGTAGGGCTTTTGTCTTCTTCTGTGTTTCATGCAGTGACACTTCTTGTAATAACAACAGTGGCTTGCTCCACAAGTTTCTGGCCTGAAGGTCAAAATTTGATATTGCACAATTCTGGGTCTCTTCTTTCTCTATTCCTACCAAAAATCTGAATACTCTGTTCAAGTCTGTTGTCAGCTATCTGATTAGATTATTCCTTATTTCTTCTTGATTCACCCCAAAAGAGTTTCGTGGGGTTATTACAAAACATCACACTTACTTCAGCAGCTAATAAGAAGCTCTTAATTACTAATAAGAAGTCTTTATTACTGATGACACACAAAGCTAAATTGGATTACTGATTTTTTTTGCCTGGCTTCAGAGGATGACCAACTGATGGTAAAAGAGAAAAAGATCTTAAAGGCCTCGTGAAACAATCCCAAATATTCCCACCACGCCCTTTCAAAAAATCAGAATGTTTAATTTGCATCTTCATTTAAAATTATTTTTATAGTCTAGATACTTCAGGGTACCTTAGTCCACTGATTAGGCATTAATTCATTTATATTGCTTTCACTTGAATAAAATCATTAGGACCCCAGTGACCTTATAAGTAACTGTACAAAAATTTTACCATAATCCTTTGTCTCACAGCAATGTAACCTCACCAGTTAAATTTCATCCCCCTACATAAATGTAATATAGTCCAACAAATCAACTTAACTTTAGAATTTATTGCCTTATTACTCAATTAAGAGGCACCAAATGCCTCATTCTGGCAAAGGCAGCAGGGACTTCCCAATCACCACCTAATGAAACCCTGAAACAGCCTTAGGAGGATTTTTTTAAAATTTTTTTTTTTATTTTAACCAGCCAAATGGCAACTGCCTAAAACTTTGATATAGTCCCTGTATTTCTTTGCAAGATCCTATCTGGATGGGAACACATTGTTTACAGAGCTACCTTTTCAGCACTTAAAAAGAGTGTAGCAACAAAGTCAGAGAGTTGTAATTCCACCCAATAAATTCAAAGAAATAAAAAAACCTCATAATGTAGCACTTACAGTAAGTGTTGTTAATGCTTCTTAAAAAAACATATTTGCCCACCATTTAACTAAATGTCTTGTCCATAACTCAGTGTAATGCAGGTCATCTTGCCTGGAAGTGAAAGTGCATTCATGGTTCCCATGGAGTAAAATTACCAGCAAATTTACCACAGGCCCTCTGTGTGTCCTGGCAAGACATTAGCTGGACACACCAAACTAGGCTTGCTATGTGCAAGTCAGAGAAACATTCGAAGACATTTAAATGAAACTCTGTCCCAGTATGCTCAAAACATCCCATGATTCGTGGCTGTCAACTTCTGTTTCAGGTCAGCACTGCTTGGATCCAGAGGCGTACATGTTAGACGTCTACCGTGCAAATCCTCATGCAGAATGGGTGATAAAACCAAAAGCGAGCTGAAGCAGAAGGCTGCAGTGTACCGGACAAAAGCCAAATGGACAAGAGTGATGCTTGTCATTTTAAGAAGCTCTTGCAGAGACAAAACGGTAGCTACAGGACATCATTCCTTCCTACTGTACTGTCCAACTGATGGTCAGCACATACTACTTTTGGTATTCCAGATTGTGACCATCAGAAAAATATCACATCAGTTATGTTTTCATACGGATTACACTTGTGCCAGTTGGCCCAGAAATTGAGGAGGACAGACCAAGGTACGGTGTGCAGAAAACAATAGGAGTCACATAGGAGTTGTTTGTTTCCTGACCTGGTGTTAGAATACAGATTTTTGAAAATAATCCAGTGGCATCAGAGGATGAATGAAACTCTACCTACCACAGTGTAACACAGAAGCACCACAGAGACGTTCAAGAAGAGAAGGTACCTGTCAAATGTGGAAGACAGGAGCTCAACATGCAGCAGTGCCAAGACACAGCCGTGTGACCAACCCAAACCTTTCTGCTGAAAGCAAACCTGTATAGTGTGCATTACTGCAATAATTGTATCTCAGTCACTCCTCAGGAGTACCTGACACTTGGGGGCGGGAGGCAGGAGGAAGGACTACTGTACAGACAGCTATCCTGCCTAGTATGTACCACTGTATTACATATCACTACCAGTCTTCCAAAATGGTCTATCTGGATCATGTAGCTGTGTGCAATTGTAATGCCACAAACCGTTCTCTCCTTCCTTCCTCTGTCAAACACACCAATTTCAGGAGACAACTGCTAGGTAAGAAGGGGCATATGCCCCTGGCTCTGCCTTTTACTTGATACTCTCAGAATTAAGTCTGTGTAATGCCATACTCTAAGATACGTGTTAATGGTGCCACTTACAGTCACCACTTGTTTTTTGTCAAACATTCTAGTTTCTTATTTGTAACCTAATTATTATTTTTATTTTAGCTTTAATATGTAAGCAACTTTTATACTACTCAGCTGTATTGACAAGAGAGATGTTTGTTCAGGTCTTGTATAATACAACATGGAGAAGAGAGAGCTTCCAATTAGCAGTGGGATTTAATAATTTACACATTAGGTCTTTCAAACCATAGCCAAATTAGGCCCAGTCATGCTGGGGGTTTTACAAATACACAGAAAGTTGCAGCTCCTTTTACAGATGACATGCAGTCCAAGAAAACACAGGCTGACAAGAGAACAATGTGCTGCAACTGCCTTGGAAATGTAAGACAGCGTGTCTAGTTTGTAGCTAGTCACAAGGGCAAGCACTGTTCTTCACCTGGTCATCTCCTTTGGGGCTATACTTTGCTGAACTAAAGTATGTTTGTTGAGTAGGGAAATCACAAATCTCTGGGAAAGAGCAAGTCTTTTTTTCATCTTTGTCATATGCAAAAAGTGGGAATTAATACCTTCAACTGCACTGCAACATCTCCATCATTAAGACGATTATATTGCACAGTGAATCCACCCACAGCCTGAGCAGAGGGTTTTGTTCCTGACCTGGATGCACGGATGAGGCAGAAGCTGTTTATCATATAGCAGTGTAAAAGCGTTCTAAACCAAGTCCTCCAGGTGAACATGAAGGACGCTGTCCTGCAAAGGAAGTCCGTAATTTGTGATTCTCTGCTGAAGCTGTGCAATGAGGATCTGAACCAGAAGCAGGGCTTCTAGAATGTGCTAAGTTAATTGCGTTGTTCAGTAGTTAACTTTCTTTGTTAGTGATCAGTGAAAGAAATCAACATTGAATTAATAACTTTACCAGCAACAATAATGTCTACAGAGGGCAGATCTTGTCTTCTTTCTTACCTTCTCGATAAAAAATGGTAAAAATTTAGCAACATAATCCTTTCATTTTCTTTAAAACAGTGACATTTTAAACTTTCCTGACATTTTGTTTGGGTTTTTGTTTTGTTTGTTTGTGTTTTGTTGTTTTGTTTTTTTCCTTTCTTTTTCTTCTTAACACTAATGGAGACATAGCTGCAGCCAGGAAAAGACCAGGACAGTTGTATTATAAAATACACTCCTTATTTTGACAACTATTTCTTATAAGTATACAAGAGATAGTAGATCTGTGGTTTGTTTATAGGACTAAGCATAAACATTTTGTCATGTGTTTCGCTCTCGATACCCTTTAGTTCCCTCTGTGGCAATGGACAACTCCTCCTACTTATGCTGCCGTTTTCTTTCAGCTGTAAAGCAGGACGAGTACTTTTCATATAAAGGCAACATGATAATTAGTTGAGTTAAATTCTGCTCTCAGATGCAGTCAAACAATTCTTTGAACAATGAGGAGTTATAAACATCCATCTAAGAAGGACAAACTTAGCAAAGGCGTTTTATGTGGAAAGTGCTTTGAATACTAAGAGCATCATAGAACTGCTAAGCATTGCTGTATTTACAGCCAATTAAAAGAGGTTCTATGACTATACAGAAAGCCTAAACATTAAAAAAAGCATTTGAAATGTCATAGCAAATGAGCTAACTTTCTACAGTACTTTCAGACAACTACACTGACCTCCTCCATCTTGCCCACTAACTTCACTCTGTGTTCTCAGTGGCCATGCAAAGGAAATCACAGAGAAGCCCTGTGTTCGTGCAGTAATTTGCTCAGCATGTTCTGGATCTCCTCAATGATATGTCTGAAATAGATCTCCCTGCATTCCATACAGAATACAATGGGTTTTTGAAAGACTGATACCACTTCACAACTTATAAAGTTATATATATGACATAATGAAATCCATCCTGTGAGCACTTGTTTTAGGCTAAAACTGCCTATAACTTTATAAGATGTGCATATTATCAGATGAACTAGATTCTATGTGCAGTGCCCAGACTACTGCAGCGTGGCCAAATACCTCCTTGTCTCTTTTGATACAAATGGACCTAATGACCCATGTGGACTGTGCTTAATACTGTTCCACATTAAGTTGTTTTGTATTGTTGTGGTACACTAACTTGATTTCATGTGCTGCAGACAAATGGAACAATCTCAATGACATTTTGAAATATGAGGTCTCAAGTTTAGGCCATGTATTTCAAGGTGCTGGTGGAGGCATGAGAAATTTTGTTCTTCCTCACAGCAGCTGAAGTCAAAACCAAGTTACAATTTTGTTAGGATTGTCACCTAACAGAAATTCCAACATATGTGGAAAGCTATTAATAAACAGGTGATAGCAAGCAGGGAGAAATTTAATCAAATTCCAGAGATGCTTTGAACATTTATTTATGTACTCCATGGTTCTACAAAGACAAGCATTTTGCATATCAACACATAGAGAGAGTATTGTAAAAAGCAGGTGCTGGAAACAGACTGGAATAGTCTAACCTGTTTATGCAGCTAATGTCATTCGAATGTGTGCGTGTGTGCAAATGTGTCTATGTCCATGTGTGATATTAACTACCTCACTCTGCATTTTCCAGAAAAAATATTTTGGCTTAGAGGTTTACTACTCAAGAACTTTCTGTTCTCAGTTTCACCTCTCTACTAGTCTTATCATTGACAAAATGTCTTTTTCTGTGGGGCAAGATTTGAAATTACAAAAAAATATATACTAAAATACATATTTCAGGATATGGATGAAATTTTATCCAAACTTTGTTGCCTAAATTACTGCTTGTAATGTGAACATTAAGAAATCTGATCTTGGGTTTAAATAGACAACAGACACAAACACACTGTGTTTCATTTTTTTCAATGGCTTTCTATTAATGTGCGTGTTCTCTGGAAAATAATACAATGCCACTAATCAACGCAAAGTGTTTGTGTGTATGTTTCCCTTACACTCCTCATTATGTTCTGTGTTTTGTTGAAGTACTCCAACATGTAAGTGTATTTGTACAGCAGAGTGTGTCCACTGTATTGTACCCATGTCAAAAATAAAACCATACCAACAAAGAAAGCTCTTCAAATCTAAACGTGGTTTTTTGGATAGAAGCAGAGGACAGAAATTACAAAAAGCAATGGTGAATCTGTCTTAAAAGCAACTGTGTTGTTACAGCACGCGTACGGCTAGCTATACAAAGGACTGTGTTCTGCCCCACCCTTGCTTAAGTGGAGGAGTTCTTTGCTGCAGGAGCTCTTCTCTTGGACTGCCTTGATGCAGGGTACAAAATGACATGCTTGGAATCCTGCCCCATTGAAAGCAATGGCAAAGCACTTTGGGGTTTCATTTCAGCCAGTATTTTTTAAACGAGTATGAAATACATAGAGCACAACTAACTCCAGAAAAATTGTAAAAGTCCACAGGAAAAGCCAAACAAAATTGTAAGGAGCAAGCAAAAATACTGCTAATTCAAAGAAGAAAAAAAAAAAGGAGATGGAAGTGACTTGCAAAGAACTGTGTTTATTATAGATGTGTGTATATATATATATATATATCTCATGTCTGTCAGTGCTCAGTGATCTGTCCAGTTGATGAATGAATGTCCTTACTTGAGTCAGATCGAGCACATGTCCCCCAAACCTGGATCAAAAGCAACTACTGGAAGACTCATTTTAGAAACAGAAGCAAGCAGAGTAAGAAAAGGCAAAGGCAGAACAACAGCAAAGGCTGACTGGCCTGTGAATTAGGAATTGCAGAGCACCAAAAGTGCCTCTCTGTGTCCTGTAGGAAATACTGTTTTCCAAAGAATGATGCATTAGTTCTCGTTGCCAAAATGCCTGGTATTTCCCAAGTCAGACCCATATTGTTTCTTCACCAACACAACATTTCACACTTGCCTCTGTGCTGTGGAGTTGCTGTTTATCCTGAAGCTGATTATGTGAAAGCATAAAGAGGAACATAAATCCTCCTAGATTTCTCTATAATGTATCTATAATGAGAATCAGAAGCACTGGATTTTCAGGCTGAAGGAAAAGAAACTGGAGCTACCATATTAAGTAGAAAGTTCTACTCATTAGACTCTGAATTTGAGACATTCAAAATTATGCCTTTAGCCAGTCTCCTGCTCCCTCTGCTGGACTATATGCACCAACACTTCATTGCATCAGAATCATAGAATGGTCTGGGTTGGAAAAGACCTTAAAGATCATCTAGTTCTAGCCTCCCTGCTGTGAGCACATTTGTCACTTCTTAGCCTGTCGATTCTTTTTCTCCTGACTGAAATGTATGGGCAACTGAACTACATGAAATAACGCAGTTTATTGTAGTTTTATTTGGTGGTCCACAATAATTACCTTTTTATAAAACAACAAACACACAATAAAATGAAATACTGTCAAGTAATCAAAAGAAAACATACTGTAAACACTGATTAATAAAAATTCCCAAAAGAAAAATATGCAATTAATGCCATTACATTGTAGTAGAGGTATTTGTTGTTTAAAACCATTTAGTTAAAATGTAGAAAGAGAACTGATTAAAAAAAAAAAAAATTACCTGAGTTGGCAAACAACCAGAAAAATCAAAGAGATGCAGGCTCTCACCAATTCTTTTCATTACAAAATGAGAATGCAAAATAACAGATCAACAAAAAAAACCTCTCTCAGTCCAGACAGGCTTTGCTACAGTTCAGTGCTCATCCCCAGGGCAGGAATGAGGAAAGACTCCACGGAGGTCAAAAGCTCTGCTAAAGTCAAAGAATTCTGCATGTTGGCTCTTGGTCAAAACAAGGTTCCTCAAACAGCCACGGAATGAGCTCTTGCTCGTGAGGCAGTTTTGCTTCACGTCAGCTGAAAAATAAACATGAAATACATAGAATTTATTTCCAGGGAACAGAAACAATATAAAGATCCAGGTTATTAAACTGCTTCTCCTCCCTCTGAAATGAGAGATAAAACCAACACCTGAGGAGCACCAAGTTCTGTTCATGTTTGGATGATCTAGGATATCCCAACATGAACAGTCACTGCTGCCTTCAAGCATAAGCCATGCACTGGGATAACTTGTGCAGAGTTTGCAGAAGTAGTATGTCCCAGGAAACAATGGGAAATGAGAGGGGAAATCAGAGGAGATTCTACATAAGTGTTTTTTAAGTTAAAATCGAAACTGGCAGAACATAAAGCAACAGCTGAGCTGTACACCGTCTCAGACTCCACTGGCAAAACAAAAGTGGTGGGGGTGGAGGGGATATGTGTTAAGAGTCACTCTTGTGAGAGTGAGAGCAAGAGGGACAGAAGGGAAAGGAAATATTATTGTACCTACCAGGATAGCCTCCAACGTAAATGGGATTGTTCGTATCTGCAGATGTAGACTGGATGTAGGGATTATCAGTCTGAACCAAATTCCCATCAATTATCAGTGAAATGCGATGTTTGCTTTTGTTTGCTTGAAGCTTGTGCCATTTCCCATCACACAAATTATTTGTGCCTCTTGGTTCATATGCAGCTGTTATTCTGCCAGCTCCATTGTTGACATGGAATAAAACCTGCAAAAACAGCCAGATGCCAATAAAGATATAAAGTAAGAATACATAAACCAATTTGCTTAGATAAAAGCACAGTCATGCTGGTACAGAGCTTTCCATTTTAAATGTCCGATAATATGCTAAGTAAATGTTTATTTTGATGAATAGAGTGTAATTTTTTTGAAGTGTCTTTAAAATCTAAAAGACTTAGATCTATCTATGCAATGGTCTATTGGGTTAGCTTGGTATACATCACTAGGGCTTTTAATGTTTCTTACAAATACAAATCAAGACATTTTTCACAGAACCTGAGACTTCAGACCTGAAAAAAGATTCACTGTATCTAACTGAAGAGAAAGAAGAGTGAACTGAAAGCGCCTGTCATTGCCAATACTTGTATTGATTTTTTCCACGTATTTATTTTTCAAAGCAGTAGACATTTCCTCAACTCTGTGGTAAGGATTAATATGCAAATATTAACTGAGAAAGTGTGTCCCATAGAAACAGTGGTATTTAACACTGTCTCTAGCTAGGAAGCTTTGAATAAAAAATGAGTTATTTCTGAGAAAACAAAATACTTAAGAGCAATCAAGTATACATTTTTTATGCGAGACATGACTGGAGAATTGTGTATTGATTGTTAAAAGGTTTATGGAGCATAATGGCCAGTAGAAGTAGAGAATGAGTTAATTGCTTATGAATATTGAAGAAGTGATTACAAAACAGTGTGCTTAGTACATGCAATAATGTTTCTCAAGGACAAGTGCAGCTTTATGGCAGAAAAAGAATTAAGCTACAAAAAAGATATATATTTGGTCTGACATACAAGGTACGTAGTACAGGAGGTCAGACTGGCCGCACACTGATATAAATTACACTAATTAAAAATCCAAAAAGTTCCAGTGACTTTGTTGTTGCTAATCGCACATTTTATCCTATGATGGCAATTAGAAACCTGGAGACTGAAAATGTCCCATACTAGTTCTTGTGGGGATTTGCCTCCCTCACATTTCGCTGGTATGTATTTAGTGTAACCCAGTTTCAAGCAAGCCTTGTGAAATGAGTGTGCCAGCACAGGGCAGCCTACCTTGCCATGTACAATCTCCAGTCCAATGGCATCAACCTTAGCACTGCTGATTCCAAGAAGAACACCATGCACTGCTGTCGTACGGAACTCCAGAGTGATGTTCACATCAGACCGCACTTTGTAACCTTCCCTGACTGAAAAGAAGGCAGAAGCTTCTAGCAGAAGACTTGTAACCCACAGTACAAAGTAAAATACATAGATCGGCATTAAAAGGTCTAAAAGGCTTGTTAATTATTATTATTCTGCTGGAATATGACCTTGCAGAACCTCTGAAAAGTAAATTTTCGAAAGTCATAATTCATATTTTATACTGGAAAGATTAAATTCCCAAATAAGTGGAGTTTTTTATTAATTCAGATTTAGTACATTCTATCTCATTTGTAAGAAACAGTAAAGAGTACAAATGTAATCCTTCATGTTACTTCATGAGTCTTTTGTCTCCATACCCTTTTACAGACCTTAACATCAGGAACATGGATATTCTTAGCTGAAGAAAGAGGTAGTTCATTTCTTTCCCAGTGCTAAAAGCATTAGCTCTTTCATTTGGGGAAGACAGCCCTTTGCAGAAATGACCACTTTTGGACGCACGGCACTCAATTAGAAATACACATGCAGGGCATGCACTTGCTGTGTGAGGAGTCAATTAACTGCACACAGTTCCAGCAAGCCCTAAAAAGCATACATTTTCATTGACGTTAACTCAGTAAGGTACTATTTTCATTTAGTGACACTTACCAAGAGCAGCAAAGCCGCTTCCATCAAAGAAAGTACCATCCTGCACTGTTACATAGCATTTATTCACAGCAAAGATGGAGACAGGACTCTCGTTGTCCAGTTGTTTGCTATTAATTGTCATGCTACCAATGCAGGCAGGTATACTGTGAGTCACCTAGGCATATGGAAATAGAAGAGATAATATTTATTATAAACAGCTGCAACAGACTCTTAGTGATTCACCTGATATAATTGCAGTTAAAAAAATTATCTGAACAAAACACAGCCAGATCTAAAATAGTTACATAATTAAATTTCAATTATTACATATAATTATGTAAGGTTACAAATGTATATAATGTCTTAAGAGTCAAAATAAATAGCTTAGAAACGCAGTACACACTCTCTATAACATACAAAAAGAATTGTATTCACTTGACTGTGAGCAGGGATGCGACCAGCAGTTAGACATTCCAAACATGCTTCACCAAATTAATGAGTAAATCAAGATTTTGTATGACATTTTTTGCAAGTTCTATTCAGCAAGAAGATTCATCTGAATTTCTCACTATTGCTATTTTCAGCAATTGCAGTATTAAAGTATTAAAAAATTTGTTAACCCCATAATCCAATTAAAAAGCATGGGTGAAGACAGTATGCCCAGAATTGAGAAGAACTGCAAATTGCCCAACCACTCCAGAGGATGGCCAGGCACTGGAACAGGCTCCCCAGGAAAGCGGTCACAGCACCAAGCCTGCCAGAGTTCAAGAAGTGTTTGGACAATGCTCTCAGACACATGGTGTGATTCTTAGGTAGACTTTGATGATCCTTGTGGCTCCCTTACAACTCAGAATATTCTATGATTCTAGGAGAAACATTATCATCATCACCAGAATCCTCACTGATACAATGGGCTGCACAAGGAGGAAAGCAACAAAATCCTACTCTCTAAAAGCATGCGTACAA
This sequence comes from Lophotriccus pileatus, assembly GCA_035583135.1. NCBI lineage: Eukaryota > Metazoa > Chordata > Aves > Passeriformes > Tyrannidae > Lophotriccus > Lophotriccus pileatus. Next base: position 100,826,690 of record JAWWES010000081.1, on the reverse strand, counting down.
ACTCTGTTTTAGTCTCAGGTAAACCCAGCCTTTTAGAGATATTTGAATGCAATAGGACTTCAGTACCAGTATGTCTGAGATTCTAGGTCATGTTTTTACCTTATACTATGAAACACAGAAGTTTATATTCTTTATGCATTTTTAACAGAGAGACTGATAGAAGAAAAAAAAAAGCTATTACTAACACACAAGGATACAGTCTCTCGCTAGAGTCATTAAGCCATAGAAAGCTGGAAAGATTTATTTGGTAAAGGGTCATTACTTTCTTTTTTGCTTCTTTCCCTACGTACTTTTTTGCCCGTCAGAGACAGGATACTGAATTAGATGGGTTTGATGCAGTATGATCATTCTAGTCTTGCAAAATGTCAGAGACACTCCACCACCCCCAACCTTCTTACATTCCCAAGATTCTTTGGCACGTAGTCTAAGGGGAGTCCTCCCACATAGAGCTTCCCTTCCACATCCAAAGTGCTACCATCTCCAAGAGCACTGACTGATACCAATTCCTGTCCATCCACAATGATGGTGCCTTTTCTTTTAATGTATTCCGTCTTTACCTGGAAAAAATGAAAGCATGCGAACATGAATCAGTAAGCTAAATCAGTTATCTGTTCATCATCTGCCACAGAAGTAAGCATGACAAGTTTTTAGTTGTTTGATTGCTTTTACATACTGTTCACTGGCACCCATTGAAATTTATCCTGAGGCTGAGGCCATTTCAGAAAGCAACCGAGCAGGTTAACAGCTTCCCTGCCTCTCAAAGTGTTCACAATGATTGCATATTGCCCTGCCTAAGCTTTTCAGGGTAACAATCATTATTTAAAATTACTAGTTTATTGTCTTAGGATACAGGTACATCACTGAGTTTGAAGAGAAGAGTACTGTGCTGGTTTTCTACAATTACTGTGCTGCCCACCAGCTGACCCATCTCAGCTCTCTGAAGTGCACATTCCTATGCTGTAATACTTGGATGGGCAGCCCTAACTCTGCTATGACTAAAAAGCTTTCCAGTTCTGTCCATCTTGTTCACTCATGTCCCTATACCCTCCTTGCCCTAAAGCAATTGCTCACTTGCAGCAGAGGGACTTGATTTGAAGTCAGCTAGCCATTTGCTCTTCTCCGTTTACTTTTAGCCCCACTCAGAATCCTGACTAGGTTCAACAAGAAGTTTCATGAGCATTTGGGTTGGGGAGGGGATGAAGTGGTAAAGCAGGGTGGTATGGGCAGAGGGCAGAGAATGGAAAGAAGTGGTGCTTCTTTCAGTAGCAATGTGTATCAGTTCAAATTGATTGCAGAACGACTGCAATATTCACCTCCAGCTGTGAAGTGGTGTGACTTAGCCTTAATCTCTGAAAAAGGTGGAAGTTCACGCTTCTATGTCCTGGTTAGTAACAGTAGGTCAGCTCTTGCATGGAATCTGCTTATGTCTTATAATGTGGATAGTGAGAGTATGAGGTTTATGTGAGTATATTTAAATTTAAGCATGCAGCTGTAAACCCCAGAGCATTCCTCCTTTCAGGGTAGGCAGCAGAGATTAACTGTGATATCTCTCTCTGACAGAAGTTCACATTTGCTTTCTTTATATTAGTTTTTGCTGGTTTTTCTTTGCTCATTATGTATGAATAGCAAAAATAACTCTGCTGATTTCCGAGGCACCTAGGAGAGTTGGTAGCTTTATGTTATCAATCACTGTGTCTCACAGAAGCCACTTTCTGGAGTTAAGGCTTCATGTATGGGTAAGGGAGAGGAAGCTTAGCAGGACGAATATTGTCATCATCACCTGCCTTTCGGAGAAGTAATGTGGTCAGAGTTGCTTTTAAATCTCATGCAGACATCACAGTCATCTTTCACAAAGAAAGCCTGAGTCAGCACCAGGTGGGCTGCTCAGAGGAATTGGGCCAATAGAGGCTGACACACACAGTCTTTGTTCAGAAGACTCTGAATGCTATGTGGCACCTGAAAGCCGTAGCCATAGTTCCTCCTCAAACTCTCCTTAAGCCAAGCCTTCCCCCTCCAGCCTCCATTCTTTTCAAATGTTTCCCTTTCTCATGTTGCCTCAACCAAGGGATGGAAAGACAGTGCTTCCCTGTTATCACTAGCCACTGTGACATGCTCATGCATTAAGCAATAAGCTGGAGAAAAGAGAAACTGTGCACCCACAAATCTTTCACCCTGTCACACATTCTATTTCAGGTCTTTGGTGACATAGTGCACTTTCTGTGGAAAATGTCCGAGTTTTTACATCTCTCGGTTAGCTTCTTCTCTGTTTAAGATGAACATTATTACATATTTGGTGAACTCTTTGATTAGTAAATAATCTGAGACACTTGATATGAGTTGGAAGCTGAAATTGATATACAAATAATTAGAATTTAAAAAGGAAACAACTATCACCACATAAAAGTTTTCTGAATGGTTTCATGATTGGGTTAAAAACCAGTTTGCCTCTGCAACAGAGAAAGCATGCAGGAAACGCAGGGGAAAACCATATCAATAAATCCAAAGAGAAAATGGAGCACCAAGAGATTGGTGACTACCTACCGTATGCCATTTTCCATCACTGATAACAGCAGGGTGAAGAGCTACTGCTTTTCCTTTGCCTAGATCAAATGAGAAATGGAGCTGTCCCCCATAAAGCTGTAGGGCTGCATAATCAACCTGGTTCTGGTGAGCCATGTAGTAAATCAGGCCACTGGAGGCAAAGGTTCTGAGATTCAGCTGGATGGAAAGTCTAGAAAGTAAAATTTCATTATTACTGAAAAATATTTCTTCTGCAGTAAAAAAAAGCTTTTCTGGAGGCAGAGAACAGCCTCAACCAATTTATTATTACAAAAGGAAATTTATTTTTACAAAGGCCAGGAAAGTAGGATTTGCACTGATTCTAAGAAATCATGACCTGTAATATATTTCATAATAGAAATTAATGCTGTACCTGTCAGAAATGTAAAAAGTGCTTGTCACAGGGCGAGCTGGACTTTAAGAGGGACAGGCTCAGCTGTCTGATACTGCAGACTTGCCTATTGCCTCAAGAAAGGAACCCATTCCAGGATAATGTGATGGCATCCGTTACTATTATCCGGGCATGTTGGGATATAATGGGCAGACTGAGAACAGAGGGAGGCTTGAAAAGCAGAGGAGCTGACTGAGCCATTTCTTATGGAGACACTAGGTTCAGAGTACATGGCATCAAACCTCTGCAATGTCCTTATGTTCAACAGCTGTAACAGAAAGCCTGGAAGGGAAAACCACTCTTTTCTCATTGCCTGTGGACATTTCCTGAGCTGAAAGGAGTGTATACAAGTGTATACAATGAAGGCTAGGTTTTGGAGACCTTGCTGGGAGCCTCTCAAACAAGTAGAAGGGGCAGCGAGGCTATCACACCTTAAGTCTCAACAAACTGATTCTTCTCAGTAGTCTTGTCTCCTTCAAGTGCACCTTCAGACATGGAAGGTGCACTTGCAGCAAATACAGAGGAGAGGGTGAGATGTTATCTCCATCAGTCAAAGGAGTAGGCGTGTATACAGAGGTATGTGGAAAACAGAAATCAAATTACTTACTGAAGATACAGTGAGGCTCTTAGGTCTGAGAGGAAAAAAAATGCAGAACTCTGATCAGGAGCTAAACTCGTGACCACTAACCTGGGAAAGGTTAGTTTAATATATGTAACATTAGTTACATTATGATGGTTGTGATGCCTTCTTCCATGAGAAGCCCACAGGAACATGAAGTGAGTGCCATGTTCAAAGCTGGCAATGCAGCAATCATCCATGGAAACTGTAATTGAATTTCCTGTAGCTCAATACACTGTGTGCGTGTGTAATTCACGATATACTCACTTCTTCCTGACAACAGACTGATTGAAGAGTAGTGTCAAGTGGCTGCCTTTGGCAAGTCCAAACTGATGGGCACCTTGAACATGATCAGGCAGCTCATCTTTTACACAAACTACCTGTATAATAAAAGGAATTTATTAGGAAGAATAATATCATGTGCTGACCAGCAAGTGTTGAATGACAATATGCCTACATATAACTTTGTAAGAAGCAAAACTGAGCCACAAGGTAACCACAAAGTATACAGCAACATCAATCACCTAAATTCACAATCATTCCAGGCTATCTTCAGGCTAAAAAAAAACCTAGTTCTAATGATTAAGCTATGTCTCATGGATATCACTGTCTTTTCTACTGTGAAATGGTTGTAGTTTGAGAAGTATTCATTCACTATTTGTCTTAATTGACAGCCCTTTTGATAAAAAACGCTGGAAAACAGAGTACAATTTCAGTGTGAAAATCTTATGGACTTGGTAGCAATATTTTCCCATTCAATGAGGACACGCATAATGTGATGATATGGGGGATGGAGAGCTGAGTAACAGAGTATGAGCCAAAGCCACACTTTAGCTCTAAGAAGAACAACTTATTTCTTTTTATAGCCACAGCTGTATGAAATGCATAAAATTTTGCTTTCTGTTGCCACAGAAAAATGATTTCAGGATGCTTTGGAAACCATTCATTATAAAGATGCGCAGCTGGAGAAAGAGAGAAGCAATGCTTCCCTCTCTCTTGGGAACGGGGACTGTGTGAGAGGAAACAGGTGCCACACAGGCTGCATTCAGACACTGTGTGTCTCTCAAATGGTTTGTGCCTCCTCTTTGACAAACCACAGAGACTGCATGTGTGTGACCAGGAAAATGTGAATGCAGAATTGCACAGCTAATGCAAATTTCAGCACAGAGTCACTTTGGCAGGAATACACTACAGATAATAGTTACTGTCAAGTCCTTCTGCTGGGAGTTTATCACTCCACTTTGTCTTTTCTTTTTTAGCGTTGCTGCCTGAACAATGATAAACCTAACTACATTTCCATTCCAAATGCCCAACAGGCTGCTACAAAGGTTAACATCAGTGTTTCTATAGGGACTAATAATTTCAAATCCACATTCACTGAACCATTCCATACCATAAAAAAGGCAAGTATACACAGTCTGTACTTTGATAATTCTCCACAAAGAATGGACAAAAGAAGAGGCAATAGAGCTTTGCTCCAGTACATACATTTTTTGTATCTGTCAGAGGTCTCAGGGGAACTGGTAAAGCCTGAAGTTGAATCTCAGTGTCTGCAGGCTGTATGGCTGGTTTAGGTTTCTCTGACAGAAAGCAACTGTCCATATCCACATGTTCGTACTTCATGGAAGTGGTGAAATATAAAAGCCTATGGGGTTTTTTTTTTAAAAAAAGACATTTTAAGAGGTGCAATCCCCAATCCCTACATTTCCCAAGCACAAGGAGAGTATTTTACAACGTCTTTCACTAGTGATAGGAGAAAGGGAAAGAAGTGACATCTGGGACAAACAGACAGAGTAGTGGCAAATAATCTGTCCATAGAACAATATGAATAGACAATATTTTTGGAAAACCATTCTGTCTGCCTGTGAATGCAGATGAAACTATAGTAGAGAAAGCAGTGTTTTGTGCAGCATCTCTATAAACATTAGACATTTTTAATACTATTTACAAATGAAGCTGGTAATATCCATTTTCTAGCTGTTGTAATACCCAGATCATGAGTATCATGCTTGTCTTATGTTAAAAACCAGGCAAACAGAGATGTCATACAAGAGATCACAAACTACATTAAATTACCATACACAGTTTTCCAAAACAAAGCAGTTACCCCTCTGACTTACTCTTTGTTAAAAATAAGGTTGCTGATACAGCCATGAAAGGAGCCAGTCAATTTTAGCCCTAAGATGCCCTCTCCTGCTGGAATGCCACCAGCATAAAAGTTGGAAATATTAATGGGACTCATTTCTGCTGATGAACCAAGCCTCAGTTCTGCAGGTTTACTTTCATCCACCTGTACAGTTATGATTCTGAAAAAGATAAAGCAGGGCAAACATTAAACAAGGTCTAAGACAGTCATTTTCAAATGAAAAGCATTCCTTTCAGCCTCATAAACGCCCTGTTCTAATAAATAAAGATTCCCTCACTTTGATAATCCTTTCTATGTTCTTAAAACTAGAAGACCTTCTTTACATGATTTTTAACATGTCAAGTTTTGTCAAATATCTTTCTAAATTACTTTGATAGCTGTATTCTTTCTAACACTATTTAGTATACTTTACTCGAGTGCCCCAAGCTGTCTAGAGATTTTGAGAGCCCTCAGCTACACCTCTGTCAGCGGCTGAATGCTGTATACAATTACCATGTAAATCAGAACATCTGCATAAACAGCAGAAAAACATAGCCCTGATTATTCCACCTAATAAGCTAGCAAAGGCAATTCCTCAGAGAGTGCAGTGAACTGACAACAGCATACAATAATTAAACACAGGTAGTACTCTTTGCAGTCGTGTATACCTCTTACTCCGAATTAGGATGACAGAGTGTTCTTGTCCATCACTGTATGTTCCATTAGCAGACTGAATCACTACTTTCCTAGTACTTGCTCTATCTCCAGCATTAACATGCACTGTGAGATGACCATCAATCAGCATGACTGAAAAGAAGGGCTGTGGATTTAATCAGAAGATTAATTTTTAACTACAGCTCAATTTTCTGACACTCATTCAGTGTTTAAATAGAACATACATTGGAAAAATTTTCCTCCAACCCTGTTTTAAATAAACTTTTAAAACTCAGAGGCTAGTAGGCATTGTATTGGTAACTCTCAGCATGCAAAGTCTTCTACCAAACAAACACGAAGCTAGAAATTTCTCTGGTCAGGCTCCAGTTAAAATGCAGGAGTTTTTTTATACTATCTCCCCACACACACACTCCTCTTAGAGGCAGGAAATAAGAAGGGGCAGGTATTTCTTTGTCTTTGGGTTCTAGAAGTTCCAACTGTCCATCAGATATAAATAGCAACCCAACTTGATTTTACAAAATAAAAATGGCAAAAATAATCCCCCCAAAAAACTTTATTTTCAATACTTGCCAAATGTGCTTGTCTTCGTCGTCGCTTTTCCAGTCCCCTGCTGAGTCCAGCAAGGATGATGCCACTGCTGTTCTTGGTAGCAAAAGTTGCCATCAGTTCTGATTCTGGGCTTAAGGACTTAGGTACCAATTCAATATATCCATTGTTCATGATGTTCACACTATGAATAGGCTATTTTATGAAGAAGATAATTAATTACAGAATTTCTCCCTACATAGTGCCCAGTAAGAAAAAAAATAAAATTCAAATATAGTTTAGATCATTTTAAATTTTTTAAAAATAAATCCATTTCAACTCACTGTAAACATCACTATTCACCGTTCCATGACAATAAATGTTGCAAAGCTTTAGTCTCCTACCTCCAGTACACAGCCTTTTCTTACTCCATATGAATTTCTAAGCAAGTCAAAGGTGGAACGAGATATTTCCAGATTCTTGATGCATCCCACATACATTCTACTAGTAAGACCTTTCCTGAAACACAAAACAAGTCTTTCTTTCCAAGGAGTAGTATTTGGAATCCCCTGGGAGAAAAGATCAAGTTCTCCTCGATAAGACAAAAATAGATCTCTTAAAGAATGCAGTCAGCCCGTTGTAAGAGAAAAGAGAGGTAATTTAGGTCTTACTCTTAGCAGATGCTAAATCAAATCTTAAAAAGAGTCAGATAATGTTGTGGTCCAAATGGAAACATACAAGTGTGTATTGTTGTGTTGCTAGGTCAGGTCATTTTCTAAAACTTTAAGATGAATCTTTAGCTGGAATATAATGGATTTTGTGTGAAAGGGTAACTGTAGCTCTCTACTACATTGTATTTCTTTTTGATTTTTGAAGTCTTGGATGACTTTAGTCCCAGGTTTAAGTCAGAGAACTCTAAGGCTGTCCTGCCATAATTCCTCACAAGTTGATATGCCAGCTAAGATTAACAAGTCTGCAGCTCTGCAAAAACTTTGCAGAGACCAATAACGTGCTAGAATTTACTTTATTGTCAAGAGCATGTAGAAAGTTTAATTTGATTTTCTCTTGCCATGTTTATCCCTTCATAGTGAAGCCAGTAGAAAAAATGTGACGTTTCAAATTCAGCATGGATGTACAATACAAAAAACCCAAACATAAACTAGAGACATACTGTAAAATATGTATCCGTAATGTTTTTCGATGATTGTTCTAAGTTACAAATTTACAAGAACTCCTTTCTGAAGTAGAACCTTTGTGCCTAAGTGCAGTTTTGCCCATAAATGCCAACCAGAAGACACAAGGCTTGCACGGGTACAGCTCAAAGGAGCACTGTTGCAGGCAGCAGTGTTGAATTCTTGCAACAGCCTGACCCTAACAGCAGGTGGTTGCTACGGCAGCTGCTGTGGTGGAAATCGCTCATGGAGGAGGAAAACAGAAACTTGTCATGATCTGAACTGCAGCATCAGCAGACCTACCAGTGAAAACCACCACACTGGAGTTTGAAGTCAAAGGACAGATAACTATGTGGTATACATGGCTACAAACAAGAATTCAGACTTCACTGATTTTTTTCTAATTTCAGTGGAGATAGAGTTTGTTAGTTTTTCCCTCTACTTACAAGAGTCTTAGCAAAGATGGAAAAGTAAGACACTTTACCTCACAGTCCTTGATCTTGGCAGCCCCCCAATAAAGATTGGGTCCTTATCAGAGCGGTTTAGGTCTGAGGCAACCCCAGGAGATTCTCCTTGCTTGGTTTCTTTATAATTGAGGTTATATGCATCCATGACTGCCAAAATTCCTGCAAATAAAAGAGAGTAAAGGTCTGGAGAAGGACATGAATACCTATTCTTCCATTCTGGCAATCTTGTCCATAATAGGGGAAAATGTATTCCTTGACTCAGACATGTATGGACAATCTTCTTATTTTTAGAATGAGTAATTTATTGTACTTCCAGCTATTCTGTTAATCTCACTCATTCTTTTCTGCCAAAACCAAATCTGGGGAAGTCTGCAGGAAAATATATACATATGAGAATATCTTATAGCTATTAACACATCCTATTTGTAATGCATTACTGCCCAAACCTAGGCCCCAAAACACTGTTGTATTAAGTACTATTAAAATGCAGAACAGAGAACATAATCCCTCATATATAGACTTGGACAAAGATCTTTCACTCTTTAGAGACTATTGATATGTTTTTCTCTGGCAGCTTTTGCACTACCTGCTCTTTGTAAGGTATGCTAAACCAAGCACAGGATTTACACTGCTGTCCTTCTAAAAGCAAAGTAACATAGGTGTGGCTGCTAAAGACACTGCATTGGAAGTGATCAGATTTGTTTGCAGTGATGTTCCCTGCAGTTATCTTTGATATCCGTATTTGTTAACTTGCAGACACCTGGTTTTTTCAGTCTGTAGCCTACCTTGCTTCTTGTTCCGACTGAATGAGATTTTATACCATGTTCCATTGTTGTAACGCTTGTCCGTCGTAAGAGCAAGAGGTCCTGAACCTAGATCAACAGTCAGTCTCACTTTGCCATCAACAAGCTCAAGGGACAAGAAATCTCTCTGTGAGGAAAAAAAACCAAAACCAAAATCAAACAAACAACAGGTTATATTCCTGGAAATTAAATATTCCAAAAGAATGCACTGTTGGCAGGCTTGGGTTACTGCATGAAACAGGTTTGGTAACTCTTGTACCTGAACTACTCTTTAGGGCCAAGATTCTTATCTTTCCTGTATTTAGGAAAATGAAGTTACAAGCATCTCACAAGGATGTTTCTTTTGTTTCATTTTGTTATTTTTATTTAAATGCACCTTGAGGTTAGATTACTCGGCAGAAAAAGGTTTAAATAGCAGAGCCACATTTTCCTTTTTTTTTGGACAAAGTTGAAAGGAATTTGATTTGACTGCTAGCATAATGATCAAAAACACTGTGTGAAGCAAAGACCTTCTTCATGCAGTAAAAAGGCTTTCTGAATTGCATTAAAAGTGCCTCCTCTGAACAGTAAAATTTAAGTTAGATATCACTGTGCAGTGTATTCAGGCACACATACAGCAAATGAATAATGCAGTGACTCCAAAACAATCTGTATCGAAACAAAGCATTGACCTCCTTCAGGAGAATGAAACCCACCAGCTAAGTATACAGTAAAGTTCATGACATGACAATGAAGGTCTGGAGATGGGTCTGGGTTATATTGCTTTTTCAGAGAGTTTTATTTAATTTATTTCCGTTTACTGAATTGCCATCTTATGGATTTAATTCAATATGTCTTTTCAATATTACACTGTCCTTCTGCAAGCTCAGTTCCAAAACACGTCACCTTCTGAAAAGGTTCCTCTAATTGAACAAAACTAGATTGTTGCCCCTACTGTTTATTTTTCTTTCCTTTAGTTAATTTCACTCTAAAATTCAAACAAATTCTGAGGAATTATTTTCATTGTTTAATTTTATCCTCAGTATAGGTGAATATTTGCTCTAATGCGTTATCTCAGGGGTTCTTGTCTTTACTCCTTTGGCTTATAACTTCAGCTACAAGTGACAATCTACACAAAGATAGTAAATTGCTCTAGTATATGTAAGCTGAAAAATAACAGAGAAAGCAGGAAACCATCAAATCATCTAAATATAGTTTTTGACAGTTTAGGAATCTGATCCATTTTCTTACAGTGCCATTTGAAGCAAGATACAGAAGAAGCCCGTTAGGTGAAAAGGTACTGAAAAATATTATTATCTGAGTCACTGTTGAGCGGAGTGCCTTCTCCACAACTGAGTATCCACTGCCATCAAAATGAAATGAAGTGTCCTCATCCTGTGGGCTACAGAAGTAGAAAAACAATTTAAAAATGTTAACTAAAGATTTGTGGGTTTTACAGTAATATTTATATAAAATATAAGAAAAGTTAGATCATAGAATCATAGAATGGTTTGGGTTGAAATGGGACCTTAAAGACCATCTCATTCCAACTCCTCTGCCGTGGGCAGGAATGCCTCTCACGAGATCAGGTTGCTCAGAGCCCCATCCAAACTTTCATTGAACACTTCCAGGGATGGGACATCCACAACTCTGGGCAACATTTTCTAATGTATCACTACATTCACAGTAAAGAGTTTCTTTCTTGTATCTAATCTAAACCTACACAGGACATTCCCCCTTGTCCTGTCACTACATGCCCTTGTAACTAGTCTCTCTCCATCTTTCTTGTAGGCTCCCTTCAGGTACTGATCAGTCGGCGTAGCCCCCAGGAAATACGTTTAGAAAGTGTGGGAAGCGACTTGAAACTTGATGTTATGAATAACTGAAGGATTCCAGCCAAAGGCCATTTTCATTACAGAGTCTCACAATACATGATTTTGCCATGGGGAAGGATGTATACAAGATAAGTGTTCTTCCCTTATGTATGGAAAAAAACTCCCAATGAATTCCAAAGGAAAAAAAATAACTGTTACAGCGTACATCCTCTTGATTAAAACATGTCACCCATTTATCAAAATGCTTTGCATAATTGCACTTAAAATAAATGTTAGCCCCTTTCCCTGCAATATAAGACTTCTAAAAAATATTTCATACAATCAAGCAGCACCCTCTGCTGTTCCTACATGAAATATTCTGCAAAAGGGAATGTGGACAAGCATATTTCTTTTCAATTCTTTCAACATAAAAATAGTGCAATCCACAAAAGGTATCAAGCTTAGTAGTTTCAGTTTTGTTATGGATTTGTTTTATAAGAGTGTTTTACACTGTTCCTTACCCTAGAAAAGAATAAATTTGTCTTACTGGAAACTACTGGAAAAAAAAAGATTCCTAAATATTTTGGTTCGCTGGTAGTTCCTACTTCCAGTGCACAAAATAGACAACAACAATACACTCATCTGAAAAAGTGATTAAAAAGTGATAAAATTCAATATAATTAAATTATTTGACACCAATGGCATATTCAGATTAGTGTTTTCAGAACAGTATGCTAATGATCAGTGAAACACTGCAATTTGTTGAAGTTCATTATTTTTAGTTGGCACAGAAATATAATATTACAAATGTCAATTATTCTAAATCTGTTAATTTAAAAAAAAAAAAAAAGAGGCATAAAATACCTTCCAAAACAGCCATTGCACTTGCCCTCTCTTTCTATGTAGTTCCAAAGACCAATGGATTTACCATTCAGGGATGCCTCTCCCATGCACCCTTTAAAATGGGTCACCTTAACAGCAGGTGATTTCTGTAAGACAAGAAATACTTCATGAATACAATTAATTAGCACTCCGAAAATTATGCAGCAAAATTTTTGCTTGGTTGTTTTCCTTGAACTCTAACTTTGTTAGATATAAATCATAACAGGAGAACAAAATGTTTTAGCATAATTATTAATTATGCTAAATAATTATCATTCAAATCATAATAGATTAGTGCATAAAAAAGTTAAAAAAAAAGTATGTCCTTGACCTACTTACACGTTTCATGGCATGAATAACAATGGCAAACTAATAGAAGCTATGGAAGGTGCAAACAAAAACCAAATTCATTGTTTAATGTCTATACAACCTGCATGCACACACAGCCTATCCTGGTTAACACTTTATGCAAAAATTTCCAGGGAAAATTAACTTCGGGATACTGGAAGACCCTTACAGTATCTCTGCTTTATGGTCAGAGTAGCTGGCATTTCTTGATGAAGTAACCAAATCACGCAATTATTTCTAACACAAAAGCATCTCTCAAACATGTTAAAAGCCATTTATAGAATCTCAGACTTTAACCTTGATTTGCCCTCCAAGTCCTCCGATAAACACTAAGGTTGATTTGTTAACATCCAGTATGCTGGCTGTCCCCGGAGAGGTTGCAGATTTAGGTGAAGGCTTCTGATTGGAGTTCATTTCCTCTATACTGAGCGTACCTGTTTTTCCAAACCTGCCAAATAAAAATACTAATAAATAGTTTTAGGAAACACCAGGCTTAATCCACACATACTATAGGCTTCTCTTTCTAAGGATAAGAAAAATCTCATCACTGAAAAACTCAGAAGGTGATTTGTATACAACACTTACACATTTTCATTTTAATTACCTGGTGGCATGTATTCTGTGCCATTTGTTATTGTCAATTTGAAAATCCGGGTATTCCACTCTTGTTGATCCAGAGCCCAAATCCCAAAGAAGAGCAACCTTACCCCGTCGCATCTCTACTGCAAGGAAGTCTGTCTGAAAAACAGCAGAGCTTATTCTAGTACATGGCATCAAACATGTGTTGTAACAAGTAACATGGAGAAAGTCTTTCCAGATTCGTGTCCCTACATCCCATACTACAGGAGTTGACTTTAGCAAAATCAGGCCCAGCAAGTTTTCACTCACTTTTACCTATAATGAAATAAACCCCTTCTCAGGTTATACACAAGTAGACGAATGTTTTCTTTACAGATAAGTAGAAACATGATGTGTACACACACACAGATGTACAGAAACGTACTCTTCTGAGAGTATGTGAACTGACTTACCAGTCCACGAAAAAGTACTATATTTCACATGATAGCATGCCACAAGGAGCTAATAGCTGTGCATTCTATTGGGAGGGAATACAGAGGGAATGAAGGAGGGCAATGTGGCAGTGAGCCATCAAGCTCTTATTAAACTGGGTGGATGCACCATACTCATGAGCATCAAGTTCAAGTACTTCTGCTGTGTTACCAAGCAAATCACTTGATATACTCCAGCATGCTATATGAAAGCATCCAATGAGTGTTACACTCCACAAGGTTAATGCACAACACAGGAAAAGGAAGGGAGAGCTTCATGACATGGCCAAGAAGCAATGCTAAGGAATCAGATGTTTTTATTCTCTAGTTTTGAGAATCACTGGAATCATCCAAGGTACAAATACATTTCCACCCCTAGTGAACAAATTTGTCTGCAAGATGCTTTACTTGATTACTTAGTTTGAAATCAAGTAAGAAAAACCATAACTACAGACATTTAAAACATTTGGCTATCATTACCTTCAGAAAATGTATATCAGAAACTTACCTTTCCATTGCTACCCAGGTAGAAAAGCAGGTTGTCTGGTTCAGCAGTTTTCACATTGAGTGTTAAGGTGTTGTAATTCGTAGATGAAATTTGGGGTTGGTAGGCACGAATGCAATCTCTGTCTGCTGATACTGCAACTTTAATCTGGGGAGAAAAGAAGGAAACGGAATCTAAAGAAGTCTCAGCGTACACAGCACATATTTCTGGAGTATGTCCTTAGCTTCTGACCAACAAATGCAAGCTTTTTGCTGAGATACTCTCATGCAGTCTAAGTATTGCTACATGGGTTAGATCCTAGCAATCTTCCAGGTATCACTTGACCAAGAGATTCACAACAGAAAAGAATGAAATCTGCCTTAATACACTCACTCAATTAGAAGGTCTGAAGTCAGTTAAATAAACTATTCAAATACCTCAGAAAATAATAATAAATCTTGGGTCAGAAGCCAGTATATGAGTAGAAGTCACTGTAACAGCAACAGAAAATAAAGATACAGAAACTCAAAATGTTTTACAATAAAGGAAACCATTTCTAATGTATGTTAAGAAAAAGATTTTTTTTAAAAACAAGTTTAAAAGGAAGACAGTCTGTAATAATTCTGGTTATTTCAAAGTTATAACACAGTTTATAAGATTATTCAAAAAATACATTTGTGAATATATAACAAGTTCAACTTTTTAAAGATTAAATAAAGAAATTCATATTCCTGTGTGTCATACCACTAACACCTTTGATCACTCTCTAGTATATTGATGAGACATTGATTCAAGCTAAATGCAGTCATCTCCAAAGTGCTTGGTAGTGTAATGACAGAAAACGCATTTTAACAGAAAAGCCTTAACTCCATCAGCTTCATTGAATATGCCTGTAACAACTAAACGCATATAGCACACATGTGTGTATGCATATGGACACATATATATAAAGTTTCTTCCATGTAGTAAAAATTTACAAAAAAAAACCCAGAACAAACTCCCAAAATTGGAAAAAGAGATTTTGCTAATACTTTTTTTTCACCCTGCCAGGAACATCTGTGGCTTATGACATTTCAGAAAATACTATTCCCCCTTTTCTGCAGTGGATTCATTAAGCTTCAGTAGACTGTAAAAGAGAAGCAACAACCATATAATTAAGAAGATTTGCAGAAAGAACTGAAAGTCTTTTCTTTTTTTTTTTTTTTTTTTAAACAAAACCTCCCTAAACATTACAGTAACATAACCACACTATAGTCAAAGGCATACCAAAAATTACTGAGTGCAAAGTCATTTTCATATTCCTCTCAGTCTAATGAGATCCATAGTACACTTCTGCTGTCTTTAAGGGAGAAGCAGGGATTTAAAAACAAGTATACTATTTGTCTTAAAGTATTCTGAATGCACAGCTGCTTATTGCAAAGAAAAACTAATTGCCATGACAGGACACGGATGGCAAATTTATTGATAGAATCAATAGTCTTGATAAAAAATCTGTAACTTGATGTTATATAGGGGGGCACCCCACCTCAATCTCGAAAATAAGCTCAAAAATTAACATCTTGTACTAAGAAGAAGAGCAGTACCCTCCTCCTCCTTCTTTCTTTCTTTCTCATAAAAATCTCTCACGGCTGCTTTCTGACATAGTGTATTTCACTATTTTTATAGGAAACAGAAGGAAACAGTAGATAAATTACTACCTAGCTGTTCTGATAAACTCACAAATGCAAGAAGAAACATGATGCTGAAACATTAAAATGTACCAACGGCCCTGCCAGTCTGATTTTAGCATCAGTTAGTGCTCTTCGAACTTCAGAGAGACTCCAGAACAACTAGGTACCTTGACAGTAAATTTTAGGCTGTTTTTCTCAAAGACCCTCCCTGTTAAAAGTGAACATGAAGTCAGTTAAGTCTGGGATGATGGAACTTACAGATGCTGCCTGCTTGCGGGCCTGGCTGATGAGCTCTTTAATTTCAGAGAGGTTTCTGTTCAGGTTCTCCTCCAGCATTTTCAAAGGTTTGAGCCTATCCAATAAAAGACTTGCTTGTGCTTCGACTTCTTTAACTTGTTTTTCAGCTGTGATTGCTGCAAAAACATAAACGAAATGCTGAAGCAGGGTGAAAGCAAAAGGTATTGTTCCTTGCTAAAATACTTAGCCAAGGTGGACTGCTTCTGATCATTTTGGTTTCAGCAATTTTAAACATCAGTAAGGAACATATATATACTCAGGGGTATCCCACGTGAATCCTCTAAAGGCCTTTTAAAAAAAGTTAACACACTTTTATTGAATTAGAAAAAAACCTTCAGTCCATCAGACTCATAATTAATGACTATGAAAACTGAATATTAGTACTGCTTCTGCAAGAGGTGACATTTCTATAGAGCAATGAGGCAGTAAACTTACCCGCTTTTGATGAATCAGTAATAAGTTTCCTTGTTTTCCTCAAAGTGTCATTAACTTGGGACAATGTAGAAGATGTGTTCATTAGCTTTTGACTGAGATCCCCAAAGTGACTTAAACCCACCACAGCACTGGTGTTTGCAGACACAGCCAGCTCTTTCACTTCAAGCATGTATTTCCTTGTATCTGAAACCCAGGATAAAAAAAATTCAAAAATTTCATACGTACTTGGGACTAATCAATGCCTGGCTTCACAACAGCAGTTACAAACAAAGTCAAAACACTAGAAATGCTGTCAGTTACATTATTTTCACAGTAAGAACTGTATTTTTGTTTGCTTGGGAAATTTGATTCTGCCTATCTCAACGGGAAGATAATATGAATACATCAGGCTCATAGGTTTAAATTTCCTAAATGAGCGTTGGCACCTAGAGACACTAGTCTGAGACTTATGTTTTGAATCCTACACAATTCTACACCCCTTGCTTTGGGCTACAATCACTCATGAAGTGAGTCTCAGCCTGTGCCTCACATCCTCTGTGCACAGAACAGTGGGCAGATGCTGCAGCTGTCACAAAAGATTTGAATTAGGATCCTCCTTCACCACCAGTACCCTGTACAGAGGGCAATGCCACCATGAACCTCTGCCCAGATAGAAAAGAGGCAACTAGAAGAAATGTGACAACAAAACTGAAATTAAACCATGTTTTAAACTGGGAGTTAAGAAGGACACTCCTGTGATTTCAGTATTGCCTTAATTTTCAGTGTGTAGCTTTATGTTAGATAGCATCCTGCAATTAATATCCAGCGTGACTTGATCATTAATATCACTCGTCAGCATGAATTAAGAGTCTGAGTTGCAAAATGGGTATTTTAAGGCTTTGAATTTAGCATTCTAATCCAGACATATACTAGAACCAAACAACCCTGACAGGAAGTCTTTATAAGTGTTTTTCTAACTTAAAAACATTAATAAGGTTGGCAAAGTATTTTGGCCCCTCTTATTCACAACTCAAAAGTAATTTTCTCTTATTAGTTTCCACAAACCCTAGGTCCTGCCTTTATTCACAGTAATGACTGAAAAAATTCTTATGTTTTGGAAAATTCTTATGTTTTGGAAAAGCCAAGAAAAGTACATTTTAATAAGTTAAATGAAGTTAGCATTTACAAGAAGAAAACATTTAGATGGAGACTGTAAGATTCCCAGTGCAGTATAAACCATTCTGAAACAAGTCATCAAAAATAGTAAAATCTCACTGTTCCATATATAAATTTCTCTGCATGTGGGATTAAATATTCTAAAACTTCAATCTTTTCTCATACCAGTGTAATTATATTGTTATCAGAGCTTCTCGTGATTTACAGTTATGCGAAATGGGAATCAGATTACCGACCTTACATGATAACCCAATTATGTCTAGTGGGTTTACCAAAAAAATGTTAAATATTCCTTTTAAGGGAGAAGGCTAAATGTAGTCTCCAATATAGTTTATTTCTACATCCCTGCAATCAGACAATGACTGGGATTTTATTACAAATATACTAGGCATTTCCGTAATAAGAAGAATGTTAATATAAATTTCACTTACTGTTGGGCAATACTCTTAGTGACAACAGAGAATCATTAAGTTGGTTGACAATTTTATTAGTACTTTCCTGAATCTTTTCTACCTTTTTGTTCAACCCATTCAATCCAAATAAAAGTCCTGTTGAAAGAAGTAACATGCATAAACAAATACCATACACCCACACAAACCCCAAGTACAGGGATAACAAGCAGTCATTTATTTAATCAATGGAACTTTTTCCCCAACCCCAACAGAAAGAGTATTTTACAAACAGGAATGCAAAATGAATGCACTGTGAACAGATAAGCTCCTGTGAGCACTGTTCTATTCAAAGCTATCCTTTTTGGCCAATTCCATGAGACTGGACTGGTAGAAACATAGTGAGGAAAAGGCTATAAATTAAAATGGTTCAATGACTGTGAACTCTAATAATTTTCATTAGAGTTTGTCACATTTTGTGATATTCGACAGAAGCCAAAGTGGGGTTTTTTCTATATATTTGTGATCTGTTTGCAGAATCCTCTCACTAGAAATAAAAATACATAGAACAGAAGGAACAAAAAAGGTATGTACTTCTGTCCATCCGAATTACATAAAATGCCTCCATAATTGTAAAGCCACTGATATTAAAAGACAAGACCATTTTACAGGTACAGTGAAATCTTCGCTTTCTGTCTCATTTTGTCTGAAATTTAACTTGGGGCCTGCTTCTGCTTCTACACAAAGTCTGTGTTCAAAACACTTTTGAATTTTCATGGTGTAGACTTCAATCCCTTGCTAGTATCTTTGCAGTAATGAAAAAAACCAAAAGTATTTTCAAATTTATGGAGATAAATTTCAGTGTGGTTTTGTATCTCAGCTTTGTAGAACGAACAAGTAAAAGTGATTATGGTTTAAATATATCATCCTACATACTTGTGCAATCCATGATTTATTAAATAAAAATGGATTAATTGATTTTTTCACAAATTATGCTTATTCTTTATCTACTGGGCAATCTCTAATGATTTAATTCATAAAGTTTGGAAAAACAGCCATTTAAAAAAGGCATTTCTTGTAGGTAAATGAGGTATAGTGAAGGCCAACTTTTTAAATGTTTACAAAGAAAAAATTATAATCTTACCCCAAAAATGAAAATACTACAACTCTATAGTACATTAATCTTAACTGTATGAAAATATGTACATAGTCATATTTACCTTAGCTTATGCTAATTTAAAAAAAACAAACCACTACATTAAAAAAAGCCAAGGAAAAAAAAGGACAAACCTCCACAAAACAGAAAATAAAAAAAAAAGAAATAGAAGCAGAAATGTGAACTTTAAAGAACTGACCATCACTTTTTTTCTTCAGATTTTTAGCCTCATTCTGAAATTCGGAGCTAAGCAGTAGAGTTTCTTTTCCAAGTAGGTTGAAAGACTCATCTGGCTGAAAAACAAAGACACTGAGTTGCCACTTATGAAAAACGGAAATTCGTGTGAAAACATGTAAGTACCTGCACATATCTACTTCAGGTAGATGGACATCTGTCGGGGTTGGAAGTTTGTAAACTCGTCTTTCGTTGGTTTCCTGTGTTAC